>JAVJAQ010003522.1:417580-739358 GCA_032362365.1 Zygogramma bicolorata
GATCCTAAGAAACTACAGTAGTTCATGACAGGGATATATACAGTAACATATAGTAATATAGTGATTTATAACTGGTTCAAATATTCAACAGTTATATAACTCAAATCGAATAAATGATAAAATCTGAAAAAATTCAAAGAGATATGAAGAATATTCTGATATTAGTTGGGTTAAAAAATATTTTTTCAAATGTATCTTAAATAAGTTTTCCTGTTCAATATTTTTGAGAGATTGTGGAAGAGAATTATACGTATTTACACCATTGTGTAATATTGATTTTTGAGCAAAGTTCATTTTCAAATTTGAAGGTCGCAAAGAATCGATTTGTCGGGTGTTGTGTGTATGAATGTTGTTTACATTTTTCGCGCTTCTTGCAAGAAAATTCTTGTCGCGATTTGTTATACATCGATTAGTATTAATCGGTGTATATCTACGGTTGCGTTTTCGCAGAGTACCGGCAGACAGGGCAGCGGGCAAAACTTTTTTATTTGAAGAGATAGAGGCATGGTTCCTTTGGAGAAAATGATCAGCGTCGAAAAATACGTCGATTGAGCCCAACTTGATTTTTTTCTCTGTACGTCTGTCTGTCGGTCTGTCTGTCGTTGGAATCTATGTAACACGATATCTCTCGAACGGAAAGAGATATCGCTTCGAAACTCGGGTCATTTTTAACCCTCGTTGGGGTGCAGAGACCTATTGATTTTGAAAGAAATCGGAAAATGGGAAAGTGGTTTTTCCGGCATTTTTTCGACGAAATTTGGCCTTTCGGTTGTAACACGTTTCAGATCGCAGTTTTGACCGGAAAAATTTTTAATTGCCATCAAAGGAGTCCTTATTCTTTCCTACAAAGACCTATTGTTGGGGAAAAATTAAAAAAAATTACTTTAGATTCTATAGTTGTTTTTTGTCTACCATGTCGGTTTTTTTCGGACACTCTGTAGACCATACCGTTGCTCGTAATCGAAAAAGGAAAAAACTTTCGTATAGGTCTCGTGATACTCTACACTTTTCAGTTGAAACATTTTTTTCTAAACCGATCGGAAAATGGAAAAATCGGGAAATTTCTGAAATTCAAATTTTTCTGGAGTTTTTTTTGTGAATATCTCGGAAACGGATGAGAAAATCAAAAATCACCGAGAGTAAAAAAATGATCATCTCAGTGTATACTATGAAAACCCCAATACTTTTTTTTCTAAAATCAACAGTACGGGAAATATGATTTTTTTTAAGAAAACAAACTATATCTCCGAAACCACTCACTTTATCAAAATTTGTCAAGGGAGTGAAATTGTAGATCTCGTCGAATACTATAAAACCTGAATTCATCTTTCCTCTAAGATTGATAGTTTAGGAAATATCGACGAAAAACAAAATTCAATCGACTCGAAAACGACTAAGTACGAAAAATCGTAGCATGACGTAACCGTCTAGTCTCCCGTTCGTCACAACCAAAAACTTCATATTATCGAAATTCAAAAAACGATTAATATAAATATCTCCGAATCTACTCATCAAATCAAAATACATTTCAATCAAGTAGTTAGCTGAGTCGTAATTAGATTTGTATCACCATTGGTTTTGAAAGATAGGATAGTTAGTCAACCATACGGAAATATCATTTGAAGGGATGGACATTACGGATAGATGTCGGGAGTTTGTTTACATACAAACAAGTCATTTCTCATCTCCCATTTCCTGTATGAACTTCTATTGTCAACTCAATATTCCACAATAACGCTATTCCATGCAGAACAGCGTTATTTATGTTGAATCTTCATTAGCTTTCTTTCAATATTTCAGTCAAAGTGATAAATATTATTTTTCTCTTCAAAAAAAAATGTCGGGCATTATCAAGTGAACGGAAATACCGACATTGTCTTGTAGATGGCGTATCTGAAAAGTTTCAAAATCTTTTTACATAGATAGTGACTAATGCTGGATTTATAAACTCAACTAAACTAACAATTGAATGAATAACTGAGAGAGATGAATGCAGGAAAATTCCATTGTTCAGGTATCATCGTCGATGAAATATTGTGTTTTTAAAAACACAGAACTTCATGGAAAATGAGAAATAAAACTTTCTATGTTATATAACACTTATTTGTAACTAACGTTACTGTAGTTTCACACCATAGGGAACTTTATTCTTGCATAAAATTTTTTTTTTCAATCTTTCAACAGCTGCTCTTATAGAACATAAAGATTTTAATAATGTAAAGAAACAACTCTATGTGATATTGAGCCATATAATACACTATATCACTAAGCACTAATTTGGGTGAAAAAATAATTTGGATCATGTATCTGAGTGCAAGAAGTTATTATATCTGTGATATAAGGATAGTTATTCGAGTATCGTTACGCCCTAAGGTGTTACAGCAACAAATAACTATCGATTTTAGCATGGAATATTTTGACTAGAGAAAACTCAGATTGTTTGTTGTGGTATACAAAGGATACACAATAATCAACAATTCAATATAATCATTATCACTTTATAACAATAATAAGTAAGTGTAAAATGTTATTTCAACAATATGTAAAAAGTCATTCTGCCACTCCTGATATTATATTCCAATGAACATTGACAATTTGGACTGAATTTTTATTTCTGCAGTCTTTCGAATGTGTCTTGCAGAGTAGTTGGGATGTTTGCATAGTATCTATATCTCATCACATTTAAACACTCCTGAACACTATTCACAAATTGTAGCCTCCGATTGTATTCTTCTTGCATTTTACGAATTGTCTGAGTAGAATTATAACGTTATCATGGAAACGATACTATGTAGAGATACACTCCTGAACACTATTCACAAATTGTAGCCTCCGATTGTATTCTTCTTGCATTTTACGAATTGTCTGAGTAGAATTATAACGTTATCATGGAAACGATACTATGTAGAGATAGCGTAGTAAACTGGTATTCAATGTGGTCAATAAATATGCACCTCAACCATAACTCGACGTTCGATTATCTTGGACAAGTAATAATATTTCTGGCTTGAAGCCCTTGACCATACAAAACTTTCGTCTTCGATTGAAAACATCTTCACTGCGGTATGTGAATAATCCTTTCATGTATACCAAATTTGTTGTCAAAAGTAGGTACTGAAATATGTTGGCACCATTTGCCATGACTGCTTTGGTTAATAAATCTAGCACTGTCGTTAGAAATGTTCAGTCTTTCCTGACTTAACCGAAAGATTCATTATGATGCTTTGTAGTTCGATGATAACAAATTTTCTCTGTTGACTACAAACATAACTTGAAGTCCACCCATCCCAATATCAATGAATTTTCAATTTCAACCTGAAAAGAACCGAACATTAAAGTTTAACAAAAAGCTGGGCATAAGTATTATTGTTTACCGTACCTGGACGAGAAAGACAGTTCTGCCCAACAGGGTGCATATTATTGAACATATGCTAGCATAAAAAAATACATCTTGCCAATAAAATTCCAGAGCCAAAAACAATAAAAGTGTTATTAGCAGGCATTCCAGATACTTGTCAAAAATGTCAATGAATCGAAATGAACCATGAACCAATAGAGCCATAGAGCGGCATCTGCCCACCAGAAATTTTCGTTTGTTTTTCTCGAAACAGTGTGATTTCCGTGGTAAAACTGGTGTTTGCCACCAAGACATCACGTGATCTGGGGCCTGATTGCCCATTTTCAAATCAGGTGGACCTTCAAATCGAGAGAGAATCGAATGTCTCTTTCTATTTCAAATGACATTTTCTCACAAGATAGAAAGAGACATCAAAATTCTCTCTAGATGCGAGAGTTCACCAGATTTGAAATTCAGGCCTCTGGAATACTCTGGATCTGCAATGCCAGATTAAGAATTATCTATTTTGGGGTTAAAAAGCGAGGAACGTCATTCAACGTGCAGTTTGTTTTCATCAGACGTCAGAATAATCTCGCGTTTTATTTTGATTATTTCCACTTTGCCACAATTTTCACATGCTTTCCATACAAAATAAAATCATTTTTCAGAAATACCTACGTGATGGCCAACACCAATGCATTCGACTTTCGCATATTTTTTGCGAAAATTTCGAATTCTACTTTCGTATCCTTTTTTCTCATGATAATGCATTTGATTTTCCACGAGATGATTGCCAATTTTGCAATAATATTATATCCATTTTCGCCAAGTATATTTTTAATACTTATTTCGAAAATAATGACAGAAATCCGTAGAAAAATAGAATTTCGGATGCATAAACTCGAATTCGTATAATTACGATTTTCGGAGAAAAAATGAGAATGAAATGAGATGGAGCATCAACTTCAGTAAATGATTTATGATTTCTCATTTGGGTATGTTCCGTATATCGTTTCGGTTAACCAGGTCGTGCTTTCTCTTACTCTGTCATATTGGCAATTCAAGATTAGATGCCAGCGCCAAAGTGGCAAAAATTCGAACCACTCTCGAGTACATTGTTATCATTGTTGTCTTTGGGTTTTTACGGTTTATCTTTGAATATTTTCATTTTGTTATAGTTTTCAGTTTTTTCATGCACTATTTTTCATTTCAAGACTCAAGTGAAATGATTTCTCCAGGTCGTACAACAGCATCATTTGTTAATACTCGTTTTGAAGGAATCTTGTATGTATTATTCCCCTTGCAAAAAACATTTATTTTGTGGGCTGGAATGACTCACAATAATCACAATTCTTTTCTTTCACATCCAGGAACACTAAATTTGTCATTCTCTTGGAGCACTAGCTAATAACCTACTACTTTTTTATATTGGATTTGATGTGAGTCAAAAGTGATGAAAAATGCCTAAATTCATAATGTAATGTTTCAGATTATTTCTTTGTGAGAAATAATGCCTGGAATATGGTTGAGTATGCTAGAATACATGGATTACGTGAATGGCAAATAGTCTTCCTTGGTAAAATGACGAGAACAAACTTTCATGAAGTTAGGCACCAGTTTTCCTATTTTCAGGAGATATATCCAGGGGCATATAATCGATGTATTCAAACCATTGGTATCCAATGATAGTTTAAAAAAAAAGTTGAGTTGATTTCTATATAGACGGGAAAAATTGAAAAACAATTGAAAAGTGACGGCATATAATCGATGTATTCAAACCATTGGTATCCAATGATAGTTTAAAAAAAGTTGAGTTGATGTCTCAATAGTACGAAAAAAATTTAGAAAAAAATTGAGAAGTGACGGCATATAATCGATGTATTCAAACCATTGGTATCCAATGATAGTTTTAAAAAAAGTTGAGTTGATTTCTCAATAGTACGAGAAAAATTGAGAAAAAATTGAAAAGTGACGGCATATAATCGATGTATTCAAACCATTGGTATCCAATGATAGTTTGAAAAAAAGTTGAGATGATTTGTCAATAGGACGAGAAAAGTTGAAGAAAATTGAGAAGTGACGGCAAACAATCGATGTATTCATACCATTGGTTTCCAATGATAGTTTAAAAAAAAGTTGAGTTGATTTCTCTATAGTACGAGAAAAATTGAGACATAAATTGAAAAATGACGGCGTACAATCGATGTATTCAAACCATTGGTATCCAATGATAGTTTAAAAAAAAAGTTGAGTTGATTTCTCAATAGTACGAGAAAAGTTGAAGAAAATTGAGAAGTGATGGCATATAATCGATGTATTCATAACATTGCTTTCCAATGATAGTTTTAAAAAAAGTAGTATTCAATAGTACGAGAAAAGATGAAAAAAAAGTGACGGCATATAATCGGTGTATCCATATAAAAAGAGTGATCTAGGCTCATCGAGATCCACCCTATAGCTTGTTACATCGATTAAGTATTAATCGGTGTAATCTACGGTTGCGTTTTCGCAGAGTACCGGACAGGGCAGCGGGCAAAACTTTTTTATTTGAAGAGATAGAGGCATGGTTCCTTTGGAGAAAATGATCAGCGTCGAAAAATACGTCGATTGAGCCCAACTTGATTTTTTCTCTGTACGTCTGTCTGTCGGTCTGTCTGTCGTTGGAATCTATGTAACACGATATCTCTCGAACGGAAAGAGATATCGCTTCGAAACTCGGGTCATTTTTAACCCTCGTAGAGGTGCAGAGACCTATTGTTTTTGAAAGAAATCGGAAAATTGGAAAGTCGTTTTTCCGGCATTTTTTCGACAAAATTTGGCCTTTCGGTTGTAACACGTTTCAGATCGCAGTTTTGACCGGAAAAATTTTTAATTGCCATCAAAGGAGTCCTTATTCTTTCCTACAAAGACCTATTGTTGGGGAAAAATTAAAAAAAATTACTTTAGATTCTATAGTTGTTTTTTGTCTACCATGTCGGTTTTTTTCGGACACTCTGTAGACCATACCGTTGCTCGTAATCGAAAAAGGAAAAAACTTTCGTATAGGTCTCGTGATACTCTACACTTTTCAGTTGAAACATTTTTTTCTAAACCGATCGGAAAATGGAAAAATCGGGAAATTTCTGAAATTCAAATTTTTCTGGAGTTTTTTTTGTGAATATCTCGGAAACGGATGGGAAAATCAAAAATCACCGAGAGTAAAAAAATGATCATCTCAGTGTATACTATGAAATGCCCCAATATTTTTTTTCTAAAATCAACAGTACGGGAAATATGATTTTTTTTAAGAAAACAAACTATATCTCCGAAACCACTCACTTTATCAAAATTTGTCAAGGAAGTGAAATTGTAGATCTCGTCGAATACTATAAAACCTGAATTCATCTTTCCTCTAAGATTGATAGTTTAGGAAATATCGACGAAAAACAAAATTCAATCGACTCGAAAACGACTATCAAAAATCGTTGCATGACGTAACCGTCTAGTCTCCCGTCCGTCGCAACCACCAAATTTCATAATAGCAAATTACTCAAAGGACGTAAAATCAGAAAATGAATGGAATTTCGTCAAACAGAAAATTCATGTAAAGTTCAGTGAGCATCGTTGATAGCGATGAAATATTTAAGAGTCGTGTAATGGAGAAGTTGAAGATTTTAAACAACCGATGGCATAGAATCGCTGTGTTCACACTATTGGTTTCCAATAATAGTTTCGAGACGAATTTCAGAGAAGTAAGGTTGAATATTAATTGTTTGGTGGTAAATAGAAATACTCACGGGAACTATTTAAAACAAATGAAAAGTTGAAACGAGTGACTGCATAGAATCACTGTATTTACACAATAGGTATCCGATGATAGTTTTAACATGATGTCCAGAGGGGATGAGTTGAATTTGTATTGATAGGTGATAGAAAAAAAAATACAGAGGGGAACTATGAGAAAAAAATTGAAAACTCTAAACAATTGACGGCATATAATCGATGTATTCAAACCATTGGTTTCCAATGATAGTTTAAAAAAAAGTTGAGATGATTTGTCAATGATATGAAGAAAGTTGAAAAAAAATTGAAAAGTGACGGCATATAATCGATGTATTCAAACCATTGGTATCCAATGATAGTTTAAAAAAAAAGTTGAGTTGATTTCTATATAGACGGGAAAAATTGAAAAACAATTGAAAAGTGACGGCATATAATCGATGTATTCAAACCATTGGTATCCAATGATAGTTTAAAAAAAAAAAGTTGAGTTGATTTCTCAATAGTACGGGAAAAATTGAGAAAATATTTGAAAAGAGACGGCATATAATCGATGTATTGGTTTCCAATGATAGTTTAAACAAAAAGTTGAGTTGATTTCTCAATAGTACGAGGAAAATTGACAAAAAAAATTCTAAAGTGACGGCACATAATCGATGTATTTATACCATTGGATTCCAATGATAGTTTAAAAAAAAGTTGAGTTGATTTCTCTATAGTACGAGAAAAATTGAGACAAAAATTGAAAAGTGACGGCAAACAATCGGTGTATTCATACCATTGGTGTCCAATGATAGTTTGAAAAAAAAGTTGAGTTGATTTCTATATAGACGGGAAAAATTGAAAAACAATTGAAAAGTGACGGCATATAATCGATGTATTCAAACCATTGGTATCCAATGATAGTTTAAAAAAAAAAAGTTGAGTTGATTTCTCAATAGTACGGGAAAAATTGAGAAAATATTTGAAAAGAGACGGCATATAATCGATGTATTGGTTTCCAATGATAGTTTAAACAAAAAGTTGAGTTGATTTCTCAATAGTACGAGGAAAATTGACAAAAAAAATTCTAAAGTGACGGCACATAATCGATGTATTTATACCATTGGATTCCAATGATAGTTTAAAAAAAAGTTGAGTTGATTTCTCTATAGTACGAGAAAAATTGAGACAAAAATTGAAAAGTGACGGCAAACAATCGGTGTATTCATACCATTGGTGTCCAATGATAGTTTGAAAAAAAAGTTGAGTTGATTTCTCAATAGTACGAGAAAAATTGACAAAAAAAATTAAAAGTGACGGCACATAATCGATGTATTTATACCATTGGATTCCAATGATAGTTTAAAAAAAAGTTGAGTTGATTTCTCTATAGTACGAGAAAAATTGAGACAAAAATTGAAAAGTGACGGCAAACAATCGGTGTATTCATACCATTGGTGTCCAATGATAGTTTAAAAAAAAAGTTGAGTTGATTTCTCTATAGTACGAGAAAAATTGAGAGAAAAATTGAAACGTGACGGCATATAATCGATGTATTCAAACCATTGGTTCCCAATGATAGTTTAAAAAAAGTTGAGTTGATTAATAGTACGGAAAATATCGAGAAAAAATTGAAAAGTGACGGCATATAATCGATGTATTCAAACCATTGGTATCCAATGATAGTTTAAAAAAAGATGAGTAGATTTCTCAATAGTACGGGAAAAATTGAGAAAAAATTGAAAAGTGACGGCATACAATCGATGTATTCATAACATTGGTTTCCAATGATAGTGAGGAAAAGTTGGTCAGTAGTACGGGAAATATTGATGAAAATGGGAAAGTGATGGCATATAATCGATGTATCCATATAAGACGAATTCTAGGCTAGGTCAGTCGTTCGTGCCTTGTTTTTCTTCTGTCCTATACACTCGCTATACAGTGCCGAGTGAGGCACGAACACGAACGCGTTTGTTGTGCTTTTTGCAAGAATATTCCTGCCGAGACTTGTTTTCCTTCTCAACCTATAAATTGACGTTGCCTAACAATTTCACGCATTTCGCTAGTTGTACACTCGGATATTAGAAACAGATTGGGCATAGAAAAAGGAGGCAAACTCGTGTTTTTGTTCAAATTGTATAACGAAAATGAATAGACTGAAAATATACAGTAATAAAATATAGGTGTTACGTTTAGTTTGAGAATTTGGCATTATTTACTTTTCTTCTGTTGTTTTTGCTAAAAGCAGATACTCCTTTTGATCTTCGAGAAAACTTTTATATTATGTTGTTATCTGGTTCTGAATAAAACAAAAATTTATTTAAATCATGATTTTAATTTAAAAAATCAAGCGATTTATCATGAGCTTAATCACTTGATTTTAGTCAGCCCAACCCTGTTATAAAATCGACCTAAGCGCGTGATGTGAAAAAATGGTGCATTTTTGGGGTACTGTAATTTTCCGGCGTAACGCTTCAGGCATGAGTATGAATGGCCATATACGAGTCATGTTTGAAAGATGATGAATGCTGTTATTTGGATTTGCTTGGAAGTGTTTCATTCAAGAACAATAAGCCTCTTGAAGAGGGGAAATGCATTTAAGTGCATGCTTCGAACATTGAGGCATTAAACAACTTCCAATTACATTAAGATAACAAACACAATTTCTCGTTCTTCTTGGTAAATTTGTTATAGAATATTAGTAAGTGGTTGTTCCATATTATATTGCTTTCGAGTTGAATGGAGAGGAAAATTCGAATATCTCACACTGAGGTGAGTGAGGTATTGTAAGTAATTGTTTTATTCAGCCGGAAGTGAAAATCATATCTTTCAAAGAAAAATTGAATTAACATCAACATATGACAATGTTTGTGATGTACTCGAGAAAACGACAGTATTCGTGAAAGCTATTCGCGATGGAAAATAAGCGATACGCCCCCTATCGACTTTTGCGAGAACACTCAATGGTTATAGATCGCCATACTATGGTTTGCATGTGTTTATATGGGGCAGTTGTACTGACATTTTGGATTTTAATCGTATTTGTGTGTGTTTGAGCTTTAAAAGCGATTGTGGAGATTTTCAAGAAGTTTGTAAATATTTCAGTGAAATAATTGGAAGGTTTGCTGTTTTTCATTTATTGTAAGGGTATATTTACTTTTTCTTGTTTTCTTGTTCTGGAAATAAACGAGTTAATCTTTGATACAATCTCAACGATATGGGTGACAATGAATAATTTAGTGTGTAATGCATAATTTTAGTTGGGGAGAATCACACCTACCAGCTGAAAACTGCCACTTCTAATACTTTATCATTGCTTGAATGCATTGAATAAATTTTATATTCAAGCGATCGAAGTAAATTTTTCCAACTGTGAGATTTTCAATTATTTCAGGTGTGCATTAATCATGATATTATGTAATATATTCGTTTAGTTAACCCGACTTGATAGCAGAAACTCATAAATCAAGTCTCATCTGGAAACAACCTCGACTCTTTCGAATTTTACAATGAAAAACCCTCGAGTTAGTTCAATGAAATGTTCTATAAGTATTCAACTGTTGACTATTGAGTTACTCCTCACACAGAAACAAATAAAAAATTTAAAATTTCATGAACAAAAGGAACAAAAGAATATATCGAAGCTCCACATATATACATATGCAAATGTAAACATAACAATATATAACCGCATGGACAGTTCCTCCGCGTTTCTCCACGCTAGCGCTGTGATATTATTTTCTATCGCGAATCACATTCTTAACGTATCGCCTATAAAATTCTAAACATGATCGCATCAGTTGCAACACCAGGGTTTTTAGATATCGTTGGCACAATGCATAAAATTTCTCCAAAAGTTACAAAAGTAGACAGCGCTGTCGTCGCGCACGGTCTCAATAGTCATACAAATACATTTTCCGACCAAAACACAAACGTCCACCGGCCTCTCGACCGGCGCCTACCTGGCTTCACCAAGAGAGTACTCCTCAAGTACTTCCCGCCGAGGATTCCGGAATTCCTTATGGGCGGCTCCATGATTTTGCAAGTACTGTCGGCCAACGAGTAACTCAACAGGAACCGCCTGATGCTGTCCTCGGGATGGACGGCGTCCATCACCATTTCGTAGCGCAGGTACTTGTTGGCGTTGAGCAGCTGCCGCATCACGTCCTTCCTCGGTGGTTTCGGCATGAACGTCAACGTATTCTGGAGGGAATCTTCGAGAGAGCCGAGGCCGTCGTGCGGCGGCACTTGGGCCGGTTTCGGCGGCTTTTTCGCCACCGAAATGTCCAGTGTCGGCTTTTGTTCGATGCACAGCGCCTTCTTGAAGTAGTCCCTGGTGAATTTGTCGCAGTCGTAGATCAGCATGTCGCGGCCGAGGACGAATATCGTTTCGCCTACCAGCAGGTCTTTCGGCTGGTAGAACTCCGTTACTTCCGCGTCGGACAGTTCTAGATATATGGCGGGGTAATTGTCCGGCGTGTCTGTGTACCTCTGGAATATATCAATATGACCGCATAATGAAGTGAAAATGATTCCCCCCAAAAAATTGTGCATATTCTAGGAGACGTATCTTCGATAGTCGGGACAACTATAAAAATGTATTCAAATGGAACGGATTCGTGAAAGAATCAATGAATTGTCTCTACAGATGACGAAGTTCCTCCACGAAACTGTTTGTGTTCCTGTGTTTGACCTCAGTAAATGACGACGGCGTATTAGGGTCACTGTAAAAACATCTCCATTTCCAAAATTTAATCAATGGAGATATTTTTTATTTTTACAGTCACCCTAATACGCCGTCGTAATCGAAAAATGATTCCTATTTGGACATATACAAAATGTGGATAGCAATGAGATATCGGAGATCGGAGCAGACGGATTTTTATCGCTCGACTTCAAGATGTATAATCTGATTGGCATGTACTTTTGGTTGTACATGTATTTAGGATTAGATCGTTGGCATCACTGAAATTTCTACCATGTGACCAACGTTCATATATAGGAAACTTACGAAATGTCACGAGTTTATACTGTTTATAGGTGAAGAGGTACCTGAAAAGCTAGGGGCAGGGTTCGGGGAAGTCGAGGTTCGCAATTCTGGGGTAAATTAAAAATCTAGACCGCGGGCATATCTGACAGACGACAGTAAATGACAGTTGTCAATCCAGCCTGCTGGACATACAAACCTGATTTACCTATGCAGAGTGTGTGTTTATGTCATATTTTAAAATCTTTTTTCTCAATAAAGGCTCAATTTTCTGCGATTGTGAAATGTGGAAGTAATAGCGGCAGACATAATGTTTCATTCCATCGATTCCCTTCTATTTTCGACAATAGAAAAAAGATCAATCCTCTTGCTGAAAAGAGATGTGAATTGTGGATTCAGTCAACTAAAAGAGCAGATTTAACTTCTTAAAAGTTGAAATGCGCAACGGTGTGTTCAAAACATTTTGTAGAAGATATTTTCAAAGAATCTAGGAAACATAGGCCACATAATTTTATTTTTTTTTTCATTTCAGACAAGCCAAGTGCACTCAAAGATGTTGACAATATAGACTGGGTACCGAATCAATTACTTGGCTACAAAACAAATATCAATGCGGTTCAAAGCATTCAGAGATTGTATCGTAGGGAGCAGCGTGATAAAATGACATCGCAAATATTCCAGTTGATATGGATAAAATTGATGATGATTCTTTGTGTGAATGATCCAGCTGTTCAAAACTTGAATATTATTGATGAGCAAAATCAAACTCTGAATGATATAAATTAACCAGTTGAAGAAGTGGAACATGCACAAAACTCTGGTGAACACCTATGTCTCGATATTGATTTCGAGTTGCAGAATTGTTATCGTGAAATCCATCATCTCAGGGAAACTTTGCAGACCTAATCATTCCCATTGGGAAGTTTAAAGTATAACTCATCTAAATGCCTTTTTTATACAGGATTACCATATTTTGTAGACCCTTATATATTATATCCTAAATCTGTTCTTTCAAAATTATTATTTATTAAAGTACATTTTCAGTGTGTTTTTCACAAGCTTCACTCCAATCCTTCTAATCCATTTAGATATAAAAATATTGCATGAATACAAACTTTCATAGTCTTGAAGTCTTCTGTGCATGCACTCTCATATACAAAAAAGTTTATAATGTCATATAACATGTCATGAAACTTTGGGAAAGTATTTCACAGCATTACTACAATCCCCAAATTTCAATAAATAAGGATCACATCCATTACTTTCCTTCAGTTTCTTTAAATATCTCTTCTGGATATCCATAGACAAGGTGTTGAAATAATCACTTTTATCAGCCATTTCACATACAATTTCCTTGCAAGCAGGAAGAATAATGAATATAGATTGCAATATATAGACATTTATATATGTCAGGTACACTAAGGGTAAACCCGTAATTTCTTCATAATCACGATAATAATCTCATTAAATTACCATTGTTGCTTATGGAAGTGGGGTTTGTTTGTCCAGCAGGCTGCTTGACAGTTGTCTTGTGACGTCACATGCCCGCGGTGTGGTGGCATAACCCCATAGAACCAAAGATAAACAGAAAAAGTGCAAAAAAATTGTCAGAACACACAAACATATATGTTTTATGTGGCTGATTACTGATTGTCTCTGGTCTCTTGGTTTCTTTGTGGTATTCTCACAGCCCACAGCATAACTGCGTTGTGTATTCTGTCTTTTCTTTGAGGAGCCCAGGAAATCACTTATTTAATATTTTAAGTCATTTGTTCAATTTCATTAGTGTAAGGAGTTTCTTAGAGTAATATTTGACTAACTTTGAAGTGTTTCTATTAGGATGAGTTGTTGGTGTTTTTTCTTGAGTTCTTGTTCGTTTTAGTTGTGTTGTATAAAAAACTTTTTGATAATTTATTATCCCGGGAAACAAGTGCTGTATAACGGGCTGTTTGAACACTTGGGGAACGCTATTAGGCTTCAATAGAGCCTTACTTTTCAAAACAAATGATTATGTTTGTGCAGTGTGATCATATATAAAATATATCACAAACTGACAAGTAACACATGATTTATGCAGCAGTTTTGAGTAATGAGTTCAACCTTTTCAATGGGAACGTTTAAGCACTAGTCATAATAAAGTTAAGTGATTTCCATGTCTTATTACTCAAAACTGCTGCATAGTCCGATGTTACTTTCAAATAATTACATCAGTTTCTTAAGTAATGTTATTTTCTTCTTCTTCTTCTTTGGTTTGGTTTATTGGATTTCTGGCTCCATGCGGTGCCAATTTCTCCAGATCAGGTATAAAATTAATTCAAGAAAAAATAATGTCACTATATAAAAAACGGGTCACACAAAAAATATATTGTTCACAAAAAATACTGGGGAATCTAACCCTCTCTCCGCCACATCCGGTGGCATCGAGTCTGGTTACTCGCGTGAAGAGAAGAGGGTTTATTAATTCAAGAAGATAGATTTCAAAAAACAAGGACTATCACAAACACAAATTGGAGTCCCGACTCCACGCGGTATCCTCGTACCATCTATGTGAACAGACACGTCTGCTCACTACCACGGCGGAAACGGAACTCAATTTTATTTTCAAATACACTACATGATATTCACGAATAATCATGGTACTCATTTTGTATGAATGGACCATATCACCATTGTTTGCATGATTACAAAGCGATATCTTTGAAAAGGCATTTCGTTCAAAAGCTCATTTGGATTCCTATATAAATTGAACACTATTCATTAGAAGATGTAGATAACAATTCAAATTATAATACAAAGCTCAAGCATTTTCTTGGTCCAGGAAAAAGATCCTTGAACGATTGGTAAACCCAAATACTTTCCATTTCATATAGGAGTAATTATCATACTCTGGCAAAATACTTCATGCTGCATGAGGTAAAATCGCGCTTTAAAAAAAAAAACAAAGGTATTCCTTTAGGATTTTCACCAACCATACACATTCATCAATTTTTCATTTGCTTTCGTTTTCAATTTTCACATGTATCGAAATCGAGTTGAATTATCTGTCAAACACAAATACGAAAGAGTATGAATATCCACACTTTTTCTCAACTGACTTTTAGTTTTGAACACCATAAAGTTAGAATTTCAAATACTCGAATATTCATAGATCTTTAGGGAAGCAGGTATTTTTTTGACTATCTTTTATTACCTCAGAAACTGAAATCCACTTGTATATTAGTATATAATGGAATTTCACCTTAACCTCATTGACGCCCCGGCAATATGGAGGGATCGGTATGATGACATTTCGTAACCTCTCCCCCATATACCAACGTTGATGGCATGTATTTTTGGTTGTACATGTATTTGGGATTAAATAGTTGGCATCACTGAAATTTCTACTATGTGACATAAGGTTTGTTCAAGCAACACATTTGAGCGTTTGGAAATTGGTCTGAAGCAGTCAGAGGCATGCGCAAGATGAATATTGGTATTGGAGAGCGAAATTCATTTTGCGCATGCCTCTGACCAATTTCGGATCGGTCGGATGTGTCGCTAGAACAAATCTATTAATTGAGATGAAAGATAGGTGTCGCCAACGACGCTAACTAAAAATTTTAGAATTTTGACATTTGAGTTTCTGGCTTTCTGGTTTCAAGAAAAAAGATGTAATGTGTTGAGAAATTTCAGAAATTTGTTTCAGTTGAGCTACTTCGAGATTTCTACTACTCATCCTCTTACTTTCTCTCCAAATAGGTATGATTTATCTATGTAATGCCAATGATTCTGAATGATACAGATTTGTCAAAATCACATTCAACAAAAATAATCGAGGAAACAAGTGAAAAATACTCTATATATAAAAGCTTTTATTTACCTTGGGTAATTTGGTTTTCCTCAATAAAACAGGGTAGGGGTCCCTGCCGTCATTTTTCTCATGAACCTCTTTCACTGATATGGTATCATCAGCCAAGAAATAAAGTAGTTCATATTTCATAAGGCCACCATACTGATTTTCTCTATCATCCCATACAGCTTTGAACCTGGAAAGAAACAGCCACATCTATACAACTCATGGAAAATAACACTGAGATATTTGAGCAAGCTGATCCAAGAAATCAGCTATCATTTATATGAAGCAAAATATGTAAGCCTAATTTCTTGGTCAACAGATAGCATCAAAGAATAGATATACTTAAGGACTTTGCTGTCATATTCCAAAAATCTGCGGAGTTTGTCGTCAGTCTTAGATGCTTTTACAACACTGCCTCTCACTTGTGACTGCTGCCTGTTGAAAGTGTAAGGATCGACAGGCATTTCTTCAGGATCCGCCATTACCAGACCTTGACTTGCCATGTATTCCTGAATTGGTTTAGATTACGTTATCAATACAGTTTCAAAGAGATTTTGTTTGGTACAGATAAAAGTGAAAAATTCTTACATATAGATGAGGTACATATGATGTCAAAATACAGACACTCACCCTTGTGAATAAGTCACAATCTACTGTATGGTACACAACGCCATTGAAAGACAAATCTTTATTTACATTCAGATCTTTCCAGTGCCAATAAGCACCCCTGTCATTCTTGGGAATTTTACCCCTACGTACCAGTCTTCCTTGATCTATCCCACTATTCTGAAACATAATAAACTATGCCCAAGCTCAAAAATGAGG
This sequence comes from Zygogramma bicolorata, assembly GCA_032362365.1. NCBI lineage: Eukaryota > Metazoa > Arthropoda > Insecta > Coleoptera > Chrysomelidae > Zygogramma > Zygogramma bicolorata. The sequence goes on from JAVJAQ010003522.1 coordinate 434,306, forward strand.
ATTCGAGTTAACGCACAGGTGTTTTGGGTTCCATAACCGTGATGGTATCGTCCTCCAAGAAGTATATTATATTGACATGTCTGACTCTGTAAAATTCATTGGGTGATTCAACTACGGCTTGTTTGAAAAACGCTTTGAAGGTGAGACACTTCTGGTCGTATAATACGTAGTGTGGAGTGAATTGAGGAAGAGCTTGTGATTTCGTTCGGCCGTAGGTGAGTGAAGGGTCAAACCGGGCAACATCATGTCTCGGAAGGTATTTGACTGAATTGGAGTCGAGCTCCCTACCCCCTATGCCAGTGAAGTTGTTCTTGGGCAGTTTATAACCATTGCAAAGATTGAATGTTTGTGATAGGTGAAACTTCGTGAGCTGAAATAAAACGGTGGTAATTAAAGTATTTTTTTTAGAAGGCACTTACAGTTGGATCACTAAATGTGAATCCAGGAAGTTTTGGTATGCCAGCCATCGTTTCTGGCGTTGTGACTACCCCTGGTTCTTAATAACCAAGGAAAAAAGTAAAATCAAAAAGTGTATAAAATCGTGTAAACATCAAAATATTGACAAAACTAATATTGAAATTTCCTTCAAAAGTTGTCATGGATTCAAATTTATTTGCCGCAGGAATACTTCGCATGCGCAATCCAATGGCGTTGCATGAAAAACAAAGCGTTGTACTGATTGCGGCGCCCATCTACTTTCAGAAAAAGCGCCTTCTGAGAATTGAGAATCGGCAGTTCACGATCTTTTTTCTTAGTTTTTTTGGGTTCTTCCTACCACAATCTGAGAAAATAAGAATTAATATTGGAATCTATAAAAATTTGCTCGGTATCACAATGGGTATAGGAAAATGATAAACATCTTATACTTGTACTGAACATAATAATTGTAATAGATCCGATTTCTTGAAAATATCAAAACAGAGTTTATAGTACGGAATTAATTTTTATATTATTCTTTATGTTATTATCAAGTATTGCATTGAGAAATATTGTTGCACCGGTGTCCATATTAATGTATTTATGTCTTTTATTCATCAATGTATTAGAAAAGGATGGACGCGTACGGTATGCAACTTACTCATTGATCGAAATATGGTAAGTTTCAAACAAATTATTAGTTCGAATCATTTCCTTATCATTAAATTTAATTCATTAATCGAATCATATGTTACTTCTTCAATATTTCTTTTTTCAACAAGAGTGCTGACAGATGTCAAGCTTGCACAATTGTCTTGTATTCACAAGCATTGTCCTAAAAATCGAGAATTAACAAATTTCCAAGGTTACTCATCAAATCAAAGTTTATGATTGCTTTCGAGCAGTGTGTATGAACGGGTGCATATATTTCAGTGACTACTGTTGAGATATCACTTGAGGCAAAAATTAAAAATCGTTGTATAAACCCACTATTAGGTAATTTATTGTGCAGTTTGAAATAGAGTGTATTCCCAGGTTCCATTGATCCGACAGTGGAAGGAATATTTTCATTTATTTCATATTGCTATTCTCAATAATAGCCGATTTTATTCTGAAACGAATTTTCGCCTTTCGCATGGAATTGGTTTATTGTTACAGTATAGGGATGTAGAAAAATCACATGACATATCAGCTGGAGAACTAGCACGCCTCATATTTCATTATTATTGCTCTTGTTCATTGAAAATAGTCAAGGAAAGATAGTCATTTCCCATGAGTATGAAGTTTGCAAATCATACGATAGGGGAAATATATAAGCATTTCATGCGAGTTATACATTATACTTTTTCTACGGCTATAACAGATAATAGCGAAATGATTCAATAACATTTTTAATAATTCAGAATTTCAAACAAATGAATATAAAAATAATCCAGACTAAATCATGCAATATTTGTTCAGTAAAGGGACGTCGGGTAAAAACTGCATCAGTATATGTGAGGCTAATAGAAATATATGCAACACAGTAGGCACCTATTAGCAGTATGTGTTGCAACGAAATTCGTATCAGTTATAAAAATTAATAACCAAGACATTTTTTCTGAGGAGTTTTCATTCATTGGTATGAACGATCTTTATGATTTTAAAAATTATCAATTTTTAATGTAGATGAGATCGTTGTTTTAAAACTGATATTTCATTCCTCGTACTAATGCTAGTGTAGAGGAAAATGGGCATTGGCGTCTATACTGTAATCATTATGATACTGTCTGATGAGTGGTTCATTTAGATAGATATAAACGTATATTCAGACGATATCACCAACACGATAAAATATGATGAATATTAATATAATCATAGAACACAGAAAAACATTTGGAATATGCTAGTGTCAATATTGACTTTGACGTCTATCTGACATGTCATGCGTTTTTTGAAGTTTTGAATACTCTGAAGCATACCTTTCAGATTTATTTCAACAAAATAGTTTTCTGTGAGTTATGAGCACCTTTTCATTCAATACTACATGGGGACCAGTGATTTTTTATATACTTGGATCGAGCGAGTCAAACCAAGAACCCATAAAAATATCTTCGGAATCAAATTTTCAACTCATATTTTATGTTCGAAGTGCATAGTTTTTTCAGAATTCACGTTTTCACTATTGAGGGAAGACTTACAGAATGCTGTATCTCTCTTAGAATTCCAGGTGAGTTACAGAAAATAATGTGTTATCTTGAACTGCTTATTTTAATGTAAGTCGTCTTAGGGTATGTGACGCCATATATTCCGAAGAAAACTGCTTATCGCACAGGAGATGTGTTGTAATTTGTGGCGGGATAATTTTTTATTATTTGTTGGTTCGTATCGAACGATTTAAGTACGGAAAGTGTGTTATCAGCTCGTCGGTAATACAGTATTCTACATTTGTATTTTCTACAGTTTTCTCGAATCCATCCAATTTTGTTGAATAGTTGGGATCAACAACCGCCACAGGAGTATGGCGTAATACTTATTGGTTTTTAACAAGTAGGACTATGCCGTTGCCGATCTAATCTGGTTTTTGTAATTTGTGTTAATATAGCCAATGAACTTTTTCCAGAGGTTATTTGAAAAATTGGTGTTATGAACCTGGCGATTGAAAAACCTTTTTTTATGAAGATCAGATTGTTTTCTGTTATTATGTTCCTCAAATTAATGCTAGTGTAGAGAGATATGTGGGAATTGGAGAAAAAAATTAAAGGTGCATTGATGAGTATAGCGTCTCGATCTCCTGGCCTGTGCACTGTATTTCCCTATGATATTTGCCTGATGAAGATGGGTGGTTCATGAAGATAGAAACATCACTATATAGTACGAAAAAACAGGAAAAAATAATATGTACGTTACCCACCACATATCCATTTCCCAGCTCTTTATATAATTATTAACATCCTTTCATCCAATATATAGTGGCTTCAGTGCTAGTTACATCCATTTATATTTTTATTTTTTATTCAAGTAAGTCTCTGTAGTCGTTCTCAAAGTGAATTGACAAAAAACACATTTTTGTTAGGAATTTTGTCCTAACTGCAACTAACCGCTTTGAGTATTTTGGTACCTGTCTGTGGAGATTTTGGCCAAGGGACTGACAGAGAACTTTATGCATTTATATCATAGGATCAGATACTCTTAGAAACAAAGCTTATTTATTTCATCTTGGGACGTTGATGACGATGTATTGTGTGCTACAGGATAACCAGACATTTGAAAACCACATAACTTGATGTGGGACGGAATTTCAGTCCCAGGCTGGATTGTAGATATATTTCGTTGGGAAGTCTGCAGAAAAAGTTATTTTTTTTCTCGAGAAATTGATAGGTACCTAATCTGTGAGCTATTCTTTTCTCTGGAAAGAATAAATAAAACACTTTTCCTTAGTACCTAATATAGTCACAAAAAAATCAAGAGAAGAGGGCGTATTGACATCTATTGAAAACCGTCAAAATTACAGAAATAACGTTTATCTTTATCGGGAGTAATTACACAAGTGCTTCAAAATTACCGATAATTTTCCATGAAAGCATGTTGTCTAAAAGCTGCATGAGTTAATTTTCATATTTTGCCCGACTCCGAAGGAGGGCTCTTTCAGCAAAATATGAAAATAACCGAATGCAGTTTTTTTTACTGACAACATGCTTGAATGGAAAATTATCAGGTTTATTTTGATGCACGAGTGTAATTCGGTAGAATATTTCCGGAGTTAAAACAACGACGTTTAAAATTCAGTATTTATGCCTGTCAAGATGACAAATGTACATTTTAACAATCGTTACTATAGATACACGGACCGAGCGGGTATTTTTCGATACCTACCGGATATTTACCAGCCCGAAAATGTCACGCCGGGAATTTATCGCTGTAATTGATCGAAAATGTCCCACTTCATATGGGTTTTTTAACATACGATGGAAATATTCGTAGTAATATAAGAGATATGGGGAAAATATTGATCCGGTACTGTATGCACTCGTGACGTAGATATCACGCCACTCTCCCACCGAATCACGTGAGACCTGGGCACCTCTTATTGGCGGACACACTTCTGAGAGATGAAAGATGAACAAACTGTCCAAGTCCAAAAATACGGTAGATCCTTGATCCTATGACTTTACGAGTGTGATACGAGTTTTATTTATTGTTGAACTTATTTATAAGAAAACATTACTGATTAAACTAGTGCATGTGTCATCGAGCTTTCGATAATTCCCGAGCCACCAACTAGAAGTTGGAATTTCACTGTCTGCCTGATTATTTATCTTTTTGGTGAGTAATCTCTTCTCATTTATCAACACCTCTTTTAACCCCAAGAAAACGGAATCCCGGAAAGATAACAGACCTGTTAAATACTCATGTGTGATTCATGATTTGTTTGTAAATGAATTGTGACATCGAATATTATGATAGGTTATGTTCGTCTGGCAATGTCAAGTTCACATTTCACCCTTGAAAAATGTGGAGAAACCTGCAACAAAAAACGTGGAATAGCTTTTACTGCCTTTTACAATATATTTTTTATAAATGAGATTTTTAATAGTAGTTAAGTATCTTCGAAAAAATTATTTGAGCTACCTTCTAAGTGATATTTATACATTCTCATATTCATGTGATTCCAAATCATGCACAAATTATATTATGGTTTGAGTAGGTAGATAATTCGAAATACATAAGACCTACGAATCTTTTTATCTCGTTACAACCATACCATAATTGAGGTATTGTTGTTTAAAAATACAATTTCCCATTAACAATGGCGATGATAGGTATATCCAGCATCCTTATTTCTGAAATAAATACCTAATGATAGGAGTTGTGTAATTAGCCAAGTTGTGTAATGATAATTTTGTGGTACACGCTATCAATAAATCACTCTTAAATGATTTGTTTACTTACCTCTACTACAATAATACAATCAAGTTGAAAATTCATCCATATTACATCTAAGTATACCTATGATGTTGAAAAAAAAAAACATTTTTTTTTTAACTTTTTTCTATGTTGAATTTTGAGTACGTAAAAAGCTGATCTTCGTGAACTCATACAAATAGGAATTTACCTACATATAGGAGGCTGTGGTTATTCAAAGCATATCTAGCTGAATGTTTCTTGAGGAGGTAGCAATGTTCTGAATTCCGTTTTATACGTTCTTGGTAAAAAAAAACACAGATTTTTTTCAGGCCAGTCTCGAAAAAATTCGGATTCATCCTATAGATTCATCTACTGGTCCATTGAAACTTATTTCACCCTGGTTTTCCGTCGAATTTGAAAACTTGCCCTGAGGTACTTCCCAGTTGGAGAAAAATAAAAAGTACCTAGGTTATGTAATGACCGTGACATATTTTGGAATGAATGTGAATAAAGAAAACATAAGTATTGGTATGCCTTGATTTCAGTTACAAGGTGGTTCATAATCGATTTTTTTTTTCGTATGGAGAGAACCTACTGTGGGATATTCTAGTTTTATCTCGAGTTTTATAATTAAAGCATGGAAAGTACTAACAATGCTTTTCAACAAACAATATGAAACCTTGTGAAAATTTAAGGTAACTTCAATGGTTTCGGACATTATTTGGGTGATAATTCTCTGACATACGAGGTGATGAGGCCATCGAAATTTCATGAGTCTACTAGATTTGTATATCACATTCTTCACCAGGAAAGGGTGAATTCATATACGTAAAAATCTCTCGAAATATATTTCTATATGATATTGTATTTTTCAGTAAACTGTTAATGACTTGTACGAGTTTTCCCGTTAATGACCAATGCTTACTTTTGACGTTGTATTTAAGATACCATGAAAAATATGAAATTTGACTATTGTATTTTGGGTTCAAAATGAAGCCCAAATTTTTATGAGAAATAAAATTTTCTCGAACATCAATCATCTTTTTTAAAACTGTTGGGATTTTCGAAATTTGGTAAGTATAAGACCGTTTGTATTGTTGGGTTCTATGGAGAGGAGGCGTAACAAGCCCTTTGTAACTCAAGTTCAATGTATGAACATCTGTACGGAATTTATTTCCTATGGAGGTATATGGGTGTTTTCCTTTGAATTATTTTATGAAACAAGTATGCAATCTCCGGTTATCCATACTCAACCAATTGATAATATTCAGAGTATAAGTTATCTTTTCGTTTTTCCTGATACCAAAAATTCGTCTTGAGCAAGAATTGTGTACTTTTGATTTGTAAACACTCGAGAGATTTGGGCCATACAGAGAATCTGCAAAGTTGAAAATGGACAAAACTAGGTTGTCACAGAGCATCACTTCATTTTTGTGAAAAAATATTGTTTGCTACTATAAATAAATTTCAGCGGACTATTAGCTCGTGTCTTTCAAACCGAAGATACTAGTCGATTATAACTCCCATATTCCTATCATCAACTACTTCTAGTCTGTTCTCTTCAATAATGTTAAAACAAACATTATGTTCCACAAAGTTTCTTCTGTTCTTTGGACCGAGGACCAGTACATTTGACTTCTTGGCGTTAATTTATAAAGAATGGTGTGGAGATGATAATACGAACTCATCAATATCTTCATATATACGTTTACAAGCACCCTCAACAAAACTAGGATCAAATCAATGATAGATTTACGTGTCATCAACGTAAAAATGAATTTGACAGTGCTTGATACATTCAACGATTTGACTGATATATAACGTGAAGATAAACGACCCCATGATAGAGCCTTGAGGAACACCTCATTTCAATTCGAGATAATCAGAGTAATTGTGATCAATACGTAGGTACTTTCTGTTTCCTGTCTGTTAGATATTTCCTGAATATGGATACTGCATTTCCGTTCATTACTAACTGCCCCAAAAGTGATAATGAGGTTTTATGATTGATAGTATCGAAAGCACGACTGAAGTCTAGCATGACTAAAATTATTGTACTTTTACCATCGTCTGTGGCTTTCATAATGTCATCCACCACGTGGAAAAGTGCCGAGGTTCAGCACTGGCTTTTTCTATTGTATACCGAATCACTTATGAACGCCAGGAAATCCAGGAATTGTAGTTTTTTTGTGTCGGAAACAAAATTCAATATTTTTATTGCAGTAATTCGCGAAACAATAGTAGTAACAATCACTGCGGAGCAATTTCTCGCGATTTGTTCATTCAATTGATTTCCGCTAAAACATATTTCATGTTGAAAATCTAATTATCCGATAAAAAATGACCTCCCACGTATTTGCCAACGAAAAATCGTTCAAAACAACAATCGTCAACTCGTTATTTCAACAATGCGCTCCCGTGATTACGGGAACAATTGCCGCAAAAAGGATGCGTCCACCTTTGGATCTAGCCAACTCGATTTTCGATTAGCCGCAATGTCACGCTAATAATGTCATCATTCGGATCGCTCATGTTGTATACGTGCCAACCTTTGGACCTCTCGTTCCACTAAAATAATGGTCTAAATTAGAAATTTCCTCTTCTCCCGACTTTTGAAGCGCTTAATCGCCTTCCCAAGTATATTATACGGTGATAGATAGGGGTTGCTTGATTGAAGGTCCAAGTCCAATCTGATAATAGAGACGGTATTAGTTTGGGGTCTAGGTGGCGGTCGCGCGTCGTGGTATTCACTTGTTTCCTTCGGTGTCTTGATAGCTGTGTTTGGAAAAATAATACCAGTCGGAGTTCTGTCGGTTTCGCGTGTAATTTCCGATTTCCGTTTGTTTTTTCCAGAATATTCGGAAAAAAATACTAGAGGTGAGCAACTGGTCTAAGGTTTAAACTTAAGATTTGAAAGTATTGTGTTATTAGGAGGAAAAATTGATGTTTTGAGAGGCTAGCCAGAAGATTGGCACACACGAAACTTTTTGTCCGAAATGGATATGCTATTTTTCTTTGAAAAAACTTATATTGGAGAATCAAGCGGAAATGCAAATGATTATTTTTATTCGTCCGTAGTTATAGTATATAACATACGAGGAGAAAAGTGAACTTTATGCAGATTGGACGAATTTTATAAATCTTTCAAGAAATAACGAGATTGTCATTGCTCATTTGTAAATGTCATTTGCCTAGTCGGAGGTTGAAATATATTTTCCATTTTGGCTTCGTTTTACTGAATGCGTACGGCATGCCAATCATATCTCATAAGATTATGTTATTATTCACGAGGATTGCTGCAAATAATTAACTTTTGGATTACTTTTTTTATATATGCCGATTCACATGAAAGGGAAGCCCTGTAATGTTCGAAGAACACCGCGTGAATCAAGGGACAGGAGATACGAGTTAACATTCACTTTGAATTTTTGAAGCCTCAGGAAAGAGCTCTTTCGGCAAGGAGTTCCAAAGCTCAGCTGTTTTATTGAAAAAAGTTCCCTGAGCAAGAGAGGTTCGACAGATCTCCAAGTTTACAACAAAGGGTGGAAATTCTGTACTCGTCGAGTCATCCGTGTAGATATTGCCAATTGCCAAGGGTGGAACGATTGATAATAATTCATAAGAGCACCGACCTGAAAATATCTATAGAAGAGAGACAAGTCTCCGACCCTTCTACGATGTTCCAATGAAGTGAGCGAGTCTGTGAGCGAAGAATCACCAACAAGACGAATTGCTTTCTCTGAATAGAATAGAGAAGCCTCAATGAATGTTTTGGTACCGAACTCCACACATGAGAACTATATTCCAAGATTTTTCGTACCTTCAATCCAAGATGGTTGATCGCGCCCCACTGAAAACTTGGATTTCATACCACCTCTTGTAGGGCGAAACCTCCCATTGACTGGACTAGGAGAGATTCGGGTCAAGTTGCCTAGTTCAATTTCCTATTGAATGATTACGTTGAAATGGATCAGAAATATCCGGGTATAATTTGTTGTGTAATTATCGTCAGTTTTCAAAGATGTGGCAACGAAGGAATGAAAATATTTTCAAAGGCTAAGTACTTGGATCGTGATATCTCGATGACGGATATGATAATATAATTCATATCTTCTTTTCATTTCCCGGGAAGCTAATAGGCACTGCGTAAAAATTGACTGAATTATTTTCATGCCTTTGGCTGGAGAGTCTTCTGAAGAAGCCGAGCTGTTTTTATATTGTTATCATTTATCGAAACTCCTCATCATATTTCTTGAACCCACTTGAACTATATTATGTATATTCCTGACTGACTGACAGTATCTATCATTTACTGCACGAGTCCTTAGATCAAGGTTTCATCGCCATCGCAAACTAAGTGCCTTCGAAAAGATCGACTTTTTCATTGTCTAGTTGGCTAGAACTTTGTTTTTTTGTTATTGTTAGCGTCAGCCGGTTGTGTGGCGTGCCATATATCAAGAAACAAAATGAAAACATGATTATGGGTATTCGAAAGACGAAAAGGAAAGAGTATACAGTGTGTGTCACATCGACTGTGTCATTAAAACTTGAGTAGAAGGCCTGAAATTATCTGAAAATGTTTCAGATGAAAGTAATATATATGAAAGGGTATTGATTGGAAGCGTGACGTATCAAAATTATGTTTTTTCAAATGGGACAACACATATAGGTTGTATGAGTATATACCGAGCGATAAATAAGTTTTGGTGAATGTCAATTTTATTTTATATTATTTTTTAACTTTCTGCTACAAGTTTGAATTATCTTACTTTCTCGTTCTTTCTCATATTTTTTTTTGTAATTTCAATGTATTTGATTCATCGTTTGTTTTAGTCACATTTTCCGCTTTTTAAAACTTGTAATTTTCTTGGGAGATAATATAACCATATTTTGCCTATCCCTCATCAGCACATTTCCGACCTCCTATTCTATCCTTATTCGATACGTTATTCTCAGCCAACAAATCAAGATAACGCTGACATCTCCCGTTTCCAATGGCTTTTGTTACTTTGTAAATCGAAAAGGTTTGTTTGTAAACATTTTCCGCAACCTACGTGCAAGTGTATAGTATATACAAAGTTAATTCGAATGGCGTAAAAACTAAATCATTACCGAACGTTGGCAGTTTCTATGTCCATTAGTCTTGCAGCTTATTTGTCTACTAGTCTCTTATTTAGCCGTTCGGATTCGAAATCAATTCGAATGGCATATAAACTAAAAAGTTACGGAACGTCTGCGGTTTCTTTGTACATTTAGTCTTTTATTTAGCTGTTCAGAATCGAAGCCAATTCGAATGGCATCAAAACTAAATAGTTACCAAACGTCGGCAGTATCTTTGTCCATTAGTCTTTTATTTAGCTGTTCGGATTCGAAGTCAATTCGAATGGCATAAAAATTAAATAACCGAACGTCGGCAGTTTATTTGCCAATTAGTCTTGCAGCTTTTATGTCTATTAAGGATCCTTTTCATGGAGCAGTAGAATTCTTACTGCAAGTGCAGTAAAATGCAAGTGCGCATGCTCTGTAGAGATTTTGCTGCAAATGCAGTAAAAATTTCACCGCTCCATGAAAAGGGGTTGAAAGCAGTGGAATCTGTGATTTTCATGTCATTTTTCATTTATGCTATTTATATTTTTTGGTATTTGATTATGATTTCCAGAAACTACACCAAAAACCCAATTACATTGTCTGGCTGAGAGCCGATTAGTAGATTCCCAATCGGGTCTATTCTGCGGTGGCCTGCCTATTGATTCTTGAATATCATTAGATTATTGAAAAATATTCGAGAATGAGACAAGTAATGCAATTTTGGTGCAAATCAACATTTTTCAATAGATAATGTTACTCGAAGATATTTCAGAAATCTCTATGGTGCATATTCATTTATATTCTTCTATAACAGTTGTCGATTATTTTCAATAACCATTGAAATATTCAATATTGATAGTTATTCAAAAGATTCACCATATAATAGACCTGGAAATAATGGTATGGAAAATCAACATAATTAAAGTAGAATTGGATGAACTGAATTGTTTATCTCAGTGGAGTTCTTTTTCATTACTAGACTAAATCGCTATTCAATCCATAGCGATGTTTGTACAGTACCTTGAAGTACTACCTTTCAAGCTCAAGTGTTTTCGTATAAATGAAATTGTATAAAATTTATTTTATTCATAACAAAACATTTTGTTCAATAAGAAATAATAACATCCTGATCCTATTAAAGGTACTAATCTCAGACTTTTTGTTTCGAATAACATTTCTGTTCAGGAGTCAATACGCTCAGAATCCGCGCAAAATCCTCACAAACGTCCTATTAATCCACGGTTATTCCGCAGCGATGAACATGCTCACAAATGGAGTAATTGGTCTAGCTTAACCTCACCAAAAAACAGTATCCACACTTTAAATACTAACCTCCCCTCAAAATAAAACAAATCTGAACAATATTCAAAACTATGTAGAATACAAACACTAATTGAAACAACAAATTTAAATGAAACGAAAAAAGTTTAACTAATTTTAAAGAAATCCAAGAGCCTATGCACAATCGACCATATTGATATTCAAAATGGCTACGAAATTAACGAAATATCATTCGCTTTGCTGCTTTGAAGTTGAAAAATTTTAACTTCTAAAGGTCAATCTGTCAAAAGCTACTGTACTTGCAGTAGTTAACTAAAAAGTTACCGAACGTCTACGGTTTCTTCGTACATTTAGTATTTTATTTAGCTGTTCAGAATCAAAGCCAATTCACATGGCATAAAAACTAAATAGTTACCGAACGTCGGCAGTTTCTTTGTCCATTAGTCTTTTATTCAGCTGTTCTAATTCGGATTCAAAGTCAATTCGAAAGGCATAAAAACTAAATAGTTACCAAACGTCGGCATTATCTTTGTCCATTAGTCTTTTATTTAGCTCTTCAGATTCGAAGACAATTCGAATGGCATTAAAATTAAATCATTACCGAACGTCGGCAGTTTCTTTATACATTTAGTCTTTTATTTAGCTGTTCAGTTTCGAAGTCAATTCGGACTGACTTCGTATAGACTATAATCAGATAGTCAAGCCAAGTGAACAGTCATTCACCTATTATTCATTCGATTGATAATTCTGAACGAAGTTTCATGATAAATCGAACACTTCACGAAACGTGCGTCACGAGCTCTTATAAAACGATTATAAACTGAATTGAACTAAGGGGCAGTACAAAATTCAATGGTTCAAGTGACAATAGATCGGTTGGCAAGCAACAAAAGAATCTATTGGCTAATGCTTAGCGAATGAAACGGGTCCACTTGAACTGGACGTGAACCTGGTGTGTACAACTGTGCCTAGTTAGTAACGTCATTTGGAAATTTTCTTTCGATTTTCTTCGTAGTTTTTTTGGGTTGCTTGTCACAATCTGGCAAAATCAAGAATTATTATTGAAATATTTACAAGTGTAGAAGGGCAGATGCCTAACCTACCCCGAAAAGGTGCTTCCAAGTTTGTTGACGTGTTTCCAAAACCTTCTCGACATATCTGAAAGAAAAAAACAACTTCCAATTTTTCCGGAAATGACATCAACTTTCGATTCTTGAATGGGACACCCTGTATATTGTTACATGATCGGCTAGGGATGATCATGTGGAATCCAACGATACCAGGTTTGATGATGTTATCTCCAATGACTGCGGAGATATCGCCATTTATATTATCCATAAGCTCAACGAGTAGGAAAGAGAAACTTTACTGGCGGGTCAATCCAATTCTCTCTCCCACTCATTGAGCTTATGGATAATATAAATGGCGATATCTCCGCAGTCATTGGAGATAACATCATCAAACCTGGTATCGTTGGATTCCTCATGATCATCCCTAGCCGATCATGTAACAATATACAGGGTGTCCCATTCAAGAATCGAAAGTTGATGTCATTTCCGGAAAAATTGGAAGTTGTTTTTTTCTTTCAGATATGTCGAGAAATGCTGTTCAGTGAGCTTATTCGATGTTCCGAATCTCAAAAATATAGCTAAAAAAACAAAGGAGAAAACGGGGGTGTACCATGAGTCTGTGACACACGGTATATATTTCAATGATAATTCATGATTCTTCCAGACTGATTTACTATCCCAAGAAAATGGCTTTCAGAACAGTTATTTCTTCAGATCTTTCGGCCATTCTAACTTTCAGTTGTACATAACTAAATAGGTCGTATTAAGAGAAAACATTTTTACTTGTTGCTAAGCGAGACAACTTATGAAAATTAAGTGCAATTTTCGGCATCTCGATATCTTTGATGAATTATCTTTTCTAGTACCACTTGACCTTGGATCAGTACACCGTATGTACCTTCCATATTTTTACCTCGTGTTTGTATAGAATGAAAACAACTTTCGGAGTTTGATATACCAGCGTCGTATCATCGAAAAACGTACAGCAGGTCTCTAGGCTCACAAGAAAAGGCGAAGCCTCCGGTGTTCTAGAGACTTACAACCGATTGCACCGACTTTTTATTATTATTAGCATTAAGCTAATGGGACATTGAAGGTCATTTAACGCACTGAAGCGATTGCGCCATCGTCTGAGAGATTATTAAAAACCCATTAGTAAACCCTCACCTTTCTTAAAGAGTCCCTTTGGTAATGGTCTCAGAAGAAAAAGTAGGTGCAATCGGCTTTTAGTCAGATAACTGAACTGGGGACTTGAAGTGGAATTTTCGTAATAAACTTTCAGGTTTGTCCCGAACAATCATTCCTTTTGATGCTCTTTCCGTATCAGATTTCTTAGTTGAAGCTCCTGTTACAGTCAGATGTACTAAATAAACCAGTTCAGTGCGTTTAGTATACAGTGGATTGATAATAAATGATTCCTTCTTGAAATCAGTTCAATTTGAAGACTCTAAAACTTTTGAAGATCATTTAGTTTTGTTGTCGAAAGCCATTTTATGTTTGGTAGTCCATGAGCAAAAATAGTCTCGACGATGTTAGACTCGATGTTTCACTAAATTATCCTGCGTTCAGTTAGAAAATGCAAAACAACCATTATATCAAAGAACGTAACTGATTCTGGAATGTTTTTCGGGTTTGTATGCCGTGGTCTACAGGTTTTCACTCCTGACGTTTCGCCTACAGCTGTAGTAGGCATTATCAAAGTCTATGAGGTAACGGACGTAATGTTCTCGTTTTCACAGTACAAACTGAGTGTGTCAGTTGTACAGCTGTAGGCGAAACGTCAGGAGTGGAAACCTGTGGACCACGGCAAGCAAACCCGAAAAACATCCCAGAATCAACCATAATATCTTCACATAGAGTGCCTGATATCAACCTAATTGAACAAGGTCGTATTATTTTGTGAAATACTGAATTAATCATATGCAATCAGCTCATCAATTGTGTGGATTCGAATGAAATACTGATCATGTTTCATGATTTCTCATTTTTGTGAAACCGGCTCGCCATTGGTGGTATCTGATATAAAATAACCTAGGGCAAACTTAGTGTTCGTTTCGTAGTGTTCAAATGTTAAAATGATTGATTATTATTTTGCTACTTCAGTTTCAGATATCAGGCAACCAACAAAATTCAACAAGGATAATCCTAATCCACACCGAACAAGTATTGGGATTTCCCTGGTAGTAAACTTTGCCCCTTATTGTTTGTCTCTGAGAGCAATAATCCAAAATTGTTGTTTTGTTTGAACCTTCCAAATTCTCTTCACTGCTGCGTTTTGATTGATATGAGCTGTTGTTGTTAAGTTCTGGTTGAATCGGGTTGAACCGCGTCTGGAGTTTTGTTCTCGACGTTTCGGCTCCGATTTTGGAGAGGGGAGAACCCATAGGGGCGCCTTTTACTTGTTTGTAAAAGGTACCTTGGAATATGAAGTATGTACTGGACATACAGTGACTGATGAGGTTGAGGGTGCCTTTGGAAATTTGGTGTTTGGTTTCGAGAATGTTCAATGTATCTGATACAGGGATATTTGTGAATGAGAACACTACCAATTCCGTTGTAAATTCCCACATCCACAGATCTATCAACTTCACAGACCTCCATAACAAACCATAGAAACTAGCCCAACTCAAATCAGCCCTTCTTCAAAATGGATTCACAGACCATCAAATTGACAGATTCATCCGCCGCCATCAAACTTTTTCTTCCATTTCCAGAGACCTAACAGACAACAACGTTCCCCACAAAGCTCTCCTGCCCTACATTAAAGGTGTTACTGACAAAATCAGACGAATTCTCCAAAAAAAGGACATAAAAATGATATTTACAGCCAACAATAAAATCTCCACAATCCTCCGCTCCCCCAAGGAAAAAATTGTCAACGAATCACAGGGTATATATCTAATACCATGTTCTGATTGCCGTGGAATATATGTAGGCCAGACCAACAGACGTGTGACAAGTAGAGTATACGAACATTAACTTGCTGTCCGAAAATCAGACCCATCTTCAGCTCTGTCCAAACATCATCAAGAGACGGGACACAATATAGACATCGAAATCGAGAAGCGACCTTCCTGCTTAAATAAACGTGACGACGGTCAGAGACTTCCAACTGCATGGAAACCCCTAATTTCCATATGCCCAGTCCCCACCAAGACATCCGAAGGTGCTTTAGCAGCACCCGCCGCTATCAATACCACCCAACATCCCTCGATACCCCAGTTCGATCTAAGGAATAGGCAGATTGAGACCTCAGAAAGAACTCGTGACGAGACCTGGGGAGTAGGCAGATTGAGGCCCCGGCGTCAATTCACAAACCCTTGCCACCTGTGACAACATCTGAGGAGTAGACAGATTGAGAACTCAGCGTTAAGTCCTATTTACCTCTTGAAAATGGCTCCAAAATCGGAGCCGAAACGTCGAGGACAAAACTCCAGACGCGGTTCAACCCGAACTCAACAACAACATACAACTGAGCGCGGAAACCTATCCGAACATCCGAACACCCATCGAGATCATCTTTCATGGAACCTTTTTCTTTCTCAGTAATTAACGTTCGTGGTTAAGTTATGGTTTTTTCAATAGATAATACGATAAGAGCGGGTACATGAATAATGTCAAAAGTCCATTCCTTTATCGTACCGAGCGAACTGATAAAAGTTCGATTTGTGTGCTGAGATCTTGATCCAAGTTCATATGACCGTGTGTAGGTATCTGATTTTTAGTACCCGAACGCATTTCGTTTTGTGGTTTTGAACACAATCGGACGTGAAAAAGTGCTGGTGGAGTGTCTACGTTTTTGTTGTCATGACTCTGTTCCATTTTAGGTGAGTTCTTCGAGTTTTTCACACCGCACCGGACTGTAGTATTTTTATTAGTATTGGTCTCGGAGCTTGTGGAAGTATTTTATTATTTTGTTCAGATCGTTTCATAAATTTTGTTGTTGAGCCAAAATCTGTACGAGAACAATACTGAAATATTTGTAGAATCTCATTTAGAATTTCAGTTCTTCAAGATTCTCCAGAAAGTCTTTTATTTCATTTCAACATCTTACATTTTCATTGTCATGTTTTTTTGTCTTGTGACAGATAATCTGATTACAACTCGCGATTGGAGCTTTTCAATATCAGTAGCACTAGGTATCGTAACAATATATTTTGGTGTGATCCCATAAAAAATCTGTGGGTCATAGATCCGGTGATCTTGCTGACTACAAGACATATGTACATAAATATTCCAGGAAAACACCAAGTCTCATATCAAATGTCCAAGACAATTTATTGTTGTAATAGGTCCTTCAAATATTGTAAGACTCCAATTTCGATGACATCAACCCGATTTTTATGGTTATGCTTATTTCAAACCGGCAGATATTCTAAATCGACCTGATCATTTAGTATGTTGCACACACAATGTTCATTTTTGTGGCTTTCTAAGGATTCTAGATATTTGAAACTCCAACTTTTGCCTGTATAGTGCATAATTCGAGGAATTCATTAATAACCATTAGACATCAGCGACAGTGGGAGATAGGGTTGACGGTTATATAAGATTATACACTGTAGATCTGGTCAGTCTATAGTTTAGTATTCGTTTGATAATCTCGGTATACGACGAAACCGTAGTAACGTCAGTTGAAAATATAAGTGGTATGAAAAACATACTTAATGAGTTTTATCACTCATTATTTGAATGAGTAAGGCAACAAAAAATAGTGCTAGCTTCCGTATTAAAAACGATAATCAACCTTTAATTACCAATTTCTTTGTTAATGCCAATCAATTCATTATTGAACTGAATGACCGATATGAAAGATTATTGAATCCTCATTATAGCGTTGAGAATAAATATTTGAAAAATGACATTGAAAGATAGAGGTTGATTAGTACAGGATTGCTCAGTTGGTATTCTCATAAATTGATGCTGGATATTTAATCAGTCTAGGGCCATACGATTCTGATATATCAAATCGACTTCGTTTTTTTTCCGAGAAATTCTAAAAATAGTTGCCTAATCGTTATCAAATGTTCACGTAACTGGAAACGATTTTTCACCGGAACGTGTTGTTTGTTGAATGCATCGTGTTACGAAACCGTATAATTGCAACGCGAACGTTTACAAAGATGAGCTACTATTTTTAACTTTGGATCAGTAGTTTCGGTCAACAAAAATTGCGGGGCGGACGGACGATTGGCATAGGTAAAGGTCACGAAATCGTTATTTCGATTTGTCAATAGACAAAACTGGTGCGTACGTGATATTAAAAAATTGTTTATTGTTTATCACATGTTGCACTTATACAACGCAAGTAAAATATAGCTATTTTGTGAGTGAAAAAGTTTGCGAAACACAAATATCATACAAGTTTTTTATACAACTGTCCTGTATTTATAATAAAATGGATAAATTTAATATTTCTGTATGAGCATAAACCGGGATACGAAACGAGGCGAAGGTGAGTTTCGTATGGTTTATGCGAGTGTATTAATAATCATTACATGAGAGTTGCATACTCTATTTTATCTACACCCAAATAAATAATGAAGAACTAAAAATATTATATTATTAGGTATTTATATTGAACACAATAATAGTAGGTAATCAATCGTATTCCTTCGAAAAATTCTACAAAATTAAAATTAATGGTATAACCACGGAAAATACAACAATGAGAAATGGAAAAAAAATGGAAAAAATATCTGCCGAGGTCAGGATTTGAACCCGGACGTTTCTGCTGACTGCCTTCGCCATTGACCACTCGGCCATTGTAGCTCATTCAATTTGGTAGAAAATAAAAACATATGTGTTGCTTATGTCAAATGAAAAATATAATCCTTTCGGTTGTATGTTTTTCTTGTCTAAGTCGCTGGTAATTTTTCTATATCACTGCTAAAAGACATTTTCATTCGATTATCGAAAATTGACTAAATTCTTCAAAAATTCAATACCTACTGATTTTGACTTGACAAAAGTCAAAATGCAAAGCTTGCACATCATGCTTGATTGAAAAATATTGGGTTTCTATTGGTTGAAAATCTGTATCGTAATGAAAAATCTGTATCTTAATGGATTTCATTATAAAACGGGTTTTGGGCATATAACTGTATTATTAGAGTACGGGTGTAGATAAAAACACATTTTGACATCTCTTGTCAGTTAACTATTTTCATGTTATCGCATCTTCTGTCAAGTGGCCGTGTCAGGTGACGCCGAATCACCTGGTTACCAACAAACAGTATTGTTAACAGCTCACGCGTTTTATTTAAAGTCACATTTAAAGTTCTTGCTGGTGTTTAATGCCTTGCTGAAGAACAATAATGAGGAATTGTGTGTTCCTGACGATATTGAAGAGGCTACAAAAAGATCTTCAATTGAATTGTTACCGAAAAAATCGTCTCAGCAGTACGACATCGCATATTCTAATTTTCTTAGCTGGAAAAAAATTGTGTTAATAATACTTTCAACACTGTTTGAAATATTCTCCACAAGTTACTTCGGAAAAAACATCTTTTAATAATCTTAACAACCACTAAAAATGTTACTTTCAATGACAGTTTTACGAAAAAATACTTTTCTTTATTTCTAGATATATATGATTGTTTGTTAAGGTATTCCAGATTTGGTTGTCTCATCATACGTTTCTTGAGGAACAATGATTTGGAATTCTTATCCCTACTTTCGAATTCTACATAATATTGTCTGTCTGTGAGATGTAGTTAGTTTTGGAAAGGAGCAATCGTGTGAACAGCAATATGGTATCACTCGGATTGCTTTCCTTGATCCTTTCATCCTGATCCACAAAATCTTGAGAACCATTTTCTGTTCCTTCACAGCGTTTGTAGGCATATATGCTCTTTTAAACTGTCTTCTTCCTCTTCCAACAGTGTATTTTTTCAACTGACTTCATATGACACCGACTTGTCTATTTTTTTCTAATTCATTTTTCGAGGTTTTATATGAAAATTTCAGGTTCCCTCTCTCGATCATTTCTACGAGTACTCCTGGGTTTTGGAGGTTCGTATTTAATTTCTCAAAGCCTCGCTTTACGGAACAAAAAAATGAATGTCACCGAAATTATATCAAAACTGATGACAGACTTGTCACGAGTTGAATATTTTGGAATCGTCTGGAGTCTCTAGTGAAAGCTATCTAATTGATTCAATTTTCATATTCTTGGTATACAAATTGAGCAAGAAAAAGTGATTTCTATGTAATCGATATTTCCGATATTTTTTCAAATCCTCATCAAATATTCAGATGTCAGGAGTAATTGTTCTCACAAAATCAAGTATCTCGATGCTAGGAATTACGATCAGTGATAATCTCTCATGGGATAACCATGTGAGATCGATCGCTGAAAGTGCTTCCCAGAAACTTGGATTTCTATTTCGTGCGAAGAAATACTTCACTTCTCGTCAGCTTCCAATGATCTACAAGGTTCAGATACGACCTGTCATGGAATACAGTTCTCATGTGTGGGGTTCGGCACCAAAACATTCATTGAGGCTTCTTGTCATCCATATTGAAGAGAGCTTATTATTAATTTCCAAAAACTATCTTCAATTCTTGAAATATGTGTTAAGAAGGTTATATATTTTTTAACACCAAGAGACTATTCGCCTACGGTAGTTACTGTATAATTATGGAGATAGATATTAGAATCAGTACCACAAAGAATGCAAAAATCTTCATCATAACAATAGCAGTGGAAACAAATTGAAACGTGAAAAGGGACAGAAACAAAAATAACGAGAAATGGAACAAGAACAAAAGTTAATAGAATATAATAGATTTATTGGTATTGGTCAGTGTTTTTGCAAGGTCGTTCACGAAAATAACACTATTATCTTGCAAATGGCAAATGTTTATGTAGGTAATTCAGTTTTTGTTGAGACCGTATCGTCTTTTTAAAGGAGACTGATAACCAATGTGTTTGGTGTTCTTTTCCATCATGCATCGTTACGTTGCACCCATAGAACAACGGCAGTGACATTTGGACTTTGCGCCGTGATACTTCTATAGTTTATCGTTTTATTATTGTTCCTGTCGGTGCCGTTCTTTCTTTATCTCGTTTATTGCTCGTCGATAAACGGTGATTCTTTTATCTCAATCGTTTTGAAACGATTTATGCGTGTTCGCCAGTTGAATTCCTATCTAGATTTTTTCCATCTCTATGAGATGCGAGATCGATCGCTAAGGGTGCCCTCCAGTAGCTTGGATTTCTCTTTCGTTCGAACAAATACTTCACTTCTCGTCAGCTTCTAATGATGTACAAGGCACAGATACGGTCTGTCGTGGACTATAGTTCTCATGTGTAGGGCTCGGCACCAGAATATTCATTTATTGGTTCCATTCAGGGAAAGGCAATCTGTCTTGTTGGTGATTCTTCGCTCACGGACTCGCTCACTTCATTGGAACATCGTAAGGTGAGCATCCACGATGAAAGTTTATCATGAAATTTTTGTGTCATGAGTTAAAACTTTCATGTTTCACAGTGGAAACACTATCGAATTACGCGAAATATTGTTGAAAATTTCATGACACAATATTTCACGAGTCATTTGTTTCATGGGCAAGTTTCAACTTGTATACGCAATATGCGTCTTGTTTCATGTGAAATATTTGTTTCACGTGCTGCACATGAGTTTTGGCGTTCTTCGTGAAACAAAATCGGTATACGCTAGTCGCTAGTGTGTTTACATGAAAAAATAACGTTCTTCGAGTACTATTTTAAATTGGAACAATGAGTGAAGTAGAGAACAAAAGTAAGAAAAGAAAAGCTAGTGTCAATTGGTCACGACAAATGACACTGAAATTAATGGAACTTTACGAATCCCATTCCAATTTATGGGATTGCTCTTTAGAGTAGTATAGAAATCGTATGGCTAGAAAAACCTCCATTGATGCTTTATCGGAAGTTATGGGCATATTGTTCAAGAAGTAAATGATAAATTCCATAGTCTTTGATGCCAATTCCAAAGTATCAATAGAAAGAAGAAAAAACTAAAAGCGGTCAGGCTACACGGGATAACTTTGTGACAAAATGGGAGTTTTATGAAGCTCTAGAATTCATAGACTTGTGGTTTTCTCTTTTCTTAATCCAATCGCGTAGGTACCCAAATTTTGTGAGATCTCTTTGTTTGCGAAGCTAATAAGTAATAACCAGCTGCAGATTTTCTTCTATCTTTTTTGTAGCCATCACAATGCACAAACAACGAACCAACTAAGTCACCGTGAAAACAGCAGATTACTGTACTTCGTCTCTCATGAATTAAAAATTCCACACAATCGCGAGTGGAGAAATTTTTATCTCCTCGTGAATACGCACCATGAAACAAATGTTTCGCGAAATAAAATTTTCATGACATTTTAGTTTCATCGTGGATGCTCACCTGTAGAAGGGTCGGAGACTTGTCTCTCTTCTATAGATATTCCCACGGCCGGTGCTTTTCTGAATTCCACCCTGAACAGAATCAACACGGATGACCCGACGCGTGCAGAATTCTCAACCCTCACTTGTGAGCTTGGAGACATATCGAGCCTCTCCTGCACATGGATCTTTTTTCAACAGAACAGCTGAGCTTTGGAACTCCTTGCCGAGGAAGGTTTTCCTCACAAACTTCAAAAATGTAAAGTATCTCTGTCCCTTGATTTACGCGGTGTTCTTTGAACATTAAAGAGTTTCCCTTCCGTGTGAAATTGTAAATATATAGAAAAATTAATCTCGATTTGAATTCAATATGAAACATAAAATATATATACATTTAATAGAACTTTTTGCAAAAAATCCAACATAAGCTAGACTTTTAATTTTGACCTTTGAATGAAGTCTGTATTAGCCTTATCAGCGTGAAAAATAGACGCCATATCTGATTTATTCAACAGCAGTTTTTGATATATGTCATTTTTCAGAGATTTCACAAGATGCTTGTGGTGGAAAATGAGTAAGTAAACGCATGAGCGTTGTATGCACGTGCATCCGTTACTTGATTCCTTCCCGGTTGCCAAATGCAAGTGAATTAAATGCTAATCGATTTTTTCTTTCTTGTTTGGGGCCGTTCATAAAATACGTCACACTAAAATCAGCTTTTTTTGACCCCCTCCTCCCCCATTGTCACGCTGTATCACACTTTTTGTGACCCCCTCTTAGAAATATTTCGTCACAAAAACTAAGACCCCCCCCCCCTCCTGCTGAGTATGATAAATTCTAAATGATAGTACACAAATTCATAATTAAAAATATTCATTTAGTTATTATAATAAAATTTAAATAAATTAATAAATATCTTTCATAACGAACATATAAATAATAAATAATATTTCCATTATTCAGAAGTCCAAGGATTTTCTAATTACATAATCAGAAGATTCAATGCTCAATAACACAATGAAACAGTAAAAAATCGCTTTATTTTGTTTCATTTGTATAGTGAAATACAGTGTACTGTAACAAGATTAATTCGCATTCTCAATTGAAAATTCATTCGCAAAGATGGAGTCACTATAGATTTGATTAAAAAATCTGACGAGTTTAGGAATTCGTTAGAAGATGTCGCACATGTAGATTTCTACTAAAATCTACTGATTTCAAAAAATAATAAACGGCGAACGTCACGTTGCCGTATACCCCCCGTCCCCCCTTGTCACATCTTGTCACACTCAGCCAGACCCCTCCCCCCCCCTTGTATGCGAACGTATTTTATGAACGGCCCCTTTGGACTGATATTTCCGAATTTTCAAACACCTCTTTTTTTTCACCTACAATGCATTCCTTTATTTTTTCTTGTTTCTTGTCTCTCTGTTGGTATTGAATTACGCTCCACAAATTCAGGAGAAAGTTTTCTAATATGTTAAACCGTGGAGAAAGAAAATGAGACAAATCGTTATGGTCTTGTGGCTAAGTACGAAAAGGATGAAGCATTATTGTTAATTCAGGGGTTTTGACAACTTTTGTTCTGATGACATTTTGCATTTGGCATTAGCGTCAAATTTGTTATTTCTTTCCTTATATTTCTGAATATATATGAACCAGTTTCTATATTTATCCCAAAAACGCAGTGGAATGTAGAAAATCTGTACGGAATGATATGAGTGAATTATGTACTTTTCTGATGCTAGTTTATTTCTCAGAAGTTCCAGGAATAATTCTCGAACGATACAACTCACCTAAAATTTGATCTAGATGGAACATTTCTTGTATCTCCATCGGTTATTGAACAGTAACATTATTCGAACAAATAACAATGTAAATATTTTCTCGATAATATTATGATGTTTGTGATCCCGCACCAAGTTTAAACGGTTATAATTTGTAATTTTCGAAATTTGCTTAGCAAATGACTTGAGTGTATGATAATTTGATAAATAATTTGAATGGCACGCATTTTGGTGATTGAGCTTGGTGTATTGGTGTAGGGGTAAGATTATTTCCAAGAAAAATGTAAACTCCGAAAATTTGAAAATCGAATATAGAAACAGTATAGTACCTGAAAAGTAAGCCAAAATTCAGGTTTATTTTGAACAGTTCTTGTGCAATTAATCGCTGTAAAATTCTGTGAAAGTAGTCTAGCCTTCAACTTTTTCATCGGTTATCCACATCGAGGGAAATAATTCCCAATAATACCAACAAACGGAGATGTTGGCTGAGAAATGTTGCAAAGGCCTGTTCTAGACATTCAATAGTTGTTGTGGTATCAGCCAGGGAAATTATTTTCCCAGCTTGATATCATACCTTGGAGGTTACCGTATTCACAATACGTTTATAAATCAAAATTTGAATTGAAAATTTTCTATTTTTCTCTATTAATAGCTTTCATTAACACACGTGTTTGGGATTCAAATACAATGTCATTCAGTAATTAAGGAAATCATGCAGTTAGAATAGCTCCTACATACGAACAACCTTCACTGTTACTTTATTTGTTGCATTCATGATTTCAGATGCATATAGTAGAGTCAGGTTCAAGTCAAATAAATTATCTGATATTGAACGATAAGAAGTGAGTAGGCATGCGTTACAGCACAAAAATAGTTTGGGAACATGAATCATCAGTGTTCGGATTCACTTGGGATGGGCCCCTCTACAGTTTTCCAGAGAAAAATCAATCTCTGAACGCTTTTTTCCCGAGTTGAAAAAAGAATAAGATATGCGGTTATTGTGATGAAGGCCAGAAAATGTTTCTGGCTAATCACGTACAATCCTGTTCAGTGTCAAGTACAAACGAACCATAAGTCAATGATTTCTTGCTGAACTGAAATAAAATTGGCGACTGTTGTAGTAATATTTTCTCATCAAAAAATACTACATAAAATGCTTCGTGCTTCTTTACGTAAGCTTTGCTGATTTTCATATCTTATTCGCTTCAAAATTGTTGTTGACACAAATTGGTATTATATTAGTTGAAGAGAGAAAGGTCAATTTTTTGTGGTCTGAAGTTGCTAATAGTTGTTTGGTCAAATAATACAAAAATGAATGTTTTTGGATCAACTTACAAAGTTGCCAGACAGATATAAAATTTCGAATGAAGTAATTTTGACTACATTTTTAATGAATTTTTGGTAATTTTGAATTCCTTGAGGTGTAATTTTTCTAGTTGGTATATATTGTTAGGTGGAGGGTACAATTTGTAAAATTGTTGAACTATAGTTTGGATACTTGCGTGTTCAATGGATCCTGTTGATACCATTTTACAGTTGTCGATTCTTGAGGGAATTATAGCAATTTTTGTTGCGAGCATGCGCGTACGGTTTTTATAGTAGAATTGCACGCAATACAAGTTATAAACTGTAAAGCGGTCTTTGGACATTTCCAACTCGTTTTTTGATTGGGGAGTCTATGCAGATTTTATACTGCAATTTCCATTCAACTTCTGTTCAATAGAATTGATCTGACTTTTGTGTGATGCTAAATCATGTCTAACCCCCAAACAGTTTGATGTTGGTCGTATTCAACAATGCTGATTCGACCTAGAACACCCGTCCGTTTCTCTTGTGGTTTCGGAGTAAACAGATTATGTAACAGATAAAGGAAAACGTCGATGCCGGTGCTTTTCAGTAGAATACCAGTGTTTGATTAGTACACTTAAATATTATAATATAAATATTGATTATTACATTTCGAATTCGCTGTCAATTAAACTTGAAAAAGCAAGGTCATTGCATATTTATGGAATGACCATCGAAAGTACGAAGAGACGAGTTTAGTGCGATTATAACTTCAAGAGGAATATTTTAAGATGATGAGAGAGAAGAAGAAGAAGAAGGGGGATTTGAAGACAAAAAAGGGAATCGAATTCTTCTGTATGAATAATGAAGTTTCGTCGAAATTATTTAATTTTTTCTACACTCAAATGCAGATAATCTGTTTCATAGTGAGATCCATTATGAAACGGGTTGAATGAGCTCATTATGATACTTCCTCTACTACTTCTACTTTCTCCTCCTGCCGTCGCTTTTCCTCTAGTTCTTTCTCCTCCAGCCGTCCCTTTTCATTTTCCTGTCGTCGTTACCCCAAATCCGCAAATTGGTTGTGGATAAATTTCAACATGTCCTCCATCGTATCGTGAGAGGCAAAGTTGAAAACGGGATTGAAAGATCAAATATACATTTATTGAGTTAAAACAAACCTTTGACCATAAGACAGAATTCAAAAATTTGTGTATATAGTATCCAATGTGTATGTGGTAGTGTTTATAATGGTGAAACATCAAGAATATTAAGAATATGAACATCTGAACATAAAAACAACTTGAGAAGACGAGAAATAGATAAATCGAAATCAGCTGAACACATATCATCAACATGTCTTTAGCCGACACGAGAGACAAAAGAGACCCACTGTCAGCAGCAGGGGTTTATCGCATACCGTGCACCTGTGGGAAGGTATACATCGGTACCACGAAAAGATCCATGGGAACAAGGCTCAAAGAGCATGAGATGAACTGCAGGCTAGGGCAAACTGAAAAATCGGCGGTGGCGGAACACGCACTGAGTGAGGGTGACCACAGGATTCTGTTTGAAAATGCTAAACTGATTGCCCCCAACCAGGGTTAGCATGGCCGACTGGTACGGGAGGCGATAGAGATCCGAAAACATACGGACAATTTCAACAGAAAAGAAGAAGCATTGAGTCTAAACAGAATTTGGAATCTCATTCTGAGGAAATCAAGAATAACTAATGAAATCACGGCAGGTAGTGCGGCAAATAATAATTCCCCGAACCCAACAGATGTAATTAACACTCCAGACTACCTGTATCAAATAAATAAGAAATCAAAACATTTAGTCATCGGAAATGAGTAAGCCTCTGAAGAAGCTGGCCACTCGCGCTAGCGAAACGTTAGGAAAAAAGTCCAAAGAACGACGGCCTTCAAGCCCGAAGAAAAGTACCTAGTTATACTAATAACCTCGGGCAGGAAAGCCTTAACCATTTTAACAATATTAATGGACTTTTGACAGAACGGAATGGAACAAAAATAAAATTCAGAAATGAGGATATATATATTGTTCGTTCTAAAATTGTTCTAAAATTGTTCGTTTTCGTTAACCAGCTGACGAACGTCAGCCCTCAGAAGTCGAAACTTGTGCGAGCAATGGATCAACGAGGCCTTACCTTTTAACGTGCGATTACCCAGCACGGTGGCCTGGCGAGGATTCGAACCCCGGCCTTCCGCTTGATAGTCAGATATGCTGACCACTACACTACCGAGACCACATATATATATATATATATATATATATATAGGTAAATGTTGGATGGGAAGATTCAGTTCGAAGTAGGTTGTGTCCAAACCAACACTCGGAAGAACTATTGATGAAATACTCATGCCAGTGTCACATTTTGAAAAAATTCACGAAAACTAGAATTTGAAAAAAAAAAAAAATTACAAAGGGCTTGAGAAGATGAGCAGTTTCTGAAGTGACGCCCAGGGGAGTTGAAATGTATAGAATACGATACCTAACTGACAAAATATTCAACATTTTGCTTTTTTGTAATATCCAAATTATTATAAGAATTCAAAGCAAAACCCAAAAATTGGATTTCAAAACATATCCTAATCCTCAAATAACATTGAAACTAAGAAATAAATCTTGCATTTTTTTTAATGATTTATCACCACCCATTTCAATGTTAGGAAATCTGGATCCTCAACAATAAACCATCATTAATTGTTGAAATCACTATTTCACCATCGTACCTTATCAGTGTACATCGAAGATGTTCGTTAATGTATTCTTCACATTGTCGATTATAGCAACTATTAACATTAAAAATCGTTCTTTTATAATTACCAAGATAATGTTATGCGTTATAATAATATAAAAAATCGTATCATTACAATAACCAGTTCTGGTTCGTTCTAACTCGGTTGATACTTTTCCAACAGTGACAGTAATAACAGGTGGTGGTCGATATAACGATACAGCAGATCTACCGTCCTTATCAATCAATTGTTCATCAGCTTATCATCATCCGTTGTCGAAGTTTTTGTAACGTTTGTGTATTCGATTTCAGGATGGCATCGTGATCGCATGTTTGCTATTGTTTTTCCTAAAAAAAAAATTGATCGTTTCAACGACTGAGTGTTCTGGTGGTTTGTGATTCCAATATTTTCAGGTTCTTTGAATATTTTTCTGTATAGCGTATTATTTTTGTCGGCCTGGGGGACAGCAGAATGACATTATATTTAGGGTATGTAGATACAAAAAGTATTATAGGTTTTAGTGGTGTATTTATTATGTGGATAAGGACGAATGGTGATGTATTTATGTCGAAACTAATCAATTTTTATGTTTAGTTGAAATTTGAACCTGATTTCACGTTAAATTACTTCAGTCCGTGGTAGATGTATTCAACTTAACATTTCTTTGTTTTGTCAGTTTTTATCTTTTTGAAAATGTTTTACCTATAATTATATTTTATCTACACCCGTACTCTAATAATACACTTACATGCCCACAACCCGTTTTATAATGAAATCCATTACGATACAGATTTTTCATTACGATACAGATTTTCAACCAATAGAAACCCATTATTTTTCAATCAAGCATGATGTGCATGCTCTGCATTTGACATTTGTCAAGTCAATATCGGTATAGGTATTGAACTTTTGAAGAATATAGCCAAACTTCGATAATCATAACAAAATGTCTAATACCAACTATATGGGAGACTCACCTTCGACACCTTCACCGACAGAAATACAGTTAGAATGATCAAATTTTTCATTTGACAAATGCATGATTTATCACTTATTTTTTCATCAAATTTTGTGGGCTCTCCGTAGCCGAGCCGTCTGTGGCGTTGACATTGATTATTCTAGCTGTAGGAGACATTGGTTCGATTCAGGTCTCGAGTAATCTTTTTTTTCTTTGATTTTTGATCTTCTTTTCATATCTCATCGTTTTATTTCTCGAAGTAATACTATTAATTACAATTCTGTGGAATTTTTCAAAGAAATTCGTTAAATTAGTATTATTGTGTGCAATACAAATATAGATATAATATTTGTAGTTCTTCACTATTTATCGGGTGTAGATAAAATTACTCTCATGTAATGGTTATTAATACATTCGCATAAACCATACGAAACTCACCTTCGGCTCGTTTCGTATCCCAGTTTATGCTCATATATTAATAACCATCATTACACGATCGTTGCATAATATACTAATTCAAGATTCTCGAATGCTATTTTTAATTGATTCGGTGAAATTTAATTAATTCCATTGATGATGTAGTTTCTTTTACAATACTTCTCAAGAAGAATTTGAAAAATAGATTTTTTTTTCTCTTTCTGTCATATATGATCATCAAAACCTGTATCATTTGTCTTTAATTATTCGTATACTTCTCATTTCTTATTAGGGAAAATAGACTCATACTTTTTACCTAAGAATATCTACTATTATAGAAATGAACCACCAACATCAAAACTAAACTATTTAGTCGACGAATCTGAAAAAGAACATTGAGAGTAGAATATGGCCCCTCTATTTGTTATTGATTAATGAAAATATTTCACTTGAAAGAACAGGCTATTACTAAATATATTATCAGATAATCCTGAATTACAGTGAACCACTTCACGATAAGAACTCACCTTTTAATCAGATGAATTCGATCCAATGTTTGCAAATCAGAAAAAAAATGAGTTTCATCCACCTGCTAAATGCTCTTTTTCACATTCCATACCAGATATCGAAGATATCAGTGCGTAAATTAGTTGAAAGTGATACTGAAATTGAATGTTTTATTATTCCATTCATTGCTTATGAGGTTATATTGAGATATTTTCAAATAGTAAAGCACATATCCACTATAGTAGGAAGAAAGTTTATTATCATAAGGACGAATGAATAGAAATAATTGTCACGCTGGTGAAGGAATCATCTTGATTAATAAACATTGCAGGGCATTATTTTTTTATCACTCACGAGCAACTGTCAGAAGCCTTCGGTAGATATTTATCCGTTCGAGATAAGGACCAAGAAATGATCCTTGGGGTAACCCACAACAAACATTTGTCTGAGATTAGTGTTTGTTCCCTAATTGCCCCGTTCAATAGATATCAGATATATCTGTCAAAAAACAATGAATTGGATTAGATATCGACATTACCAGCAGTTGATGGATTATATCGTTTGATACATGGTCGTATCATTATCCATCAAGGTGATTTTGGCGTTCGAGTGTGATCTTTGAAACTATTTATGTAACTTCGGATAATTGGATAACCTAAAAATAACATTTCCAATATGATTATCTTCGGTATCCTGAAACTTCAGATATATGAATTGATGACAAAATACTGACTTAAAAAAAAAGACCTCTAGGAAAGGTTAAGCGAAATAAATAAGTATGCATTTTTTTGTAAATTCATAGCCAGTATGTTGAAATACGAGGGTACACTTACAATGTCTAGCAACTCTTGAGAAAATGGTTGGTTATTTGTTTAATGAGTGCAAAAGTATGTGTCAGAACGCGAGACAAAAACTTTGTAGCATAAACTATGAATAGTAGTTACGGAAAGCGAAACCTTACACAACTGGCTATTTGACATCTATAGAATTTTTGAAGTGAAGACAGAAAAAATAATTATATGTAATGGATTGGTTCAAATCCACATTTCAGTAGACGAATCTGCCACATCATCCTGATATTTCTCCAAAAAATACAAAAATCTGAAATCTCTAAAATGTTGATAATATTGTGGTGGTTTCATCTTGAATGCGACAGACGGTGCAAATGCAATTTATTTATAGAAATATGTGAAACTTTAGTTATACGATTGTTTTATTTATGATATTTTTCTATTTGCAGGGATATGGATGGCGTTGGCATCACGTTGGCGATAGGAGCCCTAAGGGCCTTAGCCTTCGTATACGACATCCTCACATTTCCCGTTTATGTCATCCTCCAGAGGCCGTGGCGCATGCGCCAACTTTCCAGGAGAATCAAGGTCAGTCTTAACCAACCGGTTTATCGCGAAACGTTTCACCTTTGGAAATACTTGAAATAATGCATGCTTCTGCTTCTGTCGCGTTGATAATGAAAACGAATCGGTAGCGTTGTTTTTTTTTCTTGTTGGACGTTTCGTCGACTATCATCAGAGTTCAGTTTCTTCAATTCGACTCATCTCCATTTCACTATTTAAAAGTCACATTTTGATAATAGTATGTTGTTAGACTTAGTAGGAAGAGGCTGTTTTTTCCTCAAATCTGTCGAAAATAAAATTGCAAAAATTGGTATCTCATTCAGTTCCGGTGATAAAATCGGCTGAATTATTCAGCAACGGCAACAGCAAGTTTGTAAAACAATTGCTTGATTCATCGATATAACTAGATACAATACCAATTCACAAGCTGTTGAAGGATCAATTTCCTAAAAATATCATTTTTATTTCAATTTTACACAGAATTTGAAACGAAAATTCACCGAATTCGGTGTTTGGGCCATTGAATGTAGTCATTAGATCAAATTTATCCGGTCGAATGTTACATATCCCATCATTCGAAAAAAAAAAAAAATCCACGTAGCGGCCGCCATCAATTCAGAAGACACGTGTATTCCAAATGAGCCACTATTTAATAGTTGTCAAACACGTAATGAAAGGTTTAAAATAGTTGTAGAAAAATAATCTGAGATTATGGAACAAACAGATACAACGAGTCATTCATAATCATAAATCACCGAATGTTGAGTTTGATCCCAACAAGTTCCACCGATGCGAACAGATATAGAAAATGATATCTCGATTTTCGCCTACGATCGGATCAAAAGACTACGTTCTGCTTCCATGGGCGTAACATTCTCATAAAATGAATATAGCATTGCCAGACTGGTCTATCTTTGCCAAGTGAGATTTTGAAAAATTGGGGCCCCCAATTACCAGGTTCATTCTATTTCATGAGTCGCATACGGAAATTTTAACAAATTATTGGTTTTCGTACTATTAATGATTAAGGTGCAAGATCAGCTCTACACTTGTCTTAGAGTAAAAAATGAAATTAACACAGAAAGACAAAATAAACAAAATATAAAAATAAAAACATTTTTCAATAATTCAAATCGAATAAATATTCTTATAAAAATAAATACAACGAATACAAAAATAAACTCTAAAACTCTAAAACGAGGAACTGAAGACCTAATAAATACACTTTTGGCATCAAAAAGGAACAAAGTAAATGAAAATAGGGGTAAAGAACCGCACTTATATATTAATTACTTTACTTTAACCAATTAACATTTTTTTATACAGTGAGCTTTCTGCAGCCAGACGCAAAATAATTTTTTCTGGGTCTATGGAACGCAGCGTTTCCGTTTCTACACTCATAAGAATAAAACTTTCTAATAAATTTTCAGACAAATTAGACCGTAAACGCGTTTTGACAATTTTTAATTTTGAGAAAACGCGCTCACAAGCAACTTGGGTACAGGATAAGGTAATTATATATTTATATGCATTATACAGGTTTGTGTACGTTGAAATGTGCATATTAAACTGTCTAATCAACTGAAAGCAACAGTGAACGCACCCGTTACACTCTATGGTTCCTCTTTTCTCCTCGTTTGATAGAATTGTGTCACAATCAATATCAATTTCAGTCTTGCCACTACTCGCCTGAGAAGATTGGGAAGTATTGAGAAACTAAAGGGATTTTCTCCCGAATTAGTTTCTGGAATCGTCGTTGTTTCAATTTATCTGATTTGATGAGACATTTCACATGATGTACTAGGGTTTGGGAAAATATTTGAGCTAGACTGATTTTTCTAATAGTTTCTGTCGCTTCTCTTGACGCTTATTTGCGCCAGATCTGTAAGTTCTCTTTTTGTTAATATTTTGTTCTTTGCTATCTGCCATCTGAAACATTAATTTCATACTCAGGATACTCAATAACAAACTTTGAGCGTTTGCAACTACGCCAAATAAAATAATTTTTGGACACAGGCAGGCTTTACTCTCTACTGTCTCAGTGCTCAGTGTCTCTCATACAACTAATCAGTAATCCAGTTTCCAGTTCCAGCGCGACCAAAACCGCCCACCGACCATACATACTCGCGCATCACTGTTGCCACATTGCAAGAGGTCCACAAGAAATCCTACCAAATCGAAAGTGAATATTTTCGTTTGTCATGTTTCTGGCAATAACCGATTTCGAAATTTGACCTATTTTCTTAATTAATTTTAAATTATTGTTTCTATGTCTGTTTTCCTAGGGGCCCCGTGGTGGGTGGGCCCCGTGGTGGGTGGGCCCCGTGAGATTTTTCTCACTATCTCTCCTGGCCAGTCCGGCAAAGAATGGCCCTAATCAATATTATTCTCATTAATGTATGAAATAGAGACTAGGAAGATTGAATCCGTTTTCCTTTTATTAACTGCATTCATTTGTTCGAAACGTAAGGAACAATCAATGACAAATAATGGCTTACGCATCTTTTAAATGACATAACCTCATAAACATACCTACCGAATTACACAAACACAATTTTAATATTGTTTGAATATTTGTTGAGGTAGAAATGTTCTGGAATCCATCTTTTGGGTTTCAATCTCTATTTACATTTTTTTGTATCTACATTTGTGTATCGATACTTATGAGGTACACACCATCTTTTTGTTACATCAAACCAAGTTGGTATTGTCAAGGAGACAAAATTGGAAACAAAATTAATCAGAAAGTCAGATCTCCTGTCATTTTGATTAACTGGCAACATGTTTCATGAAAAATGACAACAAACATCGGGCTTAGACTGTGACTCATTGTTGCCTGCACCCCGAATGTAAATAACGGGGTCTATTTGTATAAGGTCATTGTATACTTCCTTACAGTACAGCTTTGAACTTTTCGTAACAGTTAGTCCTTGTTGCTTAACAAATACTTGATTCATGGAAATGTTCTCCTTTCAAAAATCTTGTCAAAAATGTTAATATTTCCGATCGATTTGCCCAAAAAGAATAGAAATAGAATTCAACATGACTCAGTGCAGGATTGATACGGCCCTGTATTATTATGCTTTATGTTCAGGATGATAATAAAAAATTAATTTACAAACCTTACCTTCAGCTATTAAAAAACGGATGCGATTAATATAATTAGATTGTTGATTTCAATCTATTGATGCTATCAATGAATTGTAACTAGTAAATTACGATTGTATATCATTGGGTAAGTATTATAAAATGAGAGGTTCAAAAATTTTTATTGCGGGCATGAGAGATATCGTTTTTTAAATCTTCAGTATCATTTATTTGATTCTACAAGAACATGTGGACAGAACAACGTATGTCCCAAGCATAATTCAACGAATCAAGGGACAGACAAAGATTCAATTTTTCTCAAAAAAAATTGATCAACGAGGCCTTACGTTTCAACGTGCGATTACCCAGCGTGGTGGCCTGCCGGGGATTTGAACTTCGGTCTTTCGTTTGAAAAGCCGACGACACCATATAACATAATATACTATTTTTTCATTCTATTTCGTTATAAGTCGTAGAATATTTTTTGAAGCTGTTTACGATGGTCGATAATTCAATAATGACAAACAATGTTTATATTTGCCGTTTTCTTGAACGTTCAAATTGCTGGAAAAAAGTACACAAAATACCATTGACCTCGAAAACTTGATGAAACGAATGTAGTTGTTTCCATTTGTTGCTATCGGTTCGTTTTCATTTGACTGCGAATTTAATATCTATCACAACTATTTTTTATCGACTCACATCTTCACCCACGCTCACGAGAATGTAATTGTAAATCAAAAACACAATTACTGCATTGCTTTTATTGAATCGATCGCAGTGAAAGGGAATCATTCATTGCGTAAAATCAACAGGTGATGAATAAACTATAAATATTATTATTACGATGCATTTTTTTAATTAATTTTTTCTTTGTTGTCCATTTCAAGGTCTGCGCATAATTATTTGTGGTGATTGGCGAATTCTATGATACGTTTGTATTAATTCAAAGAAATAGCTTGCCGTTAAAAATTGTTATTAATGCTATGATCTCGAGACTAATCTTCAATTCGGAACAGAATTTGCAAAGAAATCTCTTTATATTTGAAAAAAGTTTAAGATGCTGTTAAATTCAAAAGATACCTCCAAGATTTTTTCTTCACTAGAAAAAAAAAGACATTTGATGTTTGTGCTTGTTTTTCATTTTCTACTACTCTGAAGCTCCTGGAAAACTTTTTTGTCAGTAATGATTAATATTTATAACTATTTGAACTGATGTATCTGATTTTTATGTTGTATTACATGATTTATTTCAGTATGTCCCTGTTATAAACATTTATGTCTCTTGGGATGAATGAAGATATTATACATTAGTTATATTATTTTTTGATTTTTCAAATTTTTTTTCTCTCGGTTTTATATTACTTCCTTGTTTTGAGGAATTTTGCAGAAATGCTTTATCCCATCTACTAACGACTATTCGGATTCATAAACTCTTAGGCTAAAACTTTTAGGAGCCAAGAAAAAATGACAGTTTGAATCTGGCTGTCAATAACCTTCAGTATATTAAACGGGATGATTCAAAATGATAGGCTCTGACAAATCGAAAATAAACAAATTGAAATTGTGGAAATAATAAAAAAAAATATCTGACAAAAATTTTAGAAGAGGGCTGATGAAATTTGATCGGGGGCCGAATAGAAAAAACGAAATAAATTGACAAAAAAATTAAAAAAGAATCAATAGTATAACTGAAAAAGCTTGATGTTGGAATGAACAAATTTAGTTTTTCCCGGCAGCTTTCGAAGAAGTTGACCACTCGAAAATGGGACTTTAACAATAAAAACCTTTAAAAAATTCTTATATTTTAAATGCTGTCTCACTAAATCGTGGTTATGAGAAGTTTCAACTTTTTCAAGTGATTACGAAATTTCATAACAATATTTTTATATCGAATAGGCGATCCAGATTTTGTTCAGTTATTTCTCCACAGTTTCCTTGTAAGTTTACAAACGGAAGCTGAGCAAAACAAATTCATGAGAAATGTCAGACTGTTGGGGATGAGAGACATATGATTTCACTCGAGACCCCCCAAATTTTGTCGAAAATTATCACTTATAAGAAAACGCTCTTATTTCGCAATGACATGATATGAGATAGTTTGATAAAATCGCGAGTCTGCAGGTCAATTGGTTTATCTGTGATAAAGTGTTTGATTGTAACTGTTCAAAGATTGAATTCCAGAGTATTTTAAACTATATACGAAGTAATCTACTATTTTTTGTGCGCTTCCAAAATAAACATACTGAACACTGAAATACGTCTTGACAGAAAATCCAGCAGAATCATATTTTTACGATATTTTCTTGGGTTTGTTTATTAAAACAACAACTCCAAACAACACTTCACTACTTTTATATCAACTCTTTATCACAATACAATACAATCACTCAAACTGCTTCGCTGACCATCCAACGCTCTGTACTGAAATTCTCTGATAAACTTTGCCGTAGCGATGAATCGCTTCCGTATTTGCTTACGCCTATAGATGATCTTCCAGTCAAATCTCGATGATCGAATTATCTACGCGAAACGAGATCCCGCAGGTAAACAATCTTCCTTCGACCCCTCATATCATTTTGCGTTTACGAGCGACAGGGCCGGCGCTAGGAGATTCCGTAACAAGATATTGACAATTCGCATTGTCGAAGCATATCGCAGCTCTGAATTTTGCTGGAGAATGTCCAAGATAATAAAGATGAGTTCATAACAATAGGCGAGTTATTTAAAATTTATTATCTCATTTCAGATAATGATTTATCGTTGATTAATCTTACGTATCATTAATTCAAATAGAATTTCAATGAAACTTTGTGAGGTATTATCATTAGCATTCCTGAGATGATCAAATTTTCGGAGCCAAGACTAAAAATCACAATAAGTATTCGTTTCATTAAATTTTCTCAAGACTTCGTCAAAATAAGGTGCAGATAAATTCATATTCATTTAATGAATAAAAAGTGTATGGTATATCAAGAATTGTGTTTTAATCATTCGAACTTTTCCATATCTAAAAATATGGACTACTCCGGACACCTTCGACTTTTTTTTTTCGAGAAACATAATCCTTATACATTATTCATTGAAAACTTCTTCAATCTGAATGAAACAATCATCAGCGCCTTCATCGGTTGGTGGCTGTTACATTTCTAAATGAATTTATGTATACTGTGGGTGAATGACACTTTACTTTTCCGCTGTTCATTGGTGGTGGATGTTCTGTTTTTGCTTATTTGTTTCTATTCTAGTGTACTTGAATTGTTTCTGCTTACCATTATTATTTATAGGCCGTTATTGTGGACGTCGAAACGCCACAGTCCAAAGATGTAAGCATTGATATGAGTGGAGGAATTGATAACAATAAAGCTAATCATTTCAGAGATCCGCCGTTTAAATTCGACAAGGTACTGATATTGAAAGAAACCGGTTTTTGGGTGCTTTTGTTAAAATGCGGTTTGGGTTCAGGTTTTACTATACATTTTGATGGGTGATCGGGGTTAACAAGTTGAGTTTAAGATGTACAGTTTTTTTTTAATGAAATGATTTGTGCATAAATTGGTAACTGGGTGAAGTGCATAACTATAAAATTATGACATTTTTGAGTCAACTCCTATCGAGATTTGAAATTTAAGTTTTTTAATAATTCCGGGAAGAAACTTGTTACATTTTGCGTAGGTAAGGCAGGAAGAATATATCATGGTTAATCTTGTTGAAATAAGATTCGTTAAATTATAATTCTTATATACACCATTAATTTTTGATTCACTTCTAAACCATACAATTTTGATAACATCAATTTTTATCGCTAATGATCGAATATACTCAGCTAGTTCGACCACTTCAAATTCCACCTTGGTCACTAATTAACCTTGAGAAAAAAACGTACAAGAACCTCTCAGGTAATGGATTAGATTAAAGATGTTCATAGAAACTTTGAACAATCTCTACAGATTTTAATCCTTGTCCTTCTAATTTTATTTTTTGCTTTAAGAAATTGTTATTCTTTTTGACAAATGCGATTCATTCTCAACAGCTTAATGTCAGTATTTTTAGTCAGTAAATACTGATCACCTCTCTTCTGGCTGTAGGTATTTGCTATCACACTAATTTTCACAATTATTAAATTACCTGGAACTCAGTATTTTTTTTCCATTTTGTATCTGGCATACGTTTACTTCTTGGTTTGAAAAGATACGAAGTCAGCCCAAAAATATCTTTATATTCATCATACAGAATTTCACTTATTTACGCCTCTGAAATATTGATATCACGTGAGTATAAAATCGCTAGAAGAATCACAATCAGTGCAAGGCACTTGCTGATAGATTCTTGACCTTTACAACTGTCTGCGGTACAAACTGATAAGTCGGATCGTTGAAATGTATGTATTGTTTGGTGATTATGCAAATGAGTTTGTGATTCGACATAAAAGCACGTCTCTACTACCTTATTCACCAGGAAGTTTGTAAATAATCGTTCAGGTCAAAGGTTTACTAATTACTCGGTATTTACGTACTTAATTTGCACAAAATATTGTTTACTGTAGTGTTTTTAATTGCTGGATCGTTTATTACAGGACACATGCAGATTGTTGAAAGATTTCATTTTAATCGAATCTCGTATACAGTGTGTCTCACAATAAAGGTGATTTACGACTACTCAGTTTCTATTCGATTTTAATATATATATAACATGTCCTAAAATCACGGTGTTGGGTGAAATATAATATGTGAACAAGTTTATTCTGAAAGATTCTGTTGCTTCGGTTCTATTCTCATAATTATATATAGTTGAATCTCAAGGCACGTTTCGCTTACCAAGTAAGCATCTACAGGAGAAGAAATCGACTACTTTAATTATATTTTTTATGTGCTACATGCAAAATTCCTCCTGAGAAGAAGATTTGGACTACCACCTATCGTACTTATAAAGGTTTGTTCAATTGCTATTTTATGCAGAATGAACAACAATTCAACTTTGAGATCATTAGAGACTTGAATGCATACCTGATCTCAAAAGTGGACCCGCAATTGAATTTGAAAATACCAAAAAAAATACTAGAATACGTTTGAAACTAGTAGTGACAATTATTACTTCACTTTCGATAATTAATTTTAAAATTGTTAAAGTATTTTTCACAGTAAATGGTATTGGCTTATTAACTGCAATAAACTACCCGATTAAATCCCATTGTGTAGAAAATCATCTGGTAAAAGATGCAAATGTGCTACAGGGGCGAACTTAAGAAATTAGAATTTTGCATAATGTAGGAGATATACAAGTAATTTATTTAAATGTTACAATTCTATTCTATATTTAATTCAGTGTCGCTATCGCTATCCTCATCTAAATTAATTATAATTGGCGCAATTGATTTTACAGAAAGGTACGAGTTTTCAACATTTATAACATGACTAACAGAACTTTTCTAACTCTCGGTAGGAATGTCATTCATACAGTTCCTAATTAATTCTACCACACTACCACAATCCCTCTCTGAGAAACAAAATAACCTGAATCCGGTCGTTTTACATTTATGATGTGCATCTCGGATTTTACAACTTGAGGGTCTAATTGGTTTTATTATAATCCTTCAGTCAATACCATTTATTGTGAAAACTACTATACGTGAACTTTCAGCAATGATATCTTCAAACGTGTAGGTATTTCTCAAGGTCCTGCTTTGAAGTGAACAGATTTTTTGGGTTTCTCAGACCGTGAGCTGTCCAAATAAAATATTCATTGTATGATATATTTATAGGCAGAAAATTCTTTCGATTTGAGTCACAGGATCTGATATGACTTTAACAATTGCTTTTGGAGATTTTTTACGATTTCTTAATGTGAGTTTGAGATTACAACCCGAAGATGTGAGGATAATCAAAGAAGTTTCAAAGCTGACTGATAGATGGCGATTGTTTTTTATTTCATTCAGCTGACTCACCTAATTATTTGTTTCCAAACTTGAAAAAAGTCAGTGAGTAAATATTTGTCAACAATGAAGATGGGATGTCTATGGATGATATTTATTCTCACTATAAACAGTGTATGGAAACTATTGGACATCACTAGTGTATATTCAACTTGAAAATAGGATGAAGAGAAATAGAGATATTTTTTGTTCAATTCACGCTTTGTTTTCTTCGTGGTGGATTTTTTATGACGAACTGTTTTACCCAGTGAAATTTTATTCTGGTGTAAGCTGTTTATCAATTGAATTTATGGATTCATTCATAACTTCTCTTAACGATTATATTGAGGATATGTTGGTGCGTTAATTGACTTTTTGATATGTTTATTGGTACCCATAAAGTAATAAAAGGTAATAAACAGCTTCGTTGGCTTTATCTTCATTTATGGTTTCAGTATCATTCAATACTACTCTTCACTTGGTTTTCGAAAACCGACTCAATGTGATTGTATATAATTTTTTGGTATACCAGCTCGTTAATGCACTTTCAATTCAATTGAAATATGATTGAATCATCAAATCACAGGCTTAAGAGCCATGCTGAATTGAGTGAGAGTGAATGAAATATTTGTGTTCATACCAATTTCAATTATCCACAATTTTTGGCTTCGGTATTCGAAAATTATGAAAATAGATACCTGTTGAATCAAGTGAAGAATTTTGAACGCAACAAAATTGAAATTTTAGCTCTGATAGAATTACTTTACTATGGGCTTCTATTTTTTGAAACTTCACAACAGTTGAGCCGAAAGAAAAAACATTGGCTGCGTCTAACAGCTTACAGCGCTTAAAGCCGCTTCACAAAATTTGACATTTCATCATGCAAAACTGTCAAATTTCTTGCAGCGGATTCAAGCACTGTAAACTGTTAGACGCGGCCATTTATTTTAAAGAAGCATTATTCTCTCAAGCAAGTGAAAGACAAAACAGAAAACGTTTGCTAATAAGCAGAGAGATATTATGCTGTTTGGATAAAGATTTCCATGGAGTCTTCTTGACTTCATTCATTCATTCATTCATTGACTTTATTGTAAGGCGCACGCAGTTTGAGTTCCACTTGTTATAATTTACGATCTAGTGGTCACTTCGATGAGGAAATGAAAGGTGGTAAACAATGCCGAAGGGTTTGCTTCTAGCTAGTATTTCAGAATTAGCTTATCCACAGTTCTAATGTGATTGTGATGAAATCAGTTATACAGAGGTCACCATTTGAAACGGAATAGACGTAATGACATTGGTCAAGGGGAATGTATTTTGATACACTTTTTAACACTGCAAATTTAACCCTCTAGGAAGGGTGGGAGCAACCCTTACTATTCCAAATGGAACAAGGGATCGAGTGATACCTCTTTTAAAAAGAAATTTATCCTCTTTCAAATGATATCTCATTTGTGAAATTGTGTAATGGTTTTCTAATCTAATCATTTGACAAAATACTTGTAATGAAATGTAATACAAAACGCACGTAATTATTCAAAAAAATGTTCAAAATGACCACCACCGACATTCATCCAATGATAAAGGTGTTATTGAAATTTTCAACGAACTGCCTGTTACATGTGCGGTATTATCAGCCGGCTTTCTTGTACACCGTTCCCTTAGGTTGATTTGAACATCTGTGTAAATAATTACGTACATGTTTTATTACATTTCTTCACTAGTATTTTGTTGGTCAAATAATTAGATTAGAAAAACCATTACACAATTAGATACTTTTCTCGGAAACTATCTAGACCTCGACGAGTTATGACCCAACAGAACTCTGAATAGCAGATTTGGAAACGTTCATAATCGACTTTTATAAACTTAGAAGGATCAAATTTTTTTCCTGTTCCTTCTGTATCGAATGTGAGCATAGCAATATGCTCCTTGAAACGATTTGTTCATAAAGAGACACACAAAAGGAAAGCCCTGTAACGTTCGATGAACACTGCGTGAATCAAGGGGCACGAGATACAAATTTATATCAACATTAAAGTTTCGACTTTCGTAATCCTCAGGAGAATCCTTCCTCAGTGAGTAGTTAAGTTTATCCGTTCTATTGAAAAACTATCCCCGAGCAAGAGAGATTCGACAGGTCACAACAAAAGGTTGTAATTCCTGGCTCGTCTGGTCATATGTGTTGATAATATCAAGGGTGGAACAAATGATGACAATTCAAAAGAGCGCCGATCGTGGAAATATCTATAGAACAGAGACAAGTCTCCAACCCTTCGTTTGCTTGAAAGTGGTTGACAATGTTCCTTGATGAATGGTAATGGTTCGGACATCCATTGTCTATATTTTTAACTCTATTGAAACCTGTTGCTAAGAACGGAAGGATAAAAATACAAATCAAGTGAGAAAATAAAATCAAAATCAAATTTTTGGTCAATAATGAAATTAGGGATTGATTGATGAAAGAAAAATATTGTTGTTACAAAAATCGACATATCGAATATGAAATGATAGATGAAATGAGATGTCATTTGAAAGACAATTTAATGCCCTTTCATAGAAGGTATCGCTTGATTCCTTGGTCCATTCGAAATAGTAAGGGTTGGTCCCACCCTTTCTAGAGGGTTAAATTTGCAGTGTTACAATTACGTGTTCGACCGATTCTTTTTTGAATGAACGTGGAATCAGATATGATATTTGAATGGTTACCCCCCTGTATTTCTGTGAGACTGTATTTTCTCCCCCATAGTGACTTCTTTTCCAGAATTTGGTAGTCGGTATATGAGGCGACACACTGTATATTTAAAAAACAATGTCGTATGCGTTTATTGATTTGTTTTTGTATTTTTTAGGCGAAACGTATCGAACAAAATGCCAAGTCCATCACTTACAGATCGACAGTGGAACCTACGCATCATCACGTGACTCTGGTCCGTGAAAAAATCGACACGATGGTGAAAATGTTCGAGTATTGCACCAAAAAATATCCGAACAAAAGGTGTCTGGGCACCAGGGAGATTCTGGCCGAAGAAGATGAGGTCCAACCGAACGGAAGAGTATTCAAGAAGGTGAGATGTATGAACTAGTGCTGTTGTTGACGTCGAAAGTTCCAAACCACCATAGAGTCGGATATTTTTTGTGTTAATAGTATATTGCACACCGAGGTGGGAAGTGAGTTATTCCTGTGGTGAGATCAGTTACTTAACCGAGACGCAAGGCATCGAGGTTAGCTATGATCTCGAGACAGGAATGAATTTTCCTACCGAGGTTTGTATACTATTTTAGTTACGAACATCATATTTTGATTAAAATTAATAAATCTCTGTTTCGTTCTGAACATATCTAAAATATTACATTTAACGACAAACTACCAAGAACGCGGTTTTCTCAGAATAATCAAGTAGATATATTGTTACCGTGACTACGGGGTATTCAATTGTCACCAATATAA
Organism: Zygogramma bicolorata; assembly: GCA_032362365.1. NCBI lineage: Eukaryota > Metazoa > Arthropoda > Insecta > Coleoptera > Chrysomelidae > Zygogramma > Zygogramma bicolorata. Next base: position 477,935 of record JAVJAQ010003522.1, read on the forward strand.
ATAAATGACAGATAAAGTCTAGAATAGATGAAATGAGGGCGGGAAGTAACCTTCAATGACGTTAGTAATGACAGCATTACATATATGGTTGTAAATAAAAGAATAATACGCGACTGATAAATTATAAAGAAATCTAAAAGATGGCGATGGGACATGCAATTTCCTTGGTATCAATAACATAAATAGTGTCTGTTTTCCTGCCAAAACGTTATAACAACCCAATAACAATTTTTTCTTGTATTTTCTCATCATCTTCTATAATGACCTTTTTACTTCGGTGGTATTAGGCATTCCAGATAGTTGTCAAACGAATTAATATGACATCATCTGCCCCCCAGAAACTTTCATTTGTTTCAAAAGACCTAATGATTTCCATGGTGAAACTGGTGCGGCCTCAGTGTTTTTCTATCCTTTATTAAGCATATGAGTAATACGAAAGCGCTGAACGGACATGTAAGAAAAAATATTTCAATTGCCAGTTTGAACTGATAATTAAACATAATTGCCAGTTTGAGCTGACAATCAGGTATAATTGCCAGATTGAGCTGATAATTAGATTTAATTGCCATTGCAGACAATTATGTATAATTGCCAGTTTAAACTGGCAATTGTAGCTATAATTGTCAGTACGAACTGACAATTATACATAATTGTCACTTCGAACTGGCAATTATATTTATAATTGTCAGTTTGAACTGACAATTATAGCTATAATTGCTAGTTTGTACTGGCAATTATGTATACTAGTCACTTCAAACTGGCAATTATACATAAGTGTCAGTTCAAACTGACAATAATGTATAATGTATAATTGCTAGTTTAAACTGGCAATTAGAGCTTTAATTGTTAGTTCGAACGGACAATTGACATAATTGCCACTTCAAACTGGCAATTATACATAAGTGTCAGTTTAAACTGGCAATAATGTAATGTATAATTGTCAGTTAAAACAGGCAATTGTAATATTTCTTCCTGCATGTCCGTTCAGCGCTTCATGGAAAATGAAGATACACGAATTTTACACTGCCGATGAATTGTAATGAAACCATTGAAAACAAAAACTGATCGGTTTGTTCCCCCCCCCCCCAAGACATCCATTGAACTGGAATGTCTAATTGGTTCAAAGTACTTTTGTCTCAAACCGGCCGTTTTTCAGCTGATCCTACTATTGCTATTCCGGAAATAGTATGAAGGTCAGTTAAATTGGACAAAGTTTACTATTTAGGGAAACTAGAATAATAGGTCGAGAATATTAAATGTTGTTTTAGAAACATCTTAAAAACTTGGAATTGTTAATTATCGTTTTTTGGCTCTACCTCTCCCATTTCGAATGATATAAAAAAGGCTGAGGAAATTGCGATACTGTCGTATTTGATATTATCTGATATGAACCCATTTTTCATGCAACGTTTCGTTCATTATATATCATATACTTTTTAATATACGGAATTCTTGTTTTTTATCATGACAAATTCAGCTGTGTAACACTAATACATGTCTCTGATGATTAGGAATATGTCGACCTCGTTTTTCTTCTCTTTGCTACTTGGTTATATCACATTCTCCTCCGATATATGAGGAGTTTATGTATAGATTTGAGTTCTAGACCCCAGAAGTACTGGTCCCTACTTCTTTGAGTTATCTCTGCAAGGGAATTTTGGTTTTTTCGATATGATACTTGACGGACTCATATGGCAAAAGGTAAACGGGTTTTGAAAGGAAACAAATTGCGTTTTATAATATTTTCAATTTATATGTGCTCCCGATTTTTTAAAATAATATCTAAATTGAGTTATCGGGATTTTCCTCTATTATAAATCTGAAATAAACTTTTTTTTTAATATTCAGTTCCGAAGTGTATAATTTTTCATTTCAAAAATGACTATCTCAATTAATTTAAGAGATTTCTCAAAGTCTGAATGGAAAACCTTTTTGCCTACTACAATTTACGAGTTACTACAATTTTTAAACAGAACGTCCGGCGATGGATTAGACAACGGACCAACAATTTCATTTTTCAAAAAAAAAGTCTTCAAAAAAATTTGTTTGCCCACAATTACTCATTTTTTTAGTTTATACGAAAAATACACGAGATTCGACCGCTTTGAGCAGTGCCTTAGTTCGAACTGATGAATTCTTCCTAGATTTGAATCCTCTATACATTTTACTCTTACATAAAATACAGTAAAACCTCCCAGACTCACTCGCGGTAGAGACGGGTACTGACAGCGCCCCCACCTAGTTCCGATGCCGACCGATAGATGGCGCCCCGATCGAAAACCCATTAAAAACGTACTAATTTTCTCGCAGTTCGTCATGGGCGACTACCGATGGAAGACCTTCTCCGAAGTGAACACGTTGGCCGACCACTTCGGCAAAGGCCTGCGCGAGATGGGCAACGAACCGGGCCGAAACGTCGCCGTCTTCGCCGAGACGCGCGCCGAGTGGATGATAGCCGCGCACGGCATCTTCAAGCAGAGCATCCCGCTGGTGACGATCTACGCGACTTTGGGGGACGAGGCCATAGCGCACGCCATCAACGAAACGGAGGTGACAACGGTCGTGACGAGTTTCGACTTGCTGCCGAAGTTCAAGAAGATTTTGCCGATGGTGCCGCGCGTCAAGACGCTCGTTTTCATGGAGGACCAGCTGAAGCCGTTGGAGACCAAGGACGGGTTCAAGGAGGGCGTCGAGATCGTCGAGTTTTCGGAGGTGGTGAGGAAGGGGTCCAAGTCTAGCATCGGTGAGTGATTTGACTTCATTATAGTCCAGTCGCAATGTATATGAATTTGGTCGAGTTCTATTCAACAGCCGTGCCAAGTGGCCAATATTTTAAAAAGTAGTTTGGACCTCAAAGAATATTGTTTATTGAGTAACTGATCCCAAGAAGCTAATGCTTATACATGGATATACATATAGGAATACATTAACAAGATACAAACAAAGAATAAATTAAACCGTTAGATCAAAACATCAAAATGACAAAAAAGGAATTTCATATGCTTGGGAATTTCTACTCTATTGTCTCAAGAAATATTTTTTTGATTTAATTTGAATTTATTTATAATTTTCATTTCTTTCAAGTTTTTTGGCAGGATATTATAAGCAAGAACTCCTGAGTGAAGCAGATATTTTCTACCAAAATTGCTTCTGATTTTAATCAAATCGAAATCATTCAACTGTCTTGTATTATAGTTATGAATACTCGAATTTGAAGTAAATTTTAGGGTCGAATGTTTACTGTTGGATGATGTCAAATGAATAAATAAACATGTCTTCAATATATTTAGCTTTTCTAAATTGAGTAAATTTTTTGGTGTATACAAATTCACAGTGGGTTCACGATAATGCAATTTGTTAATACACTTGATTGCTTTATTCTGTCGTGTTTTTAAAGGTTGCAATAAAGAACTAGATGCTGTTCCCCAAACTGTGATCAAATACTGTGATTTCGAATATATTGAACTGAAATAGATCATTTTCAAGTAAATTCGTGGAATATAATTTCTTATTTTATATAGAATACTGATTGTTGTAGATATTTGTGCGATCCCGAAATGACGAATTTTGGCCGAAAAAATCATTTAAATGAACAAATGTCACTATTTTAATGTTATTATCTTTGGAATGATATTTATCGAAAAATGTTTCCTACGAAAAATGTTCGCCGTAATGAAATCTACAAAATAAGTCGTATGCAAAAATCACGTAGAATCATTAGTTTGGTGGTAAATCACTCTGTTAAACAAAAATTAGATGTTCAAAAAATTTATTATTTTATTTACAGCTTCACCAATCCATCCTGGCACAGAACTAATAACGTATATGCCCAGTAATCTCTGTGAAGTATACTAAGATAAAAAAACACCTATTATATGAGTTCACTGTGTTATTCTGTTGTTATTCCTAGAAGGTGTTTTTTCTATCGTCATAATCTGAACTACCATTTTGCAACTGAAAAAGTATCTGAGTTTGCGCCAAGATGGATTGGATAAGCTGTACATGGTTTATTTACAAACAACTGTTCTGTAACTCGTCCACCACCTAAAAGAAAATGTCCTGAAGAGATATCGATAAGTTTTATCCAGCCATGTTATATAGTTAAGCAATAACGACAGATATTCGTACATCTGGCGTGTCGATATAGCACTTGTTCCCCAAGGTTGAGACGGTGCAAAAAATTAGGGTTATCCTTGTTAGCTGGTATATTTAAGATTTAACTAAAAAGAATAGTTTTTAAAGAAATATGTTTTTCGAGGATATAATATTTTAGTTCATAAACAAATAGAAAAATTTAAGTTATTCAAAATGTTCTTCAAGATTCTCATGGGTCTTAGCAAGACGCGTAATTCAAAAATAAAAAGTCTCAATATATTTATTAAAAGCCGAGCTACAATCATTTTTACTTTTGTTTAATTTATTACACTTTTAAAATTGTATTTAGATTACATAGTAGGCTCACCTTATGGACTTATCATTGGAGGACGATGGAGGCGAAATGTAGTTGGCAGCACCGTCGAATGGATGCAGACGTTTATTAAGGTTGAAAATCGCTTGTTTTCGTTACACCCGACAGACTGGATTGTAACAGGACCGGCATCGGCTATTTCACAGCTTTACCGTACCTTTCACTTGGATTATATTAATATATTTGTTGTGTTTAATATCATTATTGTTCACAATTTACGAATAGTTGATATTTATATGAAGTTTATTCACTTGGTTTTATTTATCAGAGAGCTACAGTATTGATTGACACCAATTTTCGGGTGTAGTTAAATTGCAGGTCAGCAAATGATCCCCGAGTTATTTTTAAATTAAACAGAGGTGAAACTCGACCAAAAACTTGCTTCAGTGGAGAAAAAAAATCAACCCTTCACCCCCTTCTTTCCAAAATGTAGGTTGTAGGTTGTATTATACAGAGGTGAAACTCCACAAAATCTATTTTTGTTTCAAATATCCGAGAGAACGGGGGTGATTGGTTTGATTTTTGTAACAAAAAATTAATACATAAGGTCTAGTTTCTGTAAGAATTTTTGCCGACTGCAAGTTTGTTGTTTGAATTCCGAGAGAACAACGTTAATTCTTCATTAAAAGCTTCCGTCCATGGTAATATTACCAATAAATGCCTATACTTCAAACAACTACATCTACCAAAGAGTAATGTGTGTGAAGTTAGCAACGAAAAGTTAGCAACGTTTCTGTAAAATTCGTTGCCAGCCGCGATTCCATAGGGCGGATTTCATGCATTGAAATTGAAACGTTTTGACCAAAATCCAAGTTTTACTTAGCATGAATCGTAATCATAAGCATGGAGGATGACTGAAAAAACTTGAGAAAATAGGAAACATCATTAGTAGACTTTTGAATAGTACGGAAAACGTTAAAATTGAAAATGTCATTTTTGATGTTCGGAAAATATTTGAATTATATAATTAACCATTAGTCGGAAACACGAATGGCTAACACTTGAAGCATGAAAATCGGAGGGAAAGCCTGGAAAATTTAAGAATCTTTATTGATGGTGTCAGTTTGATTAGATAATTGCTCATAAGTCGAAAACTAGAGAGGGTGCCGCTTGAAAATTTTCAGAGAATACGTGAAATGACATGATGATTCCGAAAAAAAATAGCACGGAATTTTCAGATCGGACGGAAACCCTGGAAAAATTAAAAATCAATATGGATGGTGACACTTTGATCAGATATTGGCTCATAAGTCGAAAACTAGAGAGGGTGCCACTTGGGAATTTTCACAGAATACGTAAAAGGACATGCTTATTCCGAAAAAAAAAAATAGCACGGAATTTTCAGATCGGACGGAAAGCCTGGGAAAAATGAAAATCATTATTGATGGTGTCAGTTTAATTAGATAATGGCTTACAAGTCAGTATATACTGAGTATGTACTGGAATTATTATTAAGAACATTAATTTATAAGTATTGTAAGACTGTTTCGAAATCATTGAAAACCCGAATAGGTACTAACAATGTAAAATTATCAATCTTACAGCATAGTTGAGTTTCTATTAATTTTTTTTTATTATAAATGTATGTCTTTAAACTCTCCTCTAGATGCACGCTTCGGTCACCTATGCTTTCGCTCCGAGCACTCTATCTCTTCGATTTATTATAAACGACAGTTTGGGGCCAAGTTAGCGCTCAGAGCTCACAATAAATGACCTCAGGTAGAATTGTTCGATACACCTCAGGTCACGTGATCAAAAATCCTGATCCGAGATGTGATTGAAAAACTGAACTACAACATTTGTGTTCGGTATGTACTATCTGTCAGGACTTCTGTATTTGTCAACTTTTTTGAATTAATTTGCTTACAATTTTTTCAATAAGGGCCTGTCTCGACTCCACGTGCCGGTCAAAAAGATCGCTGTAGCGATGATATTTCTATCCAACGGTAAATACATTAGCGTTAGCCTACTAGGTAGTCTATATACAATGCTTTTAAATTTTAACATTATTGCGAAATTCAAGTTCGCGGGCATTCGTAATAGTGTTGGTCATAATATTTGATATTATAGAAACCGTTTCGAGCATTAATCTAATGGCAGATCATGATTACATTCGGTCGCTCGCGAACGGAATATACGGACGGCGGCGTCGGTGCTGCCGGGTGGCGTGGTGGGGGGCCTGCGTCTTGCCCCGCTACGTGGCCACTCTCGCACAGTTTAGTCAACTATTTACATATCTCCCTCATAAATTGTCGTAACCAATTTTTTTTTGATTTAACGTAGTTTTTTGTCACAAATTTAAAAATGTTCGTGAAAATCAATTTTTTTCGATACATACTCCAAAAACTAGTTTTTAAATTCAATGTTGATGTTGGGAGGCCTATAAATAAATGTATGATTGATTGTATCTCGGATTGTAATAAAGATATTGAGACATTTTTTCAAATTACGCGTCTTGATAAGATCTATGAGAACTTCTATTTGTTTATAAGCTAAAATTTCATATCCTCGAAAAATGTAAAAAAACTATTCTTTCATTATTGCTAAACTATATAACATGGCTGGTTAAAACTTACCGATATCTCTTCAGGACAGTTTCTTTTAGGTGGTGTATGAGTTACAGAAATGAGTTACGTAAATGAAATAATAAATTTTTTGAAAAATTGTTGTTTAACAGAGTGATTTACCACCAAACTAATGATTCTGCTTGATTTTTGCATAGGACTTATTTTGTAGATTTGGGGCCGTTCATAAAATACGTTCGCATACAAGGGGTGGGGAGGGGTCTGGCTGAGTGTGACAAGATGTGACAAGGGGGGACGGGAGGTATACGGCAACGTGACGTTCGCCGTTTATTATTTTTTGACATGTTCGCTAGCCAGCGTGACCACTTTTGGTAGAAATCTACTTTCTTACTAGATTTCTGACGAAAATTGAAAAATTTTGGTATGAAAGAAATCTTCAGTAGATTTTGGTAGAAATCTACATGTGCGACATCTTCTAACGAATTCCTAAACTCGTCAGATTTTTTATTCAAATCTATAGTGACTCCATCTTTGCGAATGAATTTTCAATTGAGAATGCGAATTAATCTTGTTACAGTACACTGTATTTCACAAATGAAACAAAATAAAGCGATTTTTTACTGTTTCATTGTGTTATTGAGCATTGAATCTTCTGATTATGTAAAATATGTATATTATTTGTGGCATCCATATTGAAATTGTTTATAAATATCTTGAAAACAAAGGCCAACCAACATATAAATTATTTAAATTTGTAAAACAAAAAAAATTTTGCCCTCTAGGGTGTTTTCTATTATATATGAACATCGCCACCTAGTAGTCAGATGCTAAAAAGCGATATGTATCGGCCAACAGATATTGTAGCAGTTTTCCGTGAATGGTTTAGTAGCAGCAGGGGGGGGTCTTAGTTTTTGTGACGAAATATTTCTAGGGGGGGTCACAAAAAGTGTGACACAGCGTGCCAATGGGGGGGAAGGGGGTCAAGAAAAGCTGATTTTAGTGTGACGTATTTTATGAACGGCCCCTTTCATTATGGCGCACATTTTTTGTAAGAAACATTTTTTGATAAATCTCATTCCAAAGATAATAACATCAAAATAGTGACATTTGTTTATTCAAATATTTTTTTCGGTCAAAAGCCGTAATTTCGCGATCCCACAAACTTCGCACCATATTCTTCAAGGTCCAAACTACCTACAAAAAAATTGACGATTGATTGTTGAATAGAAGTCGTATAAATTCGTGTACATTCCGGCCGGATTATTTGTTCAGATTGTGGTAGAAAACTACGAAGAAAAGATTTATTCATCACAAATTAATTAATTTCGAATAGTATACAGAGAAATAGTATATTACACATCGAGGTGGGAAGTGATTCATTCGTGTCGTGAGATCAATTAGTTAACCGAAAGGCAAAGCGTCGAGGTTAGCTATGATCTCGAGACAGGAATGAAAATTCCTACCGAGGTTTGTATACTATTCCATTTACAACCATCATATTTCGATTAAAATTAATAAATCTCTGTTTCGTTTTGAACATATCCAAAATATTACATTCAACGACAAATTACCAAGAACGCGGTTTTCTCAGAATAATCAAGTAGATATATTGTTACCGTGACTACGGGGTATAGACAATTGTCACCAATATGAATAAATTTCAGATGAAATCAAAAAATGACAGATAAAGTCTAGAATACATGAAATGAGGGCGGGAAGTAGAGGTGTGTAATGTGACGCTTCCCAACCTTCAATGACGTTAGTAATGACAGCATTACATGTATGGTTGTAAATAAAATATTTATCCACCACAAAATCAAATCAATTAATATTTATTGACCCCAAGAAACATGGATGTTTATGAAGAAGGGATCTTAAAACTAAATCACTATCACAATTCACGCATTAAAAAGATTTCGATCATGAATCAATCCAATATCAGATGGAAAAAGAGAAGTGTCACTGGATAAAATACTTTTTCAAGTTTCTTTTGAAGCGTTTGTCAAAAAAATCTTCAGTTACTTTCTTTGGTAGTTTGTTATATATTAACACTCCATTGTATAAAATTGATTTTTTTCCGTAGTTTGTTTTGATTCTACTGATTGTAATCAGATTTTTGAACTGCCTAGTTTCTTATTTATGAATTGTTTCAATTGTGTTGAAGGTTAGAAAAGGATGTTTATTTTTATTTTTTACGAAATGGATGAAATAACAAATTTTCAATTTATATAAAGAGGTGATATTCAAAAGCTCATTTTTCACATATAAATCGGAAGTGGGATATCGAAAAGGTAATTTGAATGTGCATTTGATTGTTTTATTTTGCAGAGTTTTTAGGGGACGTATGATCGAAGCGTTAGTATTTCCCCATAATCTCAAACAGTACACAGAGAAAATTATGTTTTCGAATTCCGTTTCGTTTCCCTTCCAGGGTGTCAGCCCCCGAAACCGGACGACATAGCGATCATCATGTACACGAGCGGCTCGACGGGCACGCCGAAAGGGGTCATACTCCTGCAGAAGAACCTGATCGCGACGCTGAAGGGTTTTGCGGATTCGACGCCGATCTACGAAACGGACGTCATGATCGGATTCTTGCCTCTCGCGCACGTCTTCGAGCTGATGGTCGAGAGCATTTGCCTGTTCACTGGCGTCCCGATCGGCTATTCGGGCGCTCTCACGATGATCGACAGCTCGAGCAAGATCAAGAAGGGCACCAAGGGGGACGCGACGGTACTGTGTCCGACGGTGTTGACGAGCGTGCCGGTGAGTTTCGAAGATGGGAGATGGTTTCGAGCGAACCAAGCAATAATAGTTATATGTATACTAGTAGTCTAGTAACTGAAGATCCGAAACTAGGGAAAGCTGTGAACAAGTATATGCGTTCTTCACTTGTGGCTCAATTTGTAGGTCGCCACAGATGTTTTCAAAGGACCCAAAACTTAACACGATTGCAATGGCAATGGCCGAAAATGGCCCCCCAAACCCAGAAAAATGGGTTTCCCGCCAATATCTGGCTAAATATACGAATTAGAGAATTTTCGTTCATACAAAAATTAAAGATCGTATCATTATCTACAAAAATGACCCTTATCATTTTTTATAACAACTCAACAGTTTTCGAGATAAAGGGACCCAAAACTCTCCTCATTTCAGCTGCCGCTTTCTCTATAGAAATTCTGTTGTCTATGCATTCACTTGGAGGCGGGCGGACGAATTGTTTCATAACTCAGGCAAAAACTGATATTTTTCAATGATTCAGAGTTCAAGATAATGATGAAACATGTAGCTATCATTCCATGTATTTCGAAGTTCTTATTTGGCAAAAATATTTAATAAGCTGTGAAAGTTTTTTCCGTACCATTTCGACACTTTTTCATTAATTTGTTTACATTTTTTCAAAAATAGTCTTATATCGGAAATTTTTCTTTATAATGGGCCCTTGGGGGGTCTTGAATGATCTCTGAATATTTTTTTTGTACTTTCCCCGCGTTCTAATGAATGAACCATTTGTTTATTTACATTTTTCATGAGATTTCGGAATTATGTAGAATCTGTGGGACAACTGCGAATTAAAAATTATTAGCCATTTTATCGACTTGCCATGCACATCGTTTTGAAGCCAAGATGCTCTAGTTTCCGAATAAATATATATTTTTTATGGTTCTGAACAAAAAAAAACAAAAATTGAGTTAAATCATGATTTTAATCGTGATTTTAATCACTTGATTCTAATCAGCCCAACTCTGTTATTAAGACAAAGGAAAAAATCCATGCTCGAAGTGGAGTGGTTGATTTCAAGAAAAGGAATAACTAAAAGTCGACTTCACCTTTATTAATGATCACTAACGACGACTTTGAGTTGTTATTCCTTTTCTTGATGGTATGTAGTTCTCAACTTTGGTCTGATCATAAAATAAAATTAAAGATCAGTCATGCAACTCAATATACACGATTTACGTATCGTTTAATGAAATAGGTGGTCGTAGGAAAAATAGTGTACATTTTCACTAGCATCAAATATATGTTATAACTTGATATTTTCACTTGAATTTGACATTTGATTCTCTTCCAGTTAATATTAGACCGGATATCCAAGAGCATACAAGAGAGAGTGACCAAAAGCAGTAATCTGAAGAAAATCATCTTCAAATTCGCCTACGACTACAAAACGTACTGGAAAAGGCGAGGGTATTCTACCCCTCTCATAGATCTGTAAGTAGCTGATTTCACTTCATAGGAACCCCACAATAATAATAATACTTTATTAAGCACTTAGAAGATATACAAACATTATTTCAAATAGAAATTTGCTGGAGAATATAATAGTAACAATTTCTTTTGAAAATATTTATATTTTTACTATGTTTCGTTTCTCTTGGAAGATTATTATAAATTCTAAGACCTTTGTGGAAAATACTATTTTGTTGAGAATTTGTCCTTACCAATTTTATATAAATGTTTTCACAACTTCTAGTAAAATAGCTATAAATATCATTAACGAAAGTAATACTGAAAAATGAGTTGGATATAAATTATTGAGAATTTTGTAAATTAATATCATTATTATTATAGTTTGTTTGACACTGAGAATTTGAGTTTTTTCTAGAATCTGTTTGATGATTATTATATTTTGTTTGACACTGAGAATTTGAGTTTTTTCTAGAATCTGTTTGATGAGAGTATATCTATCACAATTAAGAAGTATTCTCAATGCACGATTTTTTTTGTTTGAATACTTTTAATTTGTGTCTCATCGAATGAAAATCAAATTGAAGGAATAATAATTGAAATGGCATTGAATCATAGATTTATATATCAATAATTTTATCCAGTACGAGATATTTCTGCTAATTCGCCCAAATAAATTGATTTTTATTCCTAGCTTCTGAATAATTTTGATTTGTATTTCATTAAATGAAAATTAAATTGGAGAAATAATAATTAAAAGGGCATATATTAATAATTTTATCCAGTACGAGATATTTCTGCTTATTCGCCCAAATAAATTGATTTTTATTCCTAGTTTCTGAATAATTTTGATTTGTGTTTCATTAAATGAGAATTAAATTAGAGGAATAATAATTAAAAGGGCGTATATTAATAATTTTGTCCAGTACGAGATATTGCTGCTAATTTGCCCAAATAAATTGATTTTTATTCCTAGTTTCTGAATGATTTTGATTTGTATTTCATTAAATAAAAATTAAATTAGAGGAATAATAATTAAAAGGGCATATATCAATAATTTTATCCAGTACGAGATATTTCTGCTAATTCGCAAAAATAAATTGATTTTTATTCCTAGTTTCTCAATAATTTTGATTTGTGTTTCATTAAATAAAAATTAAATTAGAGGAATAATAATTAAAAGGGCATATATCAATAATTTTATCCAGTACGAGATATTTCTGCTAATTCGCCCAAATAAATTGATTTTTATTCCTAGTTTCTGAATGATTTTGATTTGTTTCATTAAATAAAAATTAAATTAGAGGAATAATAATTAAAAGGGCATATATCAATAATTTTATCCAGTACGAGATATTTCTGCTAATTCGCCCAAATGAATTGATTTTTATTCTTAGTTCCTGAATAAGTTTGATTTGTGTTTCATTAAATAAAAATTAAATTAAAGGAATAATAATTAAAAGGGCCTATATCGATAATTTTATCCAGTACGAGATATTTCTGCTAATTCGCCCAAATGAATTGATTTTTATTCCTAGTTTCTGAATAATTTTGATTTGTGTTTCATTAAATGAAAATTAAATTAGAGGAATAATAATTAAAAGGGCATATATCAATAATTTTATCCAGTACGAGATATTTCTGCTAATTCGCCCAAATAAATTAATTTTTATTCCTAGTTTCTGAATAATTTTGATTTGTGTTTCATTAAATGAAAATTAAATTAGAGGAATAATAATCAAAAGGGCATATATCAATACTTTTGTCCAGTACGAGATATTGCTGCTATTTCGCCTAAATAAATTGATTTTCATTCCTAGTTTCTGAATAATCTTGATTTTTTTAATTGAATAAAAATTTGATTAGAGGAATAATAATTAAAATGGCATTGCATCATAGATTTATATATCAATAATTTTGTCCAGTACGAGATATTTCTACTAATTCGCTCAAATAAATTGATTTTTATTCCTAGTTTCTGAATAATCTTGATTTTTTTTATTTGAATAAAAATTTGATAAGAGGAATAATAGTCAAAATGGCATTGAATCAAAGATTTATCCATGAATAATTTTTGCCAGTACGAGATATTTCTGCTAATTCGCCCAAATAAATTGATTTTTATTCCTAGTTTCTCTGCCACATTTTCGGTCTGTCATTGTTACAAAACTTTTCTCTACTTTCAGAGTCGTCTTCAGCCCGATCCGCAAACTCATGGGAGGCAAAATGAGGATGATGGTGTCCGGAGGAGCGCCCCTGTCTCCTGAAACACACGAACAAATCAGTAATTGCATGTGCCTGACTATTATACAAGGATACGGACTCACGGAAACCACTTCGTGCGCCTGCGCTCAAGATCGTAAGTCATTCACAACTTTTGATAATGATATACAGTGCATCCGAAAAAAGTCGGTAGTCAAGTTTATTTTTTTTAAGACTGATTGTTCCCCCCTGGGTCTCGACTTCTGGAAAGAAAAGGTGAACCAATTTTAGTTCGAGTGAAAAATTCGCATCAACACTTTTTGACAAATGAAATGCTTATTTTGTCTTGCGTTTACCATTACAATTACAACGTATTTATCGGAATTTTTTCCCGTAGCGGTAACCTAGAGCAAATTACAGTGGACATTTTTTGAAGTAATCAGAGAATGATTTGTGGTTTGACATGATACGTCACTGACTCACTTTGAGCAGAAAAAATAATGTAACGTTCGAATTCGGTACGAGAGCAAGTTAACAGACTAACGAAAATACAATATTGAATACTTGACACTCCACTGTCACTATTAATATTTATTTATTATTTTGTGAAAGTGAAAAAATGGATATCAGACAATTATTTTGTCTTAATATAATAACTTACATATTTTCTCATAAAAACTGCTGTAAGTATAATAAACATTTATATAATACACGAAATAAAAACAAAATTACTGCTAAAAATAAAATTTACAAAGCCAAATCACAAAAAACTTTTATATTTAGCATCATTTATTTACGATAAATTACCAAATTCGATTAAAGTAACAAAGTCAAAATATTCTTATGAAAAACTGGTGAAAAAATTGATTCTTGAATCTCCCAGATTATTTTTCCAGAATCTTATAGAATTGAAATTTTCCATGTGACTGCCAGTGTGCTGATTATACTGTCATTTTCATTTATTGTTCAAATGTTATTATATTATTAAATCATTTATTTTTAATCCATAATAATTATTCAATAAAATACCTAATCCTTACAACAAGTGCAATAACTTCGTAAGGTTTAAATATTTATTCACATATTATTTATAAACAAAGTGCAACAAATTAGAACAGAGTGATTCACGAAATTGAACTACATGACCAGAAGAAGCAAATGCAAACGGCAAGAAGAGAATACACAATCAAGTGTAACTATACAATCTTCTGATGAAGAAAACGAGTATCTTCCACTGAAATACCCACAAGACAACAATTTTCACAAGAGAATTGAAAATTTCATGATAACGTCTCAAGATATTAGAGAAGCTGGACAATCTAAAACATCAAAAATTTCAGAAAAAGCCGAATACAAATGTGGCAAATGCCATTAAGCAACTGAGGCTAACCAAACTACAATTCAATGCCAGAAGTTGTGTAAAAAATGGTTCCATTTGAAATGTACCAAGTTGGAAAGTAAAGATCTGGATTTTTTCATTAAAGAAATGAAAAAAACCAATGGAAAAAGATGGAGTTGTGAAAATTGTGATTTCAGCACAAATGAAGGTCTTCCAGAACATTCAGATTGGAAACAGTTAGTTGATGCTGTTTCTGAAATTAAACAATCGATGGAATTCATTTCCAATAAATATGAAGAGATAAGAACAAGAAACGATGAAATTCTGCAGCAACTGAAAGATATGAGAAAAGAAAGAGCAGAGCTGAAAGCAGAAACTGAAGAACAGAAAAAGGAAATAGCAAATCTGAAGAAAGAAATAATTTCAATAAAAAAACATATCAACAATAATGAACAAGAAAAACTGAAGAACAATATAGAAATAAAAGGAGTGGAAATTCAAAGAGAAACCAGAGATGAAGATATTGTAAAACGAGTTTTACAAAAATTGGAAGTAAAAGTTGATGATCACGATATATGTCATATAAAAAGAACTCCAACTACCCATACCAATCCAGATAAGAGCCTAATAAAAATCACACTCAGAAATGAAGTAATCAAAAAAAGTATCATGGAGGCAGCAAAAAGAAAAAATCGAATATAATTCAATATCTAATTAATATTCAATTATTCAATAAAATACCTAATCCTTACAACAAGTTCAATAACTTCGTAAGGTTTAAATATTTATTCACATATTATTTATTTTAAAATTGTAATATTGAGATTTATTGTGAATAAATTGTTATTATTATTATTATTATTATTATTATTTTAAAATTGTAATATGGAGATTTATTGTGAATTTTTGTCATTCACAAAACTCCTTCTAATAATTTTAATTAACGCCGAAGCTGGGCGTAATTAGGATGGATTTTAAGTTGAGGTTATTGAAATGGATTAAGGCTAATTTTGAATTCAATTTCCATTGAAATTATAATTTTTCCTGAGTTTAAAGATTATTCAAAATGAAATAGGGCTGGTAATATCACAAGAACGCCTTGTCCAGTTCCAAAAAGTAATCAAGTGTTGGATAGAGGATTGAAAGACCCATCAAACGAGATATCACAAGATTTTTAAAATCCGCACTGTAAATCAACATGGTATTATTAAAGGGTTCTTTTTTCGAATAATACTCCCAGCAACATTAAACTGAATTTATTAACTCCAACAACAACAAAACAACATAAATATGTAGTGCTAATACTAAGGAATATGCATAAAATTTAAATTTGTCCAATATTTATCGTCGTATTATATATACACGGAATGTTTTTCATTCAGTTTTTATTTAAACCCATCAAATATAATACTGAAATCGAAGAATTAGGAAGAGAAATTCAAACTAAGGAAACGCATCTCCATTGGTCGAAACGGAATGTGACATCAGACGCTACAACAGTGGATTTATCGGTATCGATATTCGTTCTGTGTTAATGGTAAAATATTTCGAATTTATTAGTGAGTCTAGATTTGTAGTGAATCTAGAACGATGACTGAAAGTGTTTTTATCTAGGCACAATCGGACAATTCATCGAAAGTATTAAGTAGATCCTCTTTGAGAATATTTTGCATCAAATCTCGATTTACGCAGAGATCAAAGGAGTGAAAGCTGCGAGGTCAACATTATTTTGTATAATGTATTTGAGTCCACAACGTAGATTGGTATTCATAAATGCCCACAGCGGAGATGTATATTACAAATCTGTACTCTGATAGGTTTATGAAATAGGTTAGGCAAGTTCAAAGCCGAATTCTCCACTGCTAAATAGCTAATGCACTTCCTTCTGATCAATTCACACTAAGCTGTGAAGAAATATAGCATACTCACGTTAAAATGACCTTCACAACAATATAAACACGATTTCTCATTATCTTACACCATTGTTTTCGTACTTTTGCATCGCTTGAAAGATGAAAAAAAAAACACTTCATGGGGTTTTCTGCCTAATTGTTTTCGCAAAAAGTTGTTCCAAGTTTTTCCATAATCTGTAGAGCAATTGAAACTGAAACGCTCAGAGCAAACAGCTCAAATGCATTCAATGTTTTGAATTTCACTAGGAGAAATATTTGGAATATTTTCAAGCCTATTAATATTTTTTTCTACGTCATGAAGATGTAAATGATGGGTTCATGACATAACAAAAATCATGCATATTTCCTATTCACTTAGACTGCTCAACTGGCTCAAACTTAAGCTTCCAACACTCTTTAAAAAAACACTTTTCACTAGACTCCTCACTTTACTCTGCTCTTTCGGTGATATGCGTCCCTTATATACTCCATTCAAACAGGCTCTGTTTAAGAGCGCCACTCAGTGGTGGCGCTATGGGATTTTGTAACAATACTATTTTTTTATAAAAGTTTTTTAGATTTTCATTCCATTCAATCATCCATCAATTAATTCATTTGAATTTATTTATTATAAAAAATTTCTGTATTTTTGTCTCTTAAAATAAAAAAAATGTATGTGAAAATGGGTGCTTTTGCAACATGTTTGCAGCAGGGTGGGGCAGAATCTGATTTTTACTAAAAAAATCAAAAATCATTGATTTTTCTTAAAAAATCACGATTTATTTGATTTTTCGATTTTTTTAATTTGAATATAAAATTTCAACATTTTGATTCTTTGAAATTATTTTTGATTATTATAATGTATAAGTCTAAAAATTTCAATAGAATTTGTGACCACGCATTTGTCGCGCTTCTTGCAAGAAAATTCTTGTCGCGATTTGTTTTCTTTCTGTCCTATACACTCGCTATACAGTTCCGAGTGAGGCACGAACACGAACGCGTTTGTTGTGCTTTTTGCAAGAATATTCCTGTCGTGGCTTGTTTTCCTTCTCAACCTATAAATTGACGTTGCCCAACAATTTCACGCATTTCGCTAGTTGTAAACTAGGATATTAGAAACAGATTAGGCATAGAAAAAAGAGGAAAACTCGTGTTTTTGTTTAAATTGTATAACGAAAATGAATGGACTGAAAATATACAGTATTAAAATTTAGGTGTTACGTTTAGTTTAAGAATTTGGAATTATGTACTTCTTTTTTGTTGTTTTTGCAAAAAGCAGATACTCCTTTTGACCTTCAAGAAAACTTTTATATTATGTTGTTATCTGGTTCTGAATAAAAAAAATCAAAAATTGATTTGAATCATGATTTCAATTTTAAAAATCAAGCGATTTAAATCATGATTTTAATCGTGATTTTAATCAGCCCAACCCTGGTTTGCAGAGGAAAAGTTAATTTGACCTTGACACGTGAAAATCTAAACGTTTCCGTAACACCGTGTATATGAAATTTGTCGGAATATTCTACGAATTACTTTTTTTTTTCAGTGTACGATATGTCTTTCGGTCGAGTGGGCGCCCCCTGTACGGTGTGCGATCTCAGACTGGTCAGCTGGGAGGAGGGTAACTACAGGATAACGGACAAGCCGTATCCTCGAGGGGAAATCATCTTGGGCGGCGAGAACATTAGCGCCGGCTACTACAAACTGCCGGACAAGACGGCCGAAGACTTTTTCGAAGCGGACGGAAAGAGGTGGTTCAAAACTGGCGATATCGTCGAGGTGCACGATGACGGCGTCGTCAAGATTATCGGTGAGCTTTCGTTTATTTTTATTTTTTTTTATATGCAAATTCACACGAAAGGGAAGCCCTGTAATGTTCAAAGAACGCCGCTTCAATCAAGGGACAGGAGATACGAATTAAAAACACTTGACATAGTCAGTGGGCATACTTGAAGACTGGCGTTAAATCAAATCTTCTTTCGAACAATCTGTTCAGGCCAGTCTCAAATTACCTACACAGTAGGTTTCGGCTGGCACCCGTCAGAAAACAACTACTCCCCTGGCTAATACCACGAAGGGCATTGAATTATATCCGACCAGGTGCCAGTGCAGGTTTCTTCACAGAACTAAATCCTGCATTTGCTTTCGTCGATACAAATGAAGGAATTGATTTTCAATTATAGGGACGGACACACTTGCAGACCGGTTTCGGGCTATTTGGCCACTCGTCAGTGCAATTATGGGAAATCATCGACTTTATGTTGATGATGGCACTGCCTTGCACTGACGAGTGGCCAAATAGCCCAAGACCGGTCTGCAAGTGTGTCCGTCCCTATAATTGAAAATCAATTCCTTCATTTGTATCGACGAAAGCAAATGCAGGATTTTACTTCTGTGAAGAAACCTGCACTGGCACCTGGTCGGATATAATTCAATGCCCTTCGTGGTATTAGCCAGGGGAGTAGTTGTTTTCTGACAGGTGCCAGCCGAAACCTACTGTGTAGGTAATTTGAGACTGGCCTGAACAGATTGTTCGAAAGAAGATTTGATACGAATTAACATTCACTTTGAATTTTTGAAGTTTGTAAGCCTCAGGAAAGACCTCTGTCGACAAGGAGTTCCAAAGCTCAGCTGTTCTTTTGAAAAAAGATCCCTGAGCAAGAGAGGTTCGACAGGTCTCCAAATTCCCAACAAAGGGGTGGGAATTATGTAGTCGTCGAGTCATCCTTGTAGTTATTGCCAAGGGTGGAACGACTGATAACAATTCAGAAGAGCACCGACTGTAAAAATATCTATAGAAGAGAGACAAGTCTCCGACCCTTCGACGATGTTCCAATGAAGTGAGCGAGTCTGTGAGCGAACTCCACCAACCGTATTCCAAGACAGGTCGTATTTGAGCCTTGTAGATCATTAGAAGTTGACGAGAAGTGAAGTATTTCTTCGCTCGAAATAGAAATCCAAGTTTCTGGGAAGCACCTTTAGCGATCGATCTTACATGGTTTTCCCATGAGAGATTATCACTGATCGTAATTCCTAGCATCGAGATAGTTAGGTCAGGTTAGGTTAGTTTAATAAAAAATTGCAAAATATTCGGAGAATTTTGCAATAGGCATCATTTGGGTATGTTCGGAGACTGTGGGTGTTACAAAATGAGGGTAGAACGCAACGCACCCTTGTGCTCAATACTGAGCATTTTTTTTTGTGAACGACCAATTCTGATGGCGAGTCATCAAACATAAATTCGGTTCGATGTGAGCCCATCTTTTTCTTCAATACTGATGACATTCTGACACGTTAAAGACTATGTAATTTTTCCAAGAGTATTGCAGTTTTGAAACCTTATTGGTCTGTTCACCGAGAGAAAGATAGAGAGAAATAGACTTCATTGTTTGAAGAGAATTTCTTATTGACAAAGTCACCTCTGAAACTATTCTCAATCGCCAACATTTCAAAAATAAATACGTGTATTCATAGTTCGTTTGCGTGAGATTTTTAGTTTCTATAGGGAATTTACATGACACAAACATGATGGAAACGATCCCAAATATAAAATTTAGACTCAATTATTTAACAAGTAAGTGATACGATAATATTATCCTAAACTTCACCATCCTTTTGAAATCGAAAGAGTTTTGATCTGTTAGATAAAGAGTTTTGATCTGTTAGATTCCTCGATGAACATGATCGTGCATTTTGCTCCCATTACAACTCGATGTAATTTTAATTTGTCTCGTATTTTTTTATCGGACTAGTTGGTATTCCTTCCTTTAAATATGGATATTACTATTTGTAGACCGCAAGAAGGACTTGGTGAAACTTCAGGCGGGCGAATACGTGTCTTTGGGTAAAGTCGAAGCGCAATTGAAGACGTGCCCTTTGGTCGATAACATCTGCGTGTACGGAGAGTCTTCGAAAGATTTTTGCGTCGCTCTTGTCGTTGCCAATCATCAACAGCTGAAGGATCTCGCGGAAAAAAGAGGAGTCGCAGAAAAATCATTCGAAGAACTGTGCGTCGATCCCGAAGTCGAGAAGGCTGTCTTGCAAGAGTTGGTGGATCACGGAAAGCGAAGTGAGTTTCAGATTTTTACTTTTCAAAAGTATAATTAATGCATCGAAAACCAAAAGGGGTGTAAATGACAAGAATGACATTTCTGCAATAATGTTTACATCCAATAGATTAAAGTCCAATCATATAAAATATAACAAACATAAATAAATAGTACAATATTGAAAAAAATGTTCATCCAAAATCCCATAGGCTTTGGCATATTTGATATCTCAATTTTTATATCACAAAAATCGATTTCTAATTCTAAAATTCACGACACAATTAGGCATTCCAGATACTTGTCAAATGTATCAATATGGCTGCATCTGCCATCCACAAACTTTCCTTTGTTTTTTCAAAAGACCTAAAAGGTGAAACTGGTGTGCACTTCATTCTATCCTTTATTAAGCATTCGAATAATGGAAGATGAAGATACATAAATTATGCATTGGTTTGAAAACTAATCAGGTTGTTTATTGTTTGCGTCCCCCATATATCACGTGATCTGGAATGTCTAAGCTTCCATTTAAATTTTGAGGCAAACGTGTGTATCCGTGTAAAATATAATTTCTGTTATAACATCCTCAAAATTTCATTCTTGCAACTACGATTTCACGTTACCGAATTAAATTCTCAGGGCTGAAAACACCCAAGAACTCAATTTTTTCAAAAGAGAGTATTCAATATTCCCATTTTAAAATTTTTGTTGTTCAAGATTCATACATATTTGATATTTTTCACTCATTTTCACTCATATAATTTCTTGTCTGTTATTATTTAATTTTTTCAAAAATTTACAGTTAATACATTTTTGTGTAACTTTTGATTTGGTAATTGTTGAGAAAACAAATATCTCCAATGATTGGTGTCCTTTTCAAATTGAGAATTTCTATACCTATGAAATATCTGAAACTCATTTATTTTTCTCTAGTATATTCCAAATTCCAGTATTTAATTTCAGTTTGGGGAGCGGCAACAAAAACCCTAGTAAAAGCTGTAAAAACCCTACAAAATAAATTGATTAAATATATCTATAAACTTGATCATCGGGAACCAATAAATAATTTATATAAACCTAATAATCTTTTGGATATATCATCATTATATACACTCAAACTTTGTACCTTCATACATTTGGTTAAAAACAAACTAAAAAATTCCAATCTCATCTTCAAAATCAATAGTGATCAGCACAGTCATTCAACCAGATCTTCCAAAAATTTATCAACGATTAAATTCAAATCTAACATAGGAAGACAGTCAATTTTTCACACAGGAATCATTTTTTATAATAGATTACCAGATGCAATGAAGAAATATGGAAAACTCCGTTTCGAAGCCAACTCAAAAATACATTCAATGAAATAGATAATTGGCAATTTTTAATTTATTTTTAATGCCATTTTTTTTTCATTTTCTACAATGAAACAGTCTGATTTTATTGCCTTTTTTCCTTTAATGTATAATTTTCTTAGAGTTAATATTTTTCCCTTCTATAAACTTTGTAGTTTCTTGGGAAAATAAAAGTTATCATAAAGTCAAAAATTTTGGTATCAATAATCACTAATTATTTCCATTATTACTAAGTATCTGCAATAAATGATTTTTTACTTTGTAGTTGTTGAGAGTTCGTAAATTATCAAGATGCATATTATATCATAAAGGTCCTAGAACAGTAATTCGAGGGACACCGCTCTGTTTTTTTATCGGTTTCAAATATATTGTTCTTGTGATCTCTCAACTTGCGCTAAGGAAAACGTATCTCTCTATGAATTCCCGAATTGCATTCACCAAAAATATATTTATGCAGGTAAACTGGAAAAATTCGAAATTCCCGCCGCTGTTAAATTGGTAACGGAAGTATGGTCTCCAGATATGGGTCTAGTTACGGCTGCTTTCAAACTGAAAAGGAAAGACATCCAGGAGCGTTACAAGCACGAAATCAACAGGATGTACGCCTCCTGAGATACGGCCTGGTTGTAGAACCGCGCCTACAAAATAAACTCAAAAATCGCATAAACTGCTTCTGAAACGTGTAAAGTTGTAAAGAATTTTGTATTTGCTTTGTATATATTAATGAAACATATGGAGTAGGTTATTTATATAATACTTTTATTTATATTAGCTTTACGTTATACAATTTTTGTAAATAAGAACAAACCTGTATTTTATATGAGTCTATGAATTTAGTCTTATGTTGTAGTAGATTCGGCACTCAGTTCGATTACGGATGCGAAATGTTATAATTTTGCAGGCGAATCTTTTAGTTACGAGTTATTATTTGTTATTGTTTGATTTGTTGTGTTTTAAAACCTGTTCCTGAAGACTGTTTGAGAACTGATCGACCTTATAAATAATACTTGTCAGCTGGAATGATCGGTCCAATGCTTGAAATGTTCGAGACAAGTACTTAAGAATCTAGGAAATTGTAAAAATGCCCGCTAATGTTTGTGCGTAAGACAAGCTATGAATGAACAATTAATTTAGGTGTTTCATTCATCGAGGGAAAACTTGGCAAATCGCCATAATACTCTCAAAACTTCGACTGACTGGAGCTAGAAAGTTCCCACAAAAAAATATAGTGAAATTCATGCCCGATGATAAGGAAACTATCGGAATATACAGAGGATGCGGGATGGCGCCCAACGTGGGAACCGACAGTATTCCTCCAGTCGCCATTATTATTATTATTACTCTCTGATCAAAGCTTTTTTCAGGTATTTCTCGATGATGAACGTGAACAAAAATGGTGCTCCACTGATTGGTTCTAATTAGATTAAGTAGCAAGAATTAGACAGAACAACATCACAGCTTAGATTAGGTTATGGTTTTGTATTATTATTTTAGGGCAACCGTTTATTGTGAATTACATTTGAAACGTGATTACTGTCCGAGGTTGTATTAGTGATTTTCGGTTATAGGTTGGAGAAATATGAGATTGATTTGTGTACGAGTTCGTTTATTTAGATATACAGAATTTGCTGCGAGTGAGTGAATGTCGTGTGCAATACCGAAAAAATAGGCTGAATAAATTTACATAACTCAAATTGTTTTTCATTTATTAAGTACTTTATAACCTTCGACTATTGGATATATGAAATAACCACTTGCCAGGAATTTTGACGGTGGTTCAATTTCTATAGGGGTGTCTATTCAGCAATTACTTTCATATTATTGTTGAGTTTTGAATTAAATCAGAGAACAAAATGTTCTCTGAAATGAGTTTCAAAAATTTTGGAATTGACAAGTTATCCAGAAAAATTAGAAGAATGCTCAGTTCTTTCTTCATTACTATGTCGAGTGGAGATTATTTGAATTTACAACAGTAGGTATGTTAACAAAATTACTCGATTTGACAAATATTGCAAATATAAATGAATAAATAAATATTCCAATTAAATAACTTCGATTTGTGAAAAAAGCTTATCTGACATGAATCGATGACTTTACAAGAATTTAGTTTACCAATCTGTGCGTGAAAAAAAATTTGGGTTATTAATGAGTTCTAAGTGTTTTGTCCAATGAAGTAAAGTTTATCAAATCGTCATGATACCCCAAGAAGATAGAACTGTCCTATCAATAAAAAGAAAATTTATGCCAGATTGAGAACTATTGGAATTTGCTATGAATGATAAATAACGCCCAACGAGGAAAGCTATACTTTTTATACAGATATATCATTTATTATTATCACACTCTTGATAGATCAATCCAACAAAAAAAAGACGTGAGGGAAGTAACGGAATATGCAGCTTATTCAATCCATCTTGGCACAGAACTAATAACGTATATACCCAGCAATCTCTGTGAAATATACTGAGATAAAAAAACACCTATCATTTGTGTTCACTGTGTTGAAATTTATTCTGAGAAAGTGTTTTTCCTTTCTTCATGGTCTGTACTACCAGTGGAAAAGTATTAGAGTTTGTGCCAGGATGGATTGGATAAGCTGTACATGGTACGAAACTTGGCGCCCAACGTGGGAGCCGATAGTTTCGTCCAGTCACATTTATTACTATAATTATTGATCGAAGCTTTTGTCAAGTATTGGTAAAAGCGTTGTTGGTTTAGTGAACATCACACATAGTTTTTTTTTAATAAAGTGTTCATAGATTTTCATCACGTTTTTGCCAATTCCATCAGCTATATCGGAGAAGTATCGCCACGTGAGAAAAGAATATAAATGTTATATAAAGATATCAAAACTTTCACATTAGATAAACTAGTAAAATTTGAAAGAGCAAAATTTGCATACAAACTAACAAATAATTCACAAAAAGGTAATAGTCATTTCAAAAAAATCAAAATTACATAACTATAATATCAGAAATGCCAATAATTTCCACTTAAATAACATTCATCCGAATAAAGGCAAAAACAATCCTATATCTAGTCGTATAGAAACTTACAACAATCTTTCAGACGATATTAAAAATTCAAAATCCATAAATGTTTTCTTGAAAAAACTTAAACTAGAATTGATATCATAATGATGTTCATCAATCAATAAACATGTAATGTTGCTTGTAATTGTTACTTTTCGTCCATTTTGAAATATTTGAACTTAATTATATACATTTCTTAATACATTTCTTCTTACCAGAACTTGTTCTGTTCGGAAGGTTTGTTTTGTCAATAAATAAATAAAAAATATTTAACTTTGTCATCTTGTGTTATAAAAAAGCGCCAGTCAGCTGGAGCAAGTACCAAAGGAATTCTGGCGCCAATATATGTGCGTACAAAAAACCGGTTACTTAATTTGTAGGTAGGTATTGAGCTTTTCTGATAATTTTTCGAGGTATTGACAGTTGGAACATTTTCCAAATAGAAACCTTTTGTCAAATGATAAAATCTGATGAGCGATGCAAAATGGCGCCCAACGTGGGATCCGATAAGCTTCCTGAAATGTGATATACGTATATACGCGATTTCTTCTGTCTGAACATTATAGCCCTGATTGAGAAGTTACTCACTCAGTCCTTTCAGTTCCCTGAGTATCGATAGGTGTACTTAAAACGCCTTTCTATCGCCACTAATTTGAACGATGTCGTAATTTGTTTTATTGTGTAGATGGCAGTAAAGGGCGATGAGCTAGCTAATCTAATCTACCCTTTCTTTTTCCTTCTTTGAGTTTATTTCATCGCGTAAAAATTAAGGTACAAGGTGCGAAACTTAAGGTTCAGTATATTATCACTAATATCTACAGCTTATATCCAATCCATCTTGGCACAGAACTAATAACGTATGTACCCAGCAATCTCTGTGAAGTGTACTAAGATAAAAAAACACCTATTACATGTGGTCACTGTGTTGACATATATTTCTCGAAGGTGTTTTTTCTTCATGATCTACACTACCAGTGGGCAACTGAAGCAGTATCTGATTTTGTTCCAAGATGGATTGGATAAGCTGTACATCACCGAAATGACGAAACAGTTACTCCTTGCTATTATGCAACCCACTTTACATGAGTGTGCATAGAGAATAAATTCCATACATGATTTTCATGATTGAGATTGTGTTCCATATCACTCATCGGTATGACTAGCTTTGCCTAAATGACAGAAGGAATAGCCGCATGTTTACATTTCGACATTGTATTTAGAAAAGTACATTCAAGTCATTAATCTCAAGTCACTAACCAGACATCAATAGATATTTTAGCCAACGGATTAACGATAGATAATCTAATGAATTTATTACATGTGTATCGCGATTGAGATGGCTATATATAGCCACCTTAATCGCGATAAATGGTAAAACAAAGAGCTGTACCAGACCGGTCATTGGTCGATCGTTCTAACATATCATCTCTTGCCATTGTCCACAATTTGTTGAAAACATTAGCGCCCTTATGTGATTGCATCTAGCACGGAGTTTGACGAAGTGGAAATGCTGATGGTAATCCTAACATGGTTACTAGTGATTATAACCACTTCCTTTAACAAATACGCCATTACTACGATAGGTATCAGTAAGATAACGTTTGCTTGAATGTGGTTGATAATGTTCTTTGCTGAATATGGTTCGGACTTCCATTGCCTATATTATTAACTCCATTTAAACCTGTTACTGAGAACGAAAGGATTAAAATACAAATCAAGTAAGAAAATCAAATTCCGAACGGAAGGTTGAAATGGCGAAGACGATTGTGGATACTAACTATCGAAATCGAGGGTATGCCTATACCAACGCTAAAGAATCAATCGCCGCAGTTTTATGTGACCTTTCAAAAGCTTTCGATTGTGTCAATCATGAAATAGTACTGAGAAACCTACAGCTTTATGGTTACAGAAACATTTCACTTCAGTGGTTTGAATCTTATCTAACAGATCGTAGCCAAGTAGTTGGGAAAACCCTCTTCAGAACAACCTAATAATTGTGGGGTTCCTCAGGGATCGATATTAGGCCAAACTTTATTTCTTTTATATATCCAATGACTTGACTAATAAATCTCACAGGTAAATTTACCCTCTAATATTCGTAAAACCAACATACTTACCATCCGATGTTCTTTTTCTGAAATCAGGCTAGGTAATGAAATTATTGAGAGTAAATATGACCATACTTTCCTTGGTCTCAAAATGGATGATTCACTCAAGTTTGAAGTACATACAATCAATCTGAGCAAAAAACTAGCCTCAGGTTGCTTTGCTTTGAGAATTATCTCTTCATAATTAGGATATATTCCTTTTCAAGAACCGCATATTTGGCGATGATTGATAATAATATCAGATATGGAATCGCTTCCTGAGGGGTATGCTCTAAAGAGCTTTTACAAATGATATTTGTGCTTCAAAAAACAGTAGTACAGTACATCTGCAAAGCAGGCCTCAGAGATACATGTAAACTCTCATTTAAAGCACATGGTATTCTAACATTTACCTCAATATTCATTCTTGCGACAGTTTGATAATGAAAAATAAATCTCTTGGTAGATCTTTTATAACTTCATACAATACTCGTCAACATGACAGTAATATAGACCCCCCCATTCCAACTACTTCACTCGTTAAAGCTTCTATTATTTACAATGGAATCAAAATGTTTAATCACCTACCAGCCGCAGTATAAAAAATCGAGAACTGTAAACTTTTCAGAAAGGAGGTGAGACATCTTTTAGTTGAAAAAGCATATTATTTCACTCAGGGTTTTTTTAATGCACTATCCTTCGAATAAATATAAACCAAACTAAAAAAAGAAAAGGAATATATACTCTTTTCATTCGATTTTGTATATATTTATATTTAATTTACATTTCTACACATAAATATTGTATATGATTTATTTTTAATAATTTATTTCTATTTTACTTTATATATTAATGCTTTGTCAATGAGACAAGTATATTTTGATTTGACTTGAAACTTGACTTTTTTTTCAAAATGAAAGGATACGTAACATTTGACCTGATAAATTTAATCTTATGACTACATTCAACTGCCTAACAACCAAATTCAGCAAATTTTCGTTTCAAATTCTTTGTGAAATTGAATTAAAAATGGTATTTTTGGGAAATATATGTGTTTAACAGTTCGTGAATTGGTACCTACTGTATCTAGTTTTATCCATGGAACAAGCAGTTGTTTCATCTACTTACCTCCATCCAGTTTCTCTTTCGTCATTGAAAATGAAGATTAACAAAGAAAGTGCTACACCAGCAGAAATCACCGCACAATTATAGTGGGGGAGAAAAACTACAAACTACAAAACTCGAGGAGAAGGCTTGTTACGAGCACTTGCGAATTACCGCACTTGGCTACTTATTCTTCTTGTTAGATAATATATTATTAAAGCTCTTTTTCTCTTCAATTTTCAGAGCAGAAAACTCAAAAAATGAGTTTCATGACATTAACCCCCCTCAAAAAACATTCAAACAAACGATGTACTAGTGTCTCCATTTCGAAGTTTGCCTATTGAACAATTATGTCAGCCAATATCCATGACTTCACTGTCTCGCTAATCACCCTGATGTGGTAGGTCGTTTGACCCACAAATCGTACAAAAATAGTTCCAATAATCGACCATGCAGGGGCTACCTGTGGAATGTCTCTCTAGCCACGTGACCGTGCAGGCACAGTGTGCCCATATCATCGCACAACAAACCATCATGAGTATAAAAATACTCGTCGACATTGAACACTGAAATGGGCGTACTAACATAAAGACACGGTATGAATGGTGGTAATGATTATTACTTTAAAATTTTCGACGTCGAGTCCGCTGCATTTTGTACGTATACTTTGAAGCGAAACATTGTTTAACATACTGGCTCCGTTTCTTTGTGTTCAAATTGTAATAATGGGAGAAGATAGGAAAATTGTAGGCCTCGTTAATTGGAGTGATTGCTAAGTTGAGGATAACGTTAAAACAGTTATCATTCAGTAAGGCTCTGTGAGCAGTCTGTTATAAATTTTGCGGAAAAATTTGCGATGAATAACTTAAATTAATCAGTGAAATGTGAAATACCTTCATTCTCGACTAGTGTTATCGTTATAATATATCACAAACCATGGAATCTTTGTGGAAATTGAAGAGGAAGTTCTACAAAAAAGCGCAAAGTGTTATACGAAACGTCAGTGACATTGACTGGAACTTTGCCATTGCGCTGTTTACAATGTGAGTATATTTCACATCTGGAACTGCCGTTCTATATACAGAGTGCTTTCCGGGAATCAGAATATAGCAAAAACAAGCAATGCGAATATAATTTAACGCCACGTCATAACATTGACAAATTCTGATAGGAGAGATAGGTAGGTATATATGATTTGAATTTGCACCTGATTTATGCAGCAGTTTTAATAATAAGTAATAAGATATAAATAAGCTCTAAGTAATAAGCTATGAGAAGTTAGTTCAACCATCACGTTTATGCACCTATTATCATAAGAAATTTTTATAATTTTCATCTCTCATTACTTAAAGCTTATTGCTAATAACTTAAAACTGGTGCATAAATCCGAGGTAACTTGGATAGCAAAAATTCATTACTTCGATCATCTGCTTGGAAAAACATCTCTTATAATAATAATAATAATCCAATCTATTTACCAATGAGATACAAGTTTGTACAATGGAGTAGAACAGGAAAAGTGAATTGGTGAAGTATCATCTTAACCAAGACAAAACAGTTGGTCAGCTTTTGCAGATCTATGTTGCAAATAAAAAATGAAAAAATTCCCGACAACCAGAAATGACATCATCTTAAGGTAGTACCTTCATTTGGTCGAAATTTATAGAAAAGGCTGAAATACATATAACTGTTAGATTTAGTGATAACACGCATTTTTGCGAAATTTGAGCGAGATTGACCTTTTTGTTACCGAGATAATGAATTGAACATTTGTATGGGCTCTTATGAGAAATCGGAAAATTTGACGCAAAATTGCGTTTTTAGTAAAGAACGAATTTATAGACATGCGCAAAAAACCGATTGTATTAAACTATTGCAAGATTGAAAATTTCGTGCGAAGTTTGAATGCATTTCACCTTCTAGTTATTGAACTATGAGACAGAGAAGTTTACATTATCGCACTCGCAGCAGTACCGAGCCGGACTATGTAGCAACGTCGCACGAGTTGCTCTGTCGAAATGGTTGTCAAGTACTCGGCGCAACAAACTAAAGTCCTGTCTCACGCCCAGCTATGCCAAAACTTTTTTCTTTATAATTTGATATTTTATTGGAAATGGAAGGAAAATTATAAAATACTATGAAAAATTATCGTGAATTATAAGGAATCACGATAATAAAAGAATAAATAAAAAGAAATTATAAAGAATCACGGGAAACTTATAAATGATGGGGCATAACAAATTTATGACATTGATGAATGAATTAGAAGAATGGCGAACTTGGAAATTTGGGCGTAGTGATAAAAACAAATTATGTAAACATGTGCGGACGCACTGGGATGTAAACTCAAGGTAATATTTCTACAACGAAATTGATTGAAAGCGATAGGTATTGCAAGAGTCCAATAAAGTGGAATTATACCGTTGAAAAAAGTATTTTTGCGATAATGTAGAAAGATAATTCAACTTATTTATTCAACGATTTGCAATACAAAAATGTTTGGTACTTTTATTTAGTTGCACATGGCTTCTACAAATACAAATATTTTTGGTGCTTATATTTAGGTGCACATGACTTCTTACAAATACTAATATTTTTGGTAGGTACTCAATACAAATATTTTTGGTACTAAATATACATATTTTTAGTACTAATATTTAGGTACATATGGCTTCTTATCACAAGCAAGTTTTGATGAAAGTCTCTTGTCAAAGCGTTCTTTGTCTATTCTTTGGAGTGTAAGAAACATTCGACGTCACATAGTTTTGATGTACATGTACATATTGAGTCGTTAACCTTATTTGTATTACTGTAATTTTTGAAACGATTGCAATCTGGTGCCATAACAAATAAAATTATTAGTAAGTACTTCACGAAATTATTTGGGCAATCATTTCTTGAAATGAAAATTTTCAGCGAAAAAAAGAAATCAGGAATAAAGAAAAGAATTATTAAGTGCTCAGTTCTTGAAATGATTAACAACATTGTCAAGATTTTTTTTCACTTTGATTATTCGCATTCGTCTATTTTCACCCCACAGCATTTCTCTAATGCCATTTTCTCCACTTTCTTGGTAAACATTTTCGAGTTTTCCGTAAGTTATACCCGCTTCAGCAATTCTCTCAATCATTTTTTCCGAAATTTGACCACTCAAAGGCACACGCGTATTCACACAACTCAAGAGTCCCACCCATTCCTCGCACAGCAGAGTATGCAGCATTGCCGGATCTACGGCTCTATGTAAAAGCATAAGGAGCGCGGTACACTCGGGCGGAAAAGTGTACTCGCTGCCGCAACGCAATAGCAGCGCTTCTTCACTCTCGAGAGGGCGAGAACTTTTGCGCCTGACGTTAGCGCTGGTACTACCTTAAGTAATCGCTAGTTGAGTTCTTTCATAGTAATCTCGAAAAATTAGGATTCATCACATTTGAATGTTATATAAGTACGCATTATTTCAGCAGAACTAAACCAAGAATTTTAAAATGATAGGCAAATTGACCAGTGGCGTGGAAATTGGGTTCAAAGAGGTTTCGCAACCCTCACTGTGAGGCACTGGGATGGAGATATCAAATCTAGTTTTGAGAAAAAATTGCACTTCAGACAGTAAGATGATAACCACAGTTTAATGAAAAAAATGGGAGGTATTCAATTAACTTTTGGTTCTTGAAGCAAAATCCGCTTTCTCTTAAGAATTCTAACTTTTCAAAAAAGGAGTACACATAAAAGAAAGGGGGGAATTTACCTTTTCTATAAATTAAGCAACCGCTTTCGTAAACAACCTGTACATAATTCTCTTATGAATCAAAGATTGTTTCATTTCATTGAATTTGGGAAGTCATTTTCTGAATGTATCTTTCACATCTTGAGTTTCGAAATATTTGGTATTAATTAAGGAGAAGTAATTTAAGTTCATTTTAAATTAAATTTATACCAAAAGCAGAAATTGTATGAGAAATTGTTTTCCAATGTCCAAAAACCATAATAAATATTCCGGAAAAAACGGCTTATTAGCAAGTCAGTTTTACAAAGTGGGAAAAACAGTGCCTCCTTATATGTTATCTTATTTTCTATGTGAACGCGTGTTTTAGCTATCAGATTGGCCTATCAGAAGATATCCCTTTCATCGTTTTTCAAATTCACGTTTTCTATGTGACTTTTATGAATATTAGCCCTTCGTTTAAGTAGCAAAAGTTGCAGCTTTTTGAGAGGGAAATATTATTTATACAAATAAATTTGGTAATAAATGGGCTTCCATCATTTTTCCGTGAGCTCTTCATTTAGTAAATTCATCGTGAAGAACGCCACTTTTTCTTCAATGAACGCAAGTGCCTTAATTCATGTTTCCGCTTGATAATTGAGCAGAATTTTATCTTGCCCGCATCCTTCCTTTTTGTTCAGAGGGAGTCCACACACTTATGGATGTATATTCTTATTGTACTAACCTAACCTCGATTTAATTGATCTGTGTCAAGTACGCTGAAATCAATGAAGCATTTATAACCTTATAAATGTCATTCATTCAACTCAGAATTCAACATCAAAATCAAAAAGCCATTGGTGGTCTTTTTATATATTCGTTGAAAGTGAGAACTCAATAAACTACGTTGTTGGTATTACTTCAAAAACAGAAGCTGAGCTCCTGAATGGATGTTCGACTGGGATATAACGAAAACATGTTTCTAATATGTAGATTTTAAGCGGTTTATTTGATTAGCGTTTGTCTCAAGGTCATGGTGAAATGGGAATTTGTTAATGAAATGAGTAAGCAGCAAGCAAATCGATTTTGTGTAAATGTTTATTAACCACTTCAACGGTATGCCTAAATAAAAAAAAAATCATACATTATATCTACAGATGATCTGGATTCGTTCAGAACTCACCAGAATTATGAGAAAATATATGTTTTCATTGATTATGTATTATGTATGTCTCGACGTTATTTTCTTTTCCACTCCCATTTTGAATAAAATGTTTGCCCTAATCCGATTCTTGTATACCTACTAAACATTGCGTAACCATAAAGGGGAGAAACCTTCTTCTTGAGGATTCAAACAGACATTAAACATCCAGTATACGAAGGACCAAACTTCCCAAGTAATGCTTTTGTAAAGTCAATACATCAGAAATTGCAACAGAATATTTATTAA
This sequence comes from Zygogramma bicolorata, assembly GCA_032362365.1. Lineage (NCBI taxonomy): Eukaryota > Metazoa > Arthropoda > Insecta > Coleoptera > Chrysomelidae > Zygogramma > Zygogramma bicolorata. The sequence goes on from JAVJAQ010003522.1 coordinate 511,323, forward strand.
ATTATCGGAGATTTAAAATGAAAATCAGCATTGAACCCCCAATTCAACCTTATTAAATACATATGGAAAAAATAAGTGCCGTTAATTCCAAAGTTTCCTCAATACCTTATCACCTTGTATTATATCGATATTATTGTTAAAACACTATCGGTAGACCTGGTCTAGCCGTGACTCTCCAATTTAACATATGTTCCAGTCAGCGAGGAATACATTGGAAAGAGAGATACTGTGAAGGATAGAATCTTGGGTGGGAAATGATATCATTTTCTTGCTCATTCTCATGAGCATTGGAATATAGGAATATAGATCTCCGCTAACGTCTTAGGATCCGAAAAAAAATCACTTTTTGAATACGACATTAGATAAATTTGATATTTGCCGTGATCTCAGCCAGTTTCTGAGAGGATTCCCAAAAACTTGGGATATTCGTTAAAAATACATTGTACGAAAGAAATTGAATTTTTTTCAATTTGACTTCAAACCTAAAAAAAAAAAAAAACCGAATGAATGCAATCATTTTCCCTGTATCGACTATTGTAGGGTTCGTTACTTAAGTCAGTAAAAAAACCGATTATACCGATATACTAGCCATATTGCCAATCACGGCTTTGAATGTTCTTTTTAGTCTGTACATAAATGCTCTCTCTCTAAGACTTAGTCCTAAATAATATTTAATAGGGTCTAGTCTATATGATTCGAAAAATCAGCCACACCTGATCAGTAGAAAATGGAGCCAAATATATTCGAGTTTGGAACTCAGTACTTATATTAATCGATTTGATCAGAATCTCTTTGCAGTCGAAGGTAATAACGACTTAAGAACACATTTTTCATCAAGAGCATCTGCCAAAAGTGACGTAGAAGACATAGGTATCAAGTGACATAAGATACCTACAATATATTTTTCATCTTGGAAGTACCTAGTATTGTTTAGTATTGACGAATATACGACTGTTTCGTAAGTTTGAAAATTCAAACAGAATCGAAAATAGTCAGTAATGTTTTATTTGAACTGGATCACAGTTCCAAACGGTATCCGGAATAAACTTTGTCCTTGAAGGTCAATTTTATGCCACCACTAGGCGCGTATACGAGGAGGGGGTAAAGGGGGTAATTACCCCCCATGATCAGTCAGTCACATAACATATTACAATATGTATGAACAAATAGGGAGATATCAAAAAATATAATAAATGAATGAAAAATTAATCACAATTTAATTTCACCTTTACCCCCTGTAACCCTGTAAAATCGCAGAATCCAGTAATTACATTCAAAATTATTATCAAAATTATAGAATATCTCAGAAGATTATATATATAGTCTCTGGTATTTCGGGAGAAATTGATGAATCTGAATTTAAATTTATTATTTAATTTTTTCTGTTGCATTATCTTGTGTTCAATAAGTATATACTTTTCATTCTACTCATATTGATATGTAGTATGATAAATAGATGAACGAATATCATTATAACGGTTTATTTTTACTTACGTTGACAAGGCAAATGTTAGTTATCTCTAAAGTCTGAAGTTTATTTTCATCGAAAATTACTGTTCTCTCTACTTTACAATTTTATTTCTGAAAGAAATGACGATTGAACAAATCTGACGTTTTTATTCCACAGTTTCCTAATAATTTAAGTCATTGTGAAAAGGTTAGTTTGTTTAAAGGCCAATATGCATTTGTGTTTTGATAAAATGGTGGAAACGCAAATTTTCTCAGTCATTATCCCCCCTATAAACTTGAGCTGTATACGCGCCTGGCCACCACTTCCTGGAATTTCCGTTTTATAAAGTTCCAAGCAAGGTTTTGTAATGTGTATGACAAATGCACACTCTTAGGCATCAAATTACTGTCTTCCGTTGATATACCGAACATATATATGTAATTCGAAATGCATAGGGAACGTTTCCTGTTTCCAAATACTTGATCATTATCAAATACAGTGGCGTCTCATTCTTCAATGCCGTTAGTAATGATAATTGAACATCGTGTCATTTCCTCTGAAAAGTAATTAATTCCTTGTACAAACCCAATTCCTGATGTATATCAAGTTAGCGAGACACTTTTCGAAATATGGGAAACTAATGATTCCATAATTTGGTGCTATTTTGTTGCTAATTACTTGCGGAGGAAACATTTTTTCCGCTCCTTTTTTTTTAAAGAATACATAATGTCTCGCTAACTTGACATCAAGTTAGCAATACAACATTTTTATTATTGAGTTTTTCATAATTTTGACTAGACCATTAGATTCCTCTAATTATTTGCTAATTAGTTGCGGAGGAAAATCTTTCATTTTATTTTTGTTAAAATATATGATGACTCGTTAACGTCAAGTCATTTCCTGGCCTCATTGTAGAGAGTAAAGTGACGTTTGGTACGTCAACAATGAAATAACTCACTACATTCTAATATAAAAGTATGATTTTTACGTTCATTTATAGAAAACTTTGTATTTTGTAAAATGGTAGAAATCAGTAAAGGTGAGATATTTTCAAGAAGTGAATAAGTATGTTGAGGAAATAAAAGTTATACGTCAAATCCATAATCCCGCAACAATTTTCTGTGTGCCTCCGTAGCGCAGAGTGGAACGGACGATAGTCTTCATTCCCCTATAGGTGTTGGTTCGAATCCGGGGTCGAGAACTCTTTTTTTTTCAATTCTTTGTTTTGTAGGTTCTCCTAATTTTGGGAAGTTCAGGAACGTTATACTGTTCCTACTCCTCAGTTTTAGTTCTTTAATAAATTTCATTTGTTAGTTTCATACTTACCGTCGGGCAGTAAACTTCATCCTAGGGAGGAAAAGTAGCCCTTGTTATACAAATAGCTATTTTTTCTATCAAAAATCATCACAACTTCGTTCTATCCAGTATAAATTGAAAGTACATAAACAATGGCACCACTGAAGTAACAATTCCAAAGAATTATCACTTGTGCGTGGTATAGCCACATAAGTATGTATTTTGAAGTTATAAAATATGAAATGAAAATATGAAATGAAATAATATAATTACTCTTTATAGAACTCTTAGATACCATGTATATTTTAGAAGAAAAAAAATAAATTAGTTTCCTCCGCAACTAATTAGCGAATAATTGCAGAAATCTAATGAAATAGTCAAGATTTTGGAAAACTCAATAATGTTAAAGTTGTATTACTAAATTGACGTGTAAGTTAGCGAGACATCATATATTTTTTTGAACGAAAATAAAATGAAAGGTTTTCCTCCGCAACTTATTAGCGAATAATTAGATCAATCTAATGGTCTAGTCAAAATTATGAAAAACTCGAGAATAAAAAAGTTGTAGTGCTAACTTGACGTCAAGTTAGCGAAACATCACATATATTTTTAAACAAAAAGAAAATGAGAGATTTTCCTCCGCAACTAATTAGCGAATAATCAGAAGAATCTAATGGTCTAGTCAAAATTATGAAAAACTCGAGAATAAAAAAGTTGTAGTGCTAACTTGACGTCAAGTTAGCGAAACATCACATATATTTTTGAACAAAAAGAAAATGAGAGATTTTCCTCCGCAACTAATCAGCGAATAACTAGATCAATCTAATGGTCTAGTCAAAATTATGAAAAACTCGAGAATGAAAAAGTTGTATTACTAACTTGACGTTAAGTTAGCGAAACATCACATATATTTTTAAACAAAAAGAAAATGAGAGATTTTCCTCCGCAACTAATTAGCGAATAATCAGAAGAATCTAATGGTCTAGTCAAAATTATGAAAAACTCGAGAATAAAAAAGTTGTATTGCTAACTTGACGTCAAGTTAGCGAAACATCACATATATTTTTAAACAAAAAGAAAATGAGAGATTTTCCTCCGCAACTAATTTGCGAATAATCAGAAGAATCTAATGGTCTAGTCAAAATTATGAAAAACTCGAGAATAAAAAAGTTGTATTGCCAACTACGTCAAGTTAGCAAGACATTATATATTTTTTTAAACAAAAATTAAATAAAAGATTTTCCTCCGCAACTAATAAGTGAATAATTAGAGGAATCCAATGGTCTAGTCAAAATCATGAAAAACACGAGAATAAAAAAGTTGTATTGCTGTCAAGTTAGCGAGACATCATGTATTTTTTTTAAAAAGGAGCGGAAATTTTTTTCTTCCGCAACTAATTAGCTACAAAATAGCACCAAATTATTGAATCATTAGTTTTCCATATTTCGAAAAGTGTCTCGCTAACTTGATATACATCAATTTCTGCTTGAAACTCTACGGTAATCATTAAGTCTAGTCTAGCGTATCTTATTTCATGTTTATTTCATGCATTGTTATGAATATCGCGAGTGAATATAATAATTGAGCCAAACCCTTCGAAAAATTGCAATTAAATTTGCCGACACAAACAAGGTATTTTCAATGCTATCGGTAACATTAGTTTGCTAACATTTAAATGGAAATATACATGGCATGGAGACTTTGTCCTATCGAGTGGTACCATGCCAACCAACCAAATTCACATACTAGATTCATCAAGGCCAGACAGGCACCAATTCTTGTATTTCGAAGTCAAATCAGCATTAACCGGTAAATGTTCAACAAAGGATGTCGTGTGTATTTTTGAAAAATTGGCGGCAGTTCTGGGACCAAAAATCGTGCAAAAGTCTAGAAAGTGAAATAGTGCAAGTTGAAAAAGTGGACTGTGTGAACCCATATGAACAAAAAATAAGTACAGAGATTGGTCAATGTTGATTACTGTTTCTAAAGAACTATCATACGAATGTCTATTTTATCATTTTGGGACTAGTTTTGTTAATATGAGTTCCGCAGAAAGGTAATTCTGTTATGTTCACAAAACATCGTCCGCATACAAATCTTTTCTCCAATCTTTATTTTCATCATGTTTTGCATCTAATCTCGATTTTACGTGCGCAGATAGCAAAGGAGTATGATGTAGTTGAGTCTGTAACATAGATTGATATTCATAAATATCCACAGCAGAGATGTATATTATAAATCGATATTCCGATTTGTTTGTAAACTAGGTTAGGTTAGGCTAGTTTGAAACCGAATTTTCCACTGATAAATAGCTAATGCAAAACTTAATTCTGACTATTGCACACTGAGTTCTATATAAATATAGCATGCTTACGTTATAATGATCTTCACAACAATACGAACACAATCTTGGAGATACATTATCCCATCCTATTAAACTATTGTTTTTTCTTTTGCATCGCTTGGAATAGGGAAAAAACACTCATCGAGCCTTTTCTGGTATATTTTTTCTACGTTATAAAGATGTAAAATCATGGATATTCCCTATTGAGCTTATTACATAAGAGCAAAGAATACGAGGAGCTGGTACTTGTATGTCACGTGATAACGCACAGCATTGAAGGAAATATATTAACTTTCTATTTACGCTTCAGTATACTGTAGTGCAGTAAAAAATGACAACTTTATACAAATCATACACCACCTTATTTGTTTTGTAAAACAAGTGTTATCGGTAAGCATATGATTGTCGGTATTGTTCCTTTATACATAACCTTACTTCTAACTTGAGTTGGTAGTAGGAAATATAAACGTGATGGTGAATTGGTAACTTCTATCATATCATGATGGAGATCGAATTACCTACTGGAAGCGGTTTTTTGGGAGGCGAAGATGACGATATAAAAGAATTTGTGATACTAGATAACGTTTTCATTCACAAGGATCATGTGATGGGGCCAATAAATGATTTTGAATTGAATGAACTCGTAGATACTCAAATAAAACTTTCGATACGGTTTGAGGAAGAGGTGATACACAGAGTATTGCTGGATATGTTGAAGTGTTCGTGATTGAATATTTCTGAGCTGAATTATACAATTGATTGTGACCCACAGATCCTGTTAAAAATACGAATATCGCTTTTTATTCAGTTTGAAATTACAGTTTGGAGTCTAATAAACATTTTGAATTTATTGAAGTTCTCATTATTTCAATCGAGATTTCAATGAAAACCCAATCTGTTGATAAACTGCCGTTACGTCTTCTAGTTATCCTAATAAACTTCCTAATAGACCAAATAGCGATATCTGGAGTACCTACTTCTTTTATATAGTTCACGACGGGTGCGCATGATATTATTATGGTGTTAATGTGATTGATCTCCGTTGTGTCTTTTACACCACCCAAGTAGCAGAAACATATTAGACTATAGTATTGGTGCAATGTTACGTGAATATCAACCTCATAGTGTAAATATCATATTGGCGAGAAAAAAAATTTAAAATTCGGCGATATTGGATCAATATTCGGAAACAATGTAAGAACATATCGTTTTAACTATAAATTGGTCCAATATTGTAGATAATATATCTCCAAAAAAATACGTTCGATTAATGTCACTACTTAATAATTTTTAGTTTTCATATTCGGAATTATTCATTTCTCTTTCACCAAATAGTCTGCCTGGGAAATTCACTCATTCACATGAATCAACTCAATACTAATCATGAAAAAACTGTCACTGCTGCGGGGCTTGAACTCACGAACTTCGCTATGGCAATATTATTGTTGTCCACCATACACTCTACGGTTCGAAGAGACTTGTTTTAAGTAAGAGTTGGGTGGTGTAGACGTGGTGACTTCAAGTTATGCCCAAAACAGCTTCAAAATGTTAGAAAGTTTAGTAATGATGAAAATCAATTTGAATAAACACTGAAAGATCACTGTCGTCTTATGTGATAGCGGTTCGGAATATGAAACTTGCTGTGTAAAAAGTTCTGGACGTAATTTTCTGGTATTGAAATTCATCAAGTATCGATATTTCAATTTTTCCACATTTTTTTAGGAATAATTTATCATAAATAATGCATTACCAATATTGATACGTTTGAATACACTTAGTGATCACTTAGAAAATCCCGATAACCTTCTTATATTGTGATTCGAAAATGACGATTTGAATATTTCCATTTTGATGTGAAAAAAATTTTCAAGCAATATTAGAATCCGCATATCTATATTGCAGTATTATGGTGGCAGCCACCTGATTTGATAATTCAATATTGTAATCTATGCTCCCAAACAATGCCGAATATATATTGGAATTCCTATGTTGAAAAAGTTGAAAATTGGGTATATAAAAAATATGCAGACAATATTGAAATCTATATGTTGTTCAAGTGATATTATTCATTATCACCTGATATGGTTATTCTGACATTGGTACTAAGTTATCAAACCTATACTTACAAAATGCTGTTGAAATTTATTGTCAACATTGAATCAATATTTTTATTGAAGTCTCCGAAGTGATACCTATTAATTCATTCCTTTCTTCAATATAGACTGTTTCACTTCCTGGATCTGGATTTTCAGTAATCTGCATGAATATGAATATATCAATTTATTGTAAATAGTTGAGTTCATTTATGGTCGGTTCATACAACACACTTTTACTTTATCTTTTACTTTTACTTTAAGAAAGTTGTCACAATGTAAATCAATCGAGGCGTTCATACACGGCACTTTTACTTTTACTTTTAGTTTAAGGATGATAACTTTTACTTTAGGAATGAGATAATTTTAGGGACTGCGCATGCGTGCATGTGAAGTCATCACAGCAAGCAGTGCCACCAACATTGTTGGGAAACGTAGCTCTGTTCTTCTTCTGAATATTTTACAGAAATGGGTGTTCTGTGAATTATCTGTCATTATCCGATACAGTTTGGTTTTCGTCACTGATCAGTTGCAAATCAAAACAATGACGTAACCCACGATTACTTCCTCTTCTTCGTTTGTTTTTGATCACTGCGCATGCGTCCTGTTTACTTCAACACTGGTGTATGAACGGTCCAATCCCATTCTTAAGGTAAGAGTAAAAGATGAAGTAAAAGTAAAAGGGTGGTGTATGAACCGACCATAAGTACTTGGTATCAATGTCTTTCCATAGAGATGCCAACTTGGTTAGCTTAACGTACGTCGATTGCAAATACTCTTGTTGGTCTCGGTAGTGTAGTGGTTAGCATATCTGCCTTCAAGCGGAAGGCCGGGGTTCGAATCCTCGCCGGGCCACCGTGCTGGGTAATCGCACGTTAAAAGGTAAGGCCTCGTTGATCAATTGCTCGCACAAGTTTCGACTTCTGAGGGTTTACGTTCGTCAGCTGGTTAACGGAACGAACAACAACCATTTCAACATTTTCAAGAGAGAAATTGATGCGTTCAGTTTCAATTTTTTCTACTGAAGGTGCAAACATGGTAAGTGCGTCAAGTGCGAGTGATATTAAGATAATTGAAGAAAGTTTCCAAATACTCATTTGTGATTTTTGTTTCTGTGGCGGGAAAGGTTATACTTTGTTTTTGTAGACAGGTATTAAAATATCTATCACTTTTTATGAAATTTCCTAGATTCATTTAAATATATTTCAGAAAAAATTGTTTATTTTTCATAGAAAAAATATTAGATTTTTGATCTTGGATTTTTGTCTCCCTCCGCTCACAACCTTGAACTGAAAATCTCATACTTTTTTTCCCTATTACCAGAAGGCAGAAGTTTCAAAATTTGTTCTCAAAATTTCCTGGAACGCTAAAGAATACCCTGATAGATCTTGAGTTCTTTGAGTTTCTGACCCCTCCAAATCGTAAATGAAAGATCGTGTACTTTGTTCCGGACACTGTATAAATTTCTTGTCGAACAATTTGATGTGAATGTTTACGCAGATATTGGAGTAATCTTATCAGCGGCTGTGATATCATTTGTATATTTCGAATCTGTCGGAGATCAGTTGTGATGCGGGTGTTACCGTAACAGGTATAAAATCATCGGGATCGCTCTTCCACCATGGTAGTTGGGTAAGAAAGTTTCATTATTGCAAGTTTTATAAAAAAAAATCCCATTTGTACTGGATTTTTCAAACCGACAGTAATTCATCATCATTTGTCAACGTGATATTCGAATGTTAAATATTATCATACTATCACATATTTTGCACAGTTCAGAAAGAAACAAAAAAGCTATGAGAAACAAAATATATGAAAGCATTTTCGACAATTCTTCAGAATTTTAGACAGTCTTGAGAGTAATAAGAATCTTTTCGATTAGCACTGGGTATATGAGATATATGTTCATGTTGGTGGGTTTGCTAATTTGTTAGGTTTTACCCGTTTTGCTAATCACTAAAGAAGTACAAGTCGGAGGTCACGGACATGACGCAATTTGATAATGAAATATATGTTTCAAATATGGTCCAGATGAACGTATTAGAAATTCGAATCAAATCTTTCCTAGCTCAACGGATACAGAACTTAAGTTCCCTTGCTACTGAGTGAGTTTTCTTAGAGGAGTTTTCCTCTAGTGCGAACTTCGAGATACAAAAAGCCTTTTATGGAAATTCACTGTATTTAGTTGAGTTTTCGATAGTCTCAGAACAAATCAAACGAATATTGGATAGAACTTTTTGTTCAAATGTGACACCCTTTTTTCAACAGAATTTTGTTGACCTAACACTAATCTGATTTGATTCAATTAAATGAAAGAAGGATTAGCTTGATATAAATCTCTTTTGTCAAATATTGTGAATTCTCTCAATGTAAAAGTCAAAACGAGTGCAGAGTTTTCCTTTCAGACATCTCATGTATTCATCGTCGAATCATGAACTTTCCAGAGTATATTTCAGAGTATATTACATCGTTGGGTTGGTGGTTTCTTATTTACCTATCAATCGTGTCGACACCACACTCTTGATAAGTGTAAAGCAGGATCTACAGAAGCAGACCTGAACGTTTTTTATCTAATCTTTTTCGTAAATACCAAATCTCGAACTATGTCCTTTCGATCTCTGATCTACATTGAAGTATCATATAACAAAAGAAATGAAACTTCAAAACAATTCTCAATGAATCAATTAATATAAACAATCTCCGAGATGTATTTTCTATAATTATTCACAGACTATTTCTACATAACAATGGAAGAAAGGAATAGAGTTGTTTACATCGAAGTCACAGCCACCTGGATCTAATGTTTTTATTGAGTTTTCATGGTCTTGTGGATTACTGATTATTGTATGCTTGGGAAGTACGCCAGATTTAATATCTGTCGAACAAGCTTTGTACTTATTTACAGAAGCTCGCATTAGATGTGACAGTTTTGAAGTTATCTTCTCATTTTCCTAATCTTCAATTGGACATTTGGAAAATATTTTTCCTCAAATAATCTTGGAACAATTAGTTCACGCCATTCTCCACTATATATCTACTCACTAGCTTGATGGACTTATTCCTTTGAGAAAACAACTACTCCCTTGGCTGATTCCACACAGGGCATTGAATTATATACGACAGGTACCAAGGCAGGATTTTTCACAGAAATTGGAACATATTATGCTTTTGGTGGTATAAATGCCGGAGTTGATTTTCAATCATTGGGATGGACACATTTGCAGACTCGTTTCGGGCTCATTGTTTCTAATAATTGAAAATATTTTCTTGCACCACTATCATACCTCGAAACAGAATGAAGCTGACAAAAAGCAAAATAAGTCGTTATTGCGCCATCTGCCAAAGCAAACCAAAGCAAATCCATTTCTCATATAAAAAATATTGTCAAAATGGACGAATTCGACTACTACTAACTCAGTAACGGCTTTTCTGTTTTTCAAAAGTAACCCAGCTCTAAATAGTGAATTGTATCACATCTCAAACCAAGTATCACCTGTCTCCACTTTCCATTTGATTCGAAAAGTTGTTATCCTCCCTAGGCGACTGATGAAGTCACAAACATATTTTTTTTACCATGAATTATTGAAAATGATCTAACGTAAACTTTGTACGACCTTAATATCTTGTTCCGTTTAAAAGTCCAGAAGGGGGTCTTTTTACGGCCACACTATATGACTAGCCCTAGTATTTAGATTCGATGTCAAATTTCTTTTCCTGAAGATGCTAATCTTTTGAGAAAAACACTGCCAAGTGCTAGTGGTATCACTTTGGTGTTAGGATAATTGTTGGTCTCTATAAAATACATCTTTGGCGTTTTGGGGAATGACTCTGTCACGTTTCATGTTTGAAGAAAAGGCCAGGCTGTTTCTGAGGGAAGGCTTAGGGAAATCGTAAGAGGGGCTAGAATCTAGTTTCTTGAAGATTTCTGAGAGTTACTCATGAGAGAAAAATAAACCAGTCCAAAATCCCATATATTTTTATAGTTAGTGATGAGTACTCTGTAGCAGGGTGAGGCAAAATTTATTTTTTATTTTTTTATTAAAAAAATAAAAAATCATTGATTTTTTTTAAATAATGATTTATTTGATTTTTTTGATTATTATTATAATAATTATTTTAATGTTTAAGTCTAAAAATTTTAATACAATTTGCGGCTCAAAAAGTTGTGACAACGCATTTGTCGCGCTTCTTACAAGAAAATTCTTGTCGCGATTTGTTTTTCTTCTGTGAGGCACGAACACGAACGCGTTTGTTGTGCTTTTTGCAAGAATATTCCTGTCGAGGCTTGTTTTCCTTCTCAACCTATAAATTAACGTTGCCCAACAATTTCACGCATTTCGCTAGTTGTACACTCGGATATTAGAAACAGAATAGGCACAGAAAAAGGAGGAAAACTGGCGTTTTTGTTTAAATTGTATAACGAAAATGAATAGACTGGAAAATATACAGTAATAAAATTTAGCTGTTACGTTTAGTTTAAGAATTTGGAATTATGTACTTCTTTTTTGTTGTTTTTGCTAAAAGCAGATACTCCTTTTGATCTTCGAGAAAACTTTTATATTATGTTGTTGAAATTGATTTGAATCATGATATTAATTTCAAAAATCAATCGATTTAAATCATGATTTTTATCGTGATTTTAATCAGCCCAACCCTGCTCTGTAGTGAATATTACTCCTAATATAAGTCAGTTGACAGAATGTGACAATGTCAGAACTAGCCTCTCGATATTCGTACTATTGAAAAGTTTTTCCAAATTGATTTGGTGATGATCCATCTTTCATAGGACATTATTGGTGTAATAGTGCGAGTGCACACCGACATGAAAGGTCATTTATTAATACACTCTTGAAACTTTTTCTGTGGCTTCATTATGTCTAGTCTACCACTCCCATCGAGTATGGAAACTGTATGTGGGGGCGTTTTCACTATAATTAATTTCAAACATGTAAATGCAGTGTAGCCTCAAAAAGTTATAAATACAGTTCTTGAATAGGATTTATTCAAAAGATAATTTTATTGTAAGCGCGATTTTAAGGTTGTCGGTCGAAAATGTTGGAATCCACCAACAAAACTTTTGCATAACTACGTTGGTGGAGTGGTAGATTGGACATAATGAAGCCACAGAAAAATTTTCCAAGAGGGTATTAATGAATGACCCTTCATGTCGGTGAGCACTCGCACTATGACACATACCAATAGCAAACAATCAAATGAGGGGTTAGTTGATATTATTGTTCAGCAATATGATTGCATGAAATATCCTTTTTCAATTGAGTATTGTTGAAAAGTTATTTCTGATTGTGGATAAATTGATGTCTTCATAGCTTTCTTTAGATTCTTGACCTGCCAAAAACTGGAAAAATGAACAAATAATTTGAAATATATACAAGTATACAAGTAGATTCCACATTAATTCTCAATTTTTTGAGATCTTGGTAGGGCGATAGCAAACAAAAAACTGCAGGTAGTTTTTGTACTACCTCAGATTGTAATTTATATAAAATGCTTACCCTAGTCTTTAGATTCAGTATCAATTTTCTTCTCCTGGAAATGCTGATCTTGTTTGCGAAACGCGCGTCGGGTGCAAATGTTAGAGTAATTGTTAAATTTTTTTTTAAAGTGATCCCAATTTGAAGTCTTGTAGCAGAAAATTCAGAATATTTACTAATTGCCTGAAAAATGGATATTGATCGTGATTCTTCTTCAAACGAAATCAATTGTACACCATTTAATATCAAAGAATCGGCGAATGATGCCAAGATAGAAATGCTAGGCACCTGTTTTAGTGTCAAATGAATATTTCAACAAACCTCGAACTTAGCGGTTGGAGAAAAAAATTGTGGTCAACTTCACGTATTCCGGCAACTCTCTAACTTATCCCGAAAAAATGCATTTTTTGTAATAATCAAACAGATATCTTTTTTCGAAAATAATCCAATATTGAATATTAATTAGGTTTCTTTTCCAGAAAAACAACTGACGGCTATGGCTACAAAGCCATATCGACTGTACTGCACGTAATAGCGACTATCTGTGATGTAATAACACTTCCTATATATTTAATCGTCCAAAATTCATGGAAAGCCCGAAGACTAGCAGCAATGGACAAGGTGAGAATGATACTCAAGATACTGTTTGGAAATCATTGTTTCGTGGTGGATGAATTTTTTCTTTTTTGGGTTTTTAGTCTACCATCATCTGAAAAAATGTGTGTGTAGAAGGGTACATTTTTTATCTATTTCGAAAACTAACAAAAATATTTGTTAATAAGTTTCGAGAATGGAGCGGATTTGGATTCCGATATTTGCGAGAAGTTATAGAGCGTGTGTCATTCAGAACTTTTCCTACCTCATACAAAGAACACATTCTACAAGTTTCAGATCTCTTATATCAGCAGTTCATGCTGTGTTTTTATTCACCCACAAAATAACTGCATACCCAGTTTTTACTCCGTTAGGCGATGAATTTAAATAAAATACGAAACGCGTCTTCCATAAATTCTATATAATAATTTTTATGCAAAATTTGAATTAGATTGGACCAAGGCATCACGTTGTCCCATACAAACTCTGACCCCGTTTTTCACCCCTTAAGGGGTGTTATTTCGGAAAACCCTTCCTTATTGAATACATACGACATATAGAGACCACATCCTCCAAGTTTCAGATCTCTGCGAACAGCGGTTTAGTCTGTGTTTCGATTCGCCCCCAAAATAACTTTCTACCCCTTTTTAACCCAGTTAGGCGATGAATTAAAATAAAATGAGAAACACGTCTTCCATAAATTCTGTTGAAGAATATATGCAAAATTTTAAGAAGATTGGACGTTCTCCCTTACAAACATTGCTCCCGTTTTCACTTCCCTAGGGGTGGGAATTCGGAAAACTTTTTTTGGTGGATGCCTAAGATATACAAAGAACACACCCTGCAAGTTTCAAATCTCTCAGTGGTTTAGGATTAGGATATTCGATCTCCATACACTTGCAGTAAAATTATTGTAACATTTTTGTCGTATAATTGTCGAGAAAGAAAATAATTGTCGCGCCTATACTTTTTTTTTCTAAGGGGTGGCTTTGCTAACTTGATATTAAGTTAGCACAGCCACCTTGCTAAAATTCCTAACGAAACTCAAATCTCGAAACTATTATCGTAGATAATTGTCGAGTAATTGTCGTAGTTCATTCCATATGAAAAACCACCAAGAAGGTTTTTTATTTCCTGGATATCACGCCCTTGTCATTTTTTACCTCGCATATTTCCTACGTTTTCTACCATGTGGCAACACCGCTAGGATTTTCACCATTTTCTTCAACACCGGACTATGCAATTGTCGAAGAGGCAGTATCGATATGTCATCAGTATTTTCGTTGAAAAAGCGCCTGAGGAGAGAACACATTGTAACTATGGATTTTTTCACGAATTCCTTTCGAAAAACAATTTTTTCCAATTCCCAAAGTATTGATCAAATGTCGTATGATATTCGACAATTGTTAATGAAAAAAAATCAATTGTCGCGCATATAGTTTTTTTACTAAGGGGCGGCTTTGCTAACTTAATATTACTTTAGCAAAGCCACCCCTTAGAAAAAAAACTATATGCACGACAATTGATTTTTTTTCATTAAAAATTGTCGAATATCATACGACATTTGATCAATACTTTGGGAATTTGAAAAAAGTTTTCCGATAGGGCTTCATGATAAAATCGATAGTTCAAGACAATAACAATTTCTTCTCATCTCAGGCACTTTTTCAACGAAAATAGTGATGACATATCGATACTGACTTCAAGACAACTGCATATTCCGGTTCCATTCGCGATTTTATGAAAGAATGTTGAAAAAAACTGAAAATCCTAGCGGTGTTGCTACATGGTAGAAAACGTAGGAAATATGTGAGGTAAAACATAACAAGGGCGTGATTTTCAGGAAATAAAAACACATTTTTGGTTGTTTTTCATATGGAATGAACTACGACAATTACTGGACAATTGTCTACGATAATAGTTTCGAGATTTGAGTTTCATTAGGAATTTTAGCAAGGTGGCTGTGCTAACTTAATATTAAGTTAGCAAAGCCACCTCTTAGAAAAAAAAGTATGAGCGGGACAATAATTTTCTTTCCACGACAAATTCTCGACAATTATACGACAAAAAAAATTTTACAATGATTTTACTGCAAGTGGCCATGCTAACTTTATGGAGGTGGATATTCGGGACAAAGCATTTTATGTGTAGAGATTAACAAAAACACCTCTGAAGTGATTCAAATATGGAAGCTAGGAATATACTACCACGGACTTTTTTGTAGAACTAATAGAGACCAACATTTTTGGTGAACATTATGTTCGTCTATACCGAACCGTTTTGTCAGCGCACATATCTCGCCCGCTTTTCTCCGACTTCATTTACATATACTATCATTTCTCACAGAATTTTTTGTTTAATCATAATAATAAAATGTAGCCTTTATAACTCCTGAATATTGTTGCTTTCTGTTAGTGGAATAATTCTCATGATCGGATCAGTACTTCCGAAAATTACACCCTACAAACAAACAAAGTCATAAATGAACTTTTCAAGTTGAATATTCACTCTATTCGCAATTTTCATGCAGTTACTGATACTGGCAATGACAATGAGGTGATTTGATAAGTAGCGGTTTCATTAAAATGCACCATTTAATCTAGCTGGTAGATAAATATAGCTTGGTATTCTGATACAGAAAAATTCAAACGATTTCAAATCAACATTAGAATGAATTCGAAACTGTGAATAATTTGCAAGAATTATGAAACAGAAATAATCAGCATATTTTCCATTACAATATTTAGTCGATTACTCAACTTTAAACGAATTACTCCACCATTTTAAATTACTTTACTTGTAAATTCAAAAAAATTCCGGGGAATTTGACATTACTTCAGAATCAAGTCTACAAATTTTTTGAATTTTTTTTTGGGAGGCGGATGACAAAGAAACCTTTTTTTTGGTTTGCTCTGCCCCGAAAATGAAAAACTTTTGACTTTAATAATATATATTTAAGGGCAAATTGGTATTTTTGCACCGATACTTAATTGCATTTTTTCAGTAAATGATTTTAATAATAATAATAACAGTTATTTATTCCCAAGAAACTACAGTTTATATACAGGGAATATTTATATAATACATTTATTAAAAAGCTCAATCAAAATTGTTTATTACTCGAAAATAAAAAAAATTAAATAATTTTTCAAAAAAATACAAATAATGCTTCATAAATAGCAAATTTGAATTTGATCATTTCAGAAAAACATTTTATTCCAGTGGGTAATCCATTATTGTATGTGATAATACCTTCATAGAAAATAGATTTTCTGGAAAATTCCGTCTTGAGATTTTTTGTCAACAAATTATTGAACTGCTTTGTTTTGTGGTTATGTACACTGTTAGATTTGAAAAATTTCATAATAGAATGATTCTTATTAGTCACAATAGAATGCAAAATAGTACATATTTTCAGTTTATAAGTAGAATTGATGTCGAGGAGACGATTTGGTTTATAAATATTCCTTGTTGGTTCCAAATAAGGTAAATGAAAATTTGATTTAATTGCTTCATTCTGTTAAAGACTCCAGTGGTTTCAGAAAGGTATTCGACGCAGTACCCCATATGCTGATTAAATATTGTAATTTCGAATAAATTAGTGAAAAATAAATTAATTTTAGATATTTCAAAGGTATATAGCTCCTCATCTTGTACAAAATTCCAATAACTGGTGATATTTTTTTCGGATCAGATCAATATGAATATCCCACGAAATATTTTCATCAATATTGAGACCTAAAAATTTTATATTATATGACCTGTTAATTTTTTGTTGTCCTAGCAATAAAAATTCCGATTGTGATAAAATTGGTTTTTTTATCAATGAACAAGAAAGATGATTTTTAGAAATTTAAAGTGAGTTTATGAACATTGAGCCAAATAAATATTTGTTTCAAATCATTTTCCATTTGATTACTTGCAAATCTTTATTTTCAGTCAATGCAAAACAAACAAATCCTCTAAAACAAGTAACATCAAATATTTAGCACTCTCTGTTGATATAGGTAAATCATTCATAGACATCTGAGTCGTTCACAAAAAGGAAGAAGGAAGCCACTCCTCTGCCTTCATGGCGCGACAAGCACTGAATCACATTGAATTCACTTTATTTCTTGCTCCACCTGTATACCAAACACTCGAAACTTGATTAAGAAAGATAACCATTCGAAGGATGTTTCTATAAAGATAGAGAGTAGCTCTTTTAGATAAACTTTTTCTTCTTTTTGTGAATTACTTAAACGTGTATGAAGATTTACGCATATCACATATCTCTATAAAAGAACTAACAATCACTGAATTCATTTAAACTGTTCATATCCTTACAACAAGTTTGACTTCGTTAGGTTATTATTGTGTTTGTTTATTGATCCCAAAACTTTTTCATGTTTTATAGGTGTATTTATATGTTGATGAATAAACCATATTCTTATTGTTATCAAAAGAGAGTGTTTGCTAAATACTTGATTTTACTTCTTTTGTAGAAGTTTTTTATTCTTTTTGTATTCAGTTGAAAAAAAAAGGTGAGAATTACTTCTTCAGAATCTCCTTCCCTTCACAAAAATAATCATGTTCCTCAGTAACTGCAATATTTCGTAAAAGCCTGCTCATTCATCATATTGCAGTCACGTAGCGGAGCCATTACACTAAATCTCCCCCCAAAACATATACTATTGTTACGATATTTATGGGTTCGTTTCTCTCATTATATAATACGAACACCACAAATAATTTTTTATTAATTTATTCATAAAATACAACTACTGCACTGACTTATAATTCGCTTACAAAACACTTAGAGTTCTTAACTGACTCAAACATCCAACAATTTTTACTAAAAAACTGCAGGCTGTTGATGATATTCATTCTTCTATACCACATCGGAACAAGAAATATTTCTCCAGATCTTTCGTATTCTAGAATCGATGTCTTTTGGCCTTTTTTATGGTGCTCAGCGGCGGCCTTGAGGGATTTATTTCTATTCCGTGATACTATTAAAATTTAAAGCTCTTCATTTTTCAAGGAGAGAAAACCGAAAAAATTGATTTCATTTCAACACTATAGAATGAGAATTTTCCAATACGGAATGAAAATAATAGTAGTAGAAGTTAATGTTGTATATAATGGTTTATAAAAAATGACATCAATTTCAGTTGAAGTCCTTCATCAATCAGACCTTGTTACTAACTCTCTATGTCACTCCTCAGCAGCAGTAGAGTTATTTAACGGGGAAGCATGTCAATTTGATTCCCAATAAGCTGAAATAATTGACTGGAACACGCGACACACCAAAAATTTTCTTTTTTCAGGCCGTCCCGATCGAAGAAAGTCCCGGTTCGATCACCATAAAAAACACCAAGAAACCGTCCCATTTTCACATAGAGTACGCGAGACAGAAGATCGACACCATGGTGAAGCTCTTGGAATACGCTAGTGATAAACACGGAGAAAAACAGTGTTTGGGTACTAGGGAAATTTTAGCCGAGGAAGATGAAGTCCAGCCCAACGGAAAAGTATTCAAAAAAGTATGTTTTTTCATTTATGAATTCTGTTTTTAGTTACAATTTTTATTTGTACTCGAAAATGCAAAAACGTATATCTTGATTGAATTGGAGCGGTAATATGAAATAATTTTAACAATTACAGTCAGTGAATTGTTTGGAGTTTCCCGTTCTCTGAGCCATGGTCTGCAGGTTTTGGAGCAGGTTTTGGGCTCTAAAACTTGCAGACCACGACCCAGAAACCCGAAAACATTCATCCAATCCAATAATTCATTAGTTACCGGCAGTGAAAGCTTACATTCTTTGGATAACAGTCAGGGTTCAAAATTTAGGGGAAGTCTGAACGAATTATATACTTATTTATTCATTTCAGTTTGTGGTAGGAATATAAAAATATTCAAAAAAAATAATACGCTGGAAATCTAACAAAATCTGGTAAAAATACAATTCATAATGTAACTTTAATTAAAATGGTTCTTGTTTGATATTTTGAAGAACATCCTGGAAGTGAATTATAGATGTTGACACTACTATGTAACATTATTTTCTGGCCAAAGGTAGTTCTCACATCCAAAGTCCGCAATGAATGAATTTGGCGAGTATTGTGTACATGAATATAATTTACCTCCAAAAATTTTAAATTAGAAAATTTGATTTGACTTCATACGAAAAAAAACAGAAATTTAATTTATGAAGCGATTCAATATTTTATTTTGTAATTTTACAACGGTTTCAATACTGATTTTTCAGCTCTTCCCCAAGCAGGTAACAAATACTGTAAATTCGAATTGATCAAATAATGAAAAATATTCACGTGCTAAATTATCTCTGATTTTAAACAGTATACCAATCAAAGCAGGAAGTTTCTTTCTCAATTTCTCAACGTGCCTATCCCATGACAATATCTCATCCATGTATAATCCTAACATTTTTATAACGGGTTTATAATTGATGGTTAACAAATCGTGAACATACATTGTGAGGTTCATTTTTCCAACTCATCATTCCTCCTTAGCAGCGTCCAACATTTGGGTAATATAAAATTGCTCATGACAGAACAAAATGCAACAGAAAGAAAGCTTGAATAGACTACCTGTGGGTTTTTCTGGGGTTCCCTACAGTTGAAATAGCAAATGCGCTTCCGTAAAAATCAGTAAGACGCCCCAGAGTGCTCCGGCACCCAAGACCATTAGCCGGCGCTTGTCCGCACAAGCCTCTGTTTTCTGGGCTCACTCGAAAGAGTGTTCGATAAAGGGAAGTATACAATTTGAAAAAATCAATTTTGTTGGAAAGTATTGAGAAGATTGCCATGGACCTCTTCTGAAAATGAAAGTTGGGCTGGAACTGATCAATTCGAGTTTCGAAGTGTCAAATTTTGCCACGAAAAGGTAGAAATGAAATCTCCATAAGTTTTCATACAAGACTTGAGGAAGAATAAAGCAGTTTCGATTATCACTGAGTCGCACCAAAATGAACGTTTTTAACAAAAATAAATCAAATTTTCAAATGTAAAGCAGACCTGCAATAATAATTGCCGGCAATAAAACTTACCGCAATAAGTATTGCGAACTGTAAAGCGGGTCTCAGGGTTAACGGGGTCTTACCGTACAAAGTGCGATTCCCCGCACCAACAGATGAAACCAATAATTGAATTTTAATGTCAACAGTGTATTGAGATTATTTGTCGGTACATCGGAAGCTTCAAGTACCTCGGAAGATTGCGTGTTTTATTTATAAAGTGTTTAATATCGATAATAATCGTCTGATGACATAAGTGTACAAAATGCACACGAGGACGAGCGCACAATGAATTTATGGGTGCAAAGTTCGCACCGTTCATGATAAGTGTAGGTGTGCGTGGTAATGATCCAGATAATCTCGCAGCAGCAAACGAAATAAATAACAATGTAGCCAGATGCGTGATAACTGGTGCCAGCGTTGCTAATAACATTCATATATTTTTGGATTATTTACAGCTGTTTGTACCTTTCAAACGGGTTGTCTTTTGTTTTTTTTTGTGAAGCAGTGAAATTATAAAATGGAAAATTTTGAATTGTTTTTTAGAATTCAGAATTTGGTATTGCCCAAAAAGTTAGTATGCCCTAGTACTATAATACTAGGCTATTATACAGTGGTCCATCGAAAAGTATGCACCTAGTTTTTCTGTTTTGATTTTAATCCGAAGAAAAAATGCTCGGAGAGAGTTTGATTGCCAAGGAGACATATTTTTGACATATTTTTTTTTTAACAGATGCATTCGATTCCCTAGCGAGGTGACACAAGCAAATGCAAATGAACCTTTTGGGCATTAGGAATCAAAACATTTACAATCAGTTGTGAGTTTGAATTTTCATTATTTGTAACGGTGCTTTTTTAAAAAAGTGAACGAGTTGTTGAGTTGACCAGTTGAGAAGCTACCTCAACAAGAGTTGAAAATGTGATTCATTTGTTTCCATATAAAATTGTTACGATCTTTTCTTGGGTTCGTTTATCGAAACTCCAAACAACACTCAACTACTTTTATTACAACTCTTTATCACAACACAATATAATCACTTGAATTGCTCCGTTAATTTTCCAAATCATATTCGAGTCGATTTTCAATTATGGGAAGTCATCGACTTATGTTGATGATGGCACTGCCTTGCACTGACGAGAGGCCAAATAGCCCGAAACCGGTCTGCAAGTGTGTCCCGTCCCAATAATTGAAAATCAATTCTGGTGTTTGTATCGCCAAGAGCATATGTGGAATTTCTTCTGTGAAGAATCCCACACTAACACCTGTTTGATGTAATCCAATGCCCTTCGTGGTATTAGCCAGGGGAGTAGCTGTTTTCTAATAGGTGTTAGTCCGTCAACCTACAGTGTAGGTGAGTTGAGGCTGGCCTGAACAAATTGTTCATTTTTAGAATTTTTGATTTAAAGCCAGTCTTCAAGCATCCCCATGATTATTTGTTTTATTCGTATTTTCCTTGTACAAGGAATTGGGGCCATGCGGATATGCTCTTGGTTAGTACCTAGTCTACGGGCAGATGGCGCAGCAACGGCTATTTTGCTAGTTGTTTGTATCAGCCTAGGTCTAGGGAAGATACTTTACTCGAATATGATTTTCAATTATGGGAAGTCATCGACTTATGTTGATGATGGCACTGCCTTGCACTGACGAGAGGCCAAATAGCCCGAAACAGGTCTGCAAGTGTATCCCGTCCCAATAATTTAAAATTAATTCTGGTGTTGTATCGCCAAGAGCATATGAGGAATTTCTTCTGTGAAGAATCCCACACTAACACCTGTTGGATGTAATCCAATGCCCTTCGTGGTATTAGCCAGGGGAGTAGTTGTTGTCTAACAGGTGTTGGTCCGTCAACCTACAGTGTAGGTGACGGGTATCATCGGAGAGCTAATTTTCAACTTTTCACATGATATAACTTTCGACCCCACTTTCAAAATTTCAGGGTTATGACACCCCCTCGCTAGTGCTTTAAAGAAATATTTGTAAAATGTGTACTCTTCGAAAACAAACCCCATGTGTCCGATCCTTTTTGCTTCAAATTCCAAATTAAGCAGAAGAACTAGGTGCATACTGTTCATTGGACCACTATGTATAATGAAACAGGTGTGACGGTTTTGTTAACTATCAAGGGATTCGAAGATTGTAAGCTTTCGCGGTCAGGAACTAATGAATTATAATTTGTCTCCGGGTTTATAAGCCATGATCTGCAGGTTTTCGAAACTGACGCTTCGTTTGCATCTGCGAAAGATACGTATCATTGGAAGAGTCCATATTTTATGAATCGCTGGTATGTTCTGTGGATTTTGGAACTCTCTTCTTTGCGGTTGAAATCTCTACCTCTGGACGTCTACTGGATAAACATTTTTGGATATTCAAGTTTACGTTCGCGAGTGTACATCCCATGGATATCCATTTCGAATGCATGGATGTTTGAATCTATAATGGACCTAAAAACGGATGTCCATTGGACATCCTGTGTTATGAATGACACATATCAACAGGGTGCTTGCTAAATTGGTACCTTTTTTGCACGACTTGGAGAAGAAAAACCCAAAAATCACTTCTTCCTGATAGGTTCAATTCATGTCCCTTACCATTTTTTCTTCTTCCAGTTCAATATGGGCGAATACAAATGGAAATCCTACATCGAGGTCAACAAGATGGCCCTCCATTTCGGCCGGGGACTCCGAGAGTTGGGCAACGAGCCCCTGAAGAACATCGCGATCCTAGCGGAAACGAGGACCGAGTGGATGATCGCTGCCCACGGCGCCTTCAAGCAGAACATCCCCCTCGTCACGGTGTACGTCACCCTGGGGGATGAGGCGATAGCGCACGCCCTCAACGAAACAGAAGTAACGACCGTTATAACTAGTTTCGGCTTGCTGTCAAGGTTCGACAACATCTTGAAGCTGGCGCCCAAAGTCGACACCGTCATCTACATGGCTGACCAGCTCAAGACCGTCACCGGGACCAAAGTCACGGACGGATACAAGCAGAAAGTGAAGATCGTGTCGTTTGATGATGTGATCGATATGGGGGCGGATTCCCAAGTAGGTGAGTAAATGATAATAATAATAATAATATATCCAATTTATTCCAGAACAATTTACAATGATGAATTACCCCCCCCCCCCCCCCCCCCCCCCCCCCCCCCCCCCCCCCCCCCCCCCCCCCCCCCCCCCCCCCCCCCCCCCCCCCGGGGGGGGGGTAACAAATAGCTATAAAGCTATGTGGGCACTTTGAAAGACATGTAAATGTAAATGAAAGAAAACTGAGAGATATTGAAAGAAATTGTTGAATATCAAATTTTTTAAGTTCGAACTTGAATGTCTTCGTATAGAGAGTCTTGAGATCTTGAGGAAGTTTATTATAGAGTTCGAGTCCATCATATAAAATTGCCTTTTGTCTTATGGAAGGCTTTGCCAATGTTGTCTTCATGTGGTTCAGGATTCTTGTCGAGATTCTTGTTTTGTAATCATGAATGTTCCTGTTATAAGCGAGTCAGTTGCAAATTTGAATGAATATTCGAATGTCTGCAACCATGAATGAAAGAAAAGACTTGAAATATGTAGATAGACTTCACATCAAGGATACGGTTAGGAAAATAGACGGTAATTAATTGTTGGGTGACGAACTGAAAATTCAAATATCTTCTTGGTAGCTCTATTATGCAGCACTCTCGATGGTTCTATCTTGCTATTGTAGGCATTTCCCCAAAATGTCGTGGGATGGAAGTTCAATGTGAACTGAAGGGTAATAGAGTAGTTTGCGATAACTGATACCAATAAATTTTGCTGATCTCCCGAAAACACAACTGTTATTGGAGAAAGTTTTGTAGAAATTTTGGTAATATGTTGTTCCCATGATAATTCATCATCAATGTATAGTCCAAGATATTGAATGCATTTTGATCTCTGGAGATTTTCATAATCAATACATATCTTCAAATTATGCCATGCATCATTTGAACTTGATATAACCATGAAATAAGAATCATTTATATTCAGAGTAAGCTTATGTTGAATCAACCAGTTAGATAAAATATCCAAATGGCATTTGATCATATTTTCTGTGAATTTTTCATCGTTTCCAAAATAAACAATCGATGTTTCATCTGCAAGAAGGTTGATGAACCCGTGAATTGGTAATATTGAAACTGAATTAACCTATATCAAAAATGGAATTGGTCCAATAATCGATCCTTGAGGTACGTCGTGGAAATTTTTTAAAGTTGAACTTTTTGTTCCATTATAGCTCAAATATTGATAACTATTTGAGAAATAGTTCTTTAACCAGCTTAGTGGAAGTCCTCTTACACCTATTTCTTTTAATATTTTTATGAGTATAGTATGGTTATCTATATCGTATGTTTTTTTCAAGTCCAGCATTGAAACACATACCTTTAGGATTTCAATTATCAAGTCCATTGTGGTTGCAGTTGTATTATTTTACCACCTGAAGCCGTATGGATTCTAGCAAAAGAAATTATTGTTTACCAAACATTCAATAAACTAATATTAGGTACCTAATACATATTTCCAAAATTGTAGATATCACAGATAAAATTGATAAAGGCCTGTAGTTATTAACTTCATGAATATAATCATTCTTATAGAACTACTCTTGCTAATTTCAGAACATCTGGAATATAACCGTTTTGGAATTATTTTTCGATAAATTTGTTTAAAATTTTGCTTGTGTCATCTATAGAAACTCTTTCATAAGATCAACAGATATATCATCGCATCCTGGTGAACAGATATATCATCGCATCCTGGTGAACAGATATATCATCGCATCCTGGTGATTTACCAAATTTAAAAATGGAAATAATTTCTTTTTTTAATTAACACGCTTTTATTAGCTTGGGTTGTAACTATGTATGTAACGGAATCTTGGAGCATAATTTTCACCAATTTCCAGAAGTCTGATTAATTTGAAACTTTGCATACGTATCAAGGACCGATGACAATGCAATAATTTGATCATAGTTTTCCATTATCCTTATAAGGATTAATAAATTCTTTTATAGATCCTCTGTAGTGGAGTAAAAAAGATAGAGCTAGCGCGCGTTCTGCGCATGCCTGCAGTTTCGGACTTACTCTTTCGTTCGGGCACTCGGCACAGCACAACGGAGGCAGAAACGTTTTCAGGGTAGTTGCGTTATCACAATGTTCATTCCTTATCTTACATGCGTAGGTGTACATGAGTCTGATACATGCAAATTACTGTATATGATATTTATGTAACATATAATATAGTTCCCAGCGAAATACAGCCACGGAACTGCTGAAAGACGAATGTTGCCAATAATCCTGAGTTGGGCTTCGACCGTTCACAAGATGCAAGGTTGTACAGTTGATCATGCAGTAATTTATCTAGGCTCGCGATTGTTTGCTGCTGGACAAGCCTATGTAGCACTTAGTCATGTAAGATCTTTAGACGGTATTCGGATTGAAGAACTTGATTGCTCTATGTTAACAGGAAGTACCCCATGCAATAGTGAAGCTTTAAATGAAATGATGAGATTCCACTAGAAACTAATTGATAAATTGAACTAAAAAATGAAAAATAAATAATAGTTTAAAAAACTAAAAAAACACGCTTTTATAGCTAACCGAACTAAAAAATAGAAAATAATTTTTAATTACAAAGAGTTTATATTACGGTAGTAGAAGGCTAAACAATCATTCATAGTCAATCAGCTCAAAATAAAATTATAATAAAATTTAAGTAATTAACAGAATAAAGTAATTCAGAGTAAAAAGCGTGGGGTGCATTTTACTACATTTCATAAGTCTCCTCTCAAAGATAATTACCGATAGAATGATTGTAATATATAATATATCAAGCACCCCACGATTTTACTCTGAATTACTTTATTCTGTTAATTACTTAAATTTTATTATAATTTTATTTTGAGCTGATTGACTATGAATGATTGTTTAGCCTTCTACTACCGTAATATAAACTCTTTGTAATTAAAAATTATTTTCTATTTTTTAGTTCGGTTAGCTATAAAAGCGTGTTTTTTTAGTTTTTTAAACTATTATTTATTTCAGTTAGAATTGTTGATAACAGAAATATCGATATTGTAACCTACCACAATCTGAAAAAATAATAATTAATATTTGAATCTATACAAGTTTAGGAGGGCAGATTTTCAATCTACCCCGAAAAGTTGCTACGTCTATTGAAAAACAGTTCTTTCTTGTTAGAACATGTCCAATCTGAGATGGGATATATGAAATCTTAGGTCAAATGCTAACAAATTGAACTGAATTGAAATTTGAGAGAAGAACGCTATATGAAATTATCAATCACAAAAAGTCATATTTTTTTTATTTTCATGTTGAGGATGATAAAAAAATCATTATAAATTTTCAGTAGCGTTTTATTTTTTATCGATACCGCCATAAATCAATTTACAGCAATATCCAAAGTCTAACAACATCTGCTCTCACGGATTACTTGATTTTGTAATCGACGTACCGAATCATTGTTCATCTAACGCACTGTTATCAATATTGTATAAGTGGAGGACCTCAAATAGTTTTGATATTTTAATTAGCCGGTTCGAAATATCCCATTATAAGATAGAAATTATAGATATTGAGGGTAAAAGATATTGTGAGGTTTTCATAACCAGTCGAAGGTCGCTTTCAAAATATAACACAGATAACATACAGGGTTGTAAGTGAGTAAACTAATTCAATAAATCCAATTCATTCAAGAACATTTACGGTATGAGATATAAAAAAATAATCATCCAGAGCAAATAAATAAGTAGGTACTTCAAATGACAACTATGAAAGTATACGAACAAAAAAATCAAAAGATTATTGATTCTCAAATCATTTATTTTGGACGTGACTGGCTTCATGTTGAAAGTCTTAAGATCTACAGAAAGTTTATCGTAAAGTTCAAGTTCATCATATTACATTGAGTTTTGTCTCTGGATATATTTGTCATGTGGTTCAGGATTTTGTCATGAGTAAATTGCAAATTTGGATGAAAATTCGAATATTTGAATTTGGATAACCACTGAAGATAGATTGAATGTTTGAACAAAATTTATGATTATTAGATTTTTATCTAACCAAGTTTTTATATCGCGTTGATTTGTATAGGGACAATTTGTTTCATTTCTTTCCAATTCAAGGCAAACACATCACTATATCGTCAGCAAAAGCATTCACTTCTATATGTTGAATAGTAATAGCCCCAAAACATTACCCTGAGGTACCTCATAATCAAACACGATAGGATCGCTAATAGATTTGTTCATTTCCATTACTCTCCATGAATTTTTAAGTTCCTCCTCGAAAACCGATAGCTTTAAGTTTTCTGTGAATATAGTTCAATAGTTTAGTAATCCCAAGAAACATAAATGTTTACACAGGGAATCAAAGCACATAACAAATTGTTATACACAAACTATTCCATTAGAAACAAATGTCAATTTAATCTTTCATTGATATAAGTATAAAATGAAAAAACTTATTTTTTATTTTAATAATGAGTCAATGCCTAGAAGATTTCTGGGTTTATATAATTCGGTCGTTGATTCTCGGAATGGAAATTTGTAAATGCATTTTATAGTCCTGTTTTGTACATATATATTTCAATGGTTTCATTTATGATTTTAATGCAGTACCCCAAACAGATATCAAATACTCTAGTTTCGAATAAATCAAGCTGAAGTAAATAATTTTCAAATATTTCAGTGACAGAAAAACTCTCAATCTATACAATATACCAATAATTGGTGATATAGGGTTGAATCAATGAAAATTCAATACTTTTGGTGATTTCTCTATTGGAATTGTTGAAAATGAGTGCTTGGTTTATATTAGGTAATGTTCTCTTAGATGGTCTCGGTAGTGTAGTGGTTAGCATATTTGCCTATCAAGCGGAAGGCCCGGGTTCGAATCCTCCCCGGGCTACCTTGCTGGGTAATCGCACGTTAAAGGGTAAGGCCTCGTCGATCCATTGCTCGCACAAGTTTCGACTTCTGAGGGTTGACGTTCGTCAGCTGGTTAACAGAACGAACAATATATACATAAATCTGGATTTTAAGGGATTCATAGTCAGTTTACAATTTTTTCTTCATCTACAGTTGTTATAAAACTCTTTCTGTTCCAGCTAGCAAGCCACCGACACCCAACGACACCGCCATCATCATGTACACCAGCGGATCTACGGGTGTGCCAAAAGGAGTCATCCTCCTGCACAAGAACATGACCAGCTCCGTCATAGGGTTTCTGGACTCTACAGAAATGTACGCGGACTCTGACGTGGTCGTCGGGTATCTGCCTTTAGCGCACGTTTTCGAATTACTAGTGGAGAGCGGAGTGATTTTTATGGGGATACCGATAGGTTATTCCAGTGCTTTGACCATGCTTGATTCCTCCAGCAAAATTATGAGGGGTACGGCAGGGGACGTGACCATACTGAAGCCCACTTTCATGACCAGTGTACCGGTATGTATAAGATTAAAAAGCCTAAAATTCCTGGATATCCCTGAATTCCTTGGGATGAACATGGTGAAAGCCGATTGCTTCATTTTATGAGATCGATGAATGTGCAAGCGAATATTTTGCTACTATTTTTATCATTTGGCTAGTGAGAACGTGTGACAGTACCCAAGACAGGGGGGCCTGTTTTTGGCGGGAAGTTTCTGAGCGGCTATAAACACCCCAATAATGATGTTATAAGTTAGGTTGTGGGGTTCGTAGCACTCTAGTGATTGAATTGAGATTGTTACTCTTCAGGAAAAAAACGAATAATATTTATATGTTCTATTACGAAAAAAAATGGAGTCGATGGAAATTACATTCAGTAGAGATGTAGAGATCAATTGATGAAAGCTTACATATGTTTTTGAACAGATTTGACTTTATGGTCCAAAATGATTCTGTTTCCAAAGTTGACACGAATTCAATGTCATTGGTAAATTCTTTATCAGACTATTATATAAGGTTCAATCGGGTCATACAAATTTTAACTCGGATTTCTGTATATGTTTTCGATGTTGGAATTATCTGTTGTCTGTTTTTATTTTTTCGACAGATTTTTTTATAATCCTAATATGATGCTCCCAATAAAAAAATTTGGAAGCTATCATAAAAAAAAACAAAAAGCCAAAGATTTTATATTAGTTAAAAAAATTATGATGAAATTTCTTGTATTTAATATGAGAACAAACTAAATCTGTATTCTCTCATAACATAAATATACAGAAACTTATTAGTTCTTGGAGAAAAATCATATAATTGATAACAAAACAATGAATTACTGATGAGTTCATTCGAAAGTTATTCCCGATTTCACTTTTATTTGCAAGTTCACGACTTGCGTAGATTTGCTCTTCATGTAAAAACCGAAACTTCATTGAACAGTTCTATTTTCCAGCTGATAATGGATAGGATATCAAAAAGCATCCAGGACAAAGTTAGTAAAAGCAGTGACATCAAACGGATTTTATTTAATTTTGGATACGATTATAAGTTGAAATGGACGCAGCTTGGATTTTCCACACCTCTCATTGACCGGTAAATAATATTGTTTTATATTTCATTTAACTCTCTGTTATTTTCCAATACTGAAATAATTATATTCAGGTATCTGAAATTTGAATGTTTATAACTTGAGTCATTTTTGAATACCATATACGCGTCAATTTTCAAATGAAAAAATGTTGAGATGTAACTGAGTTTTGCTAGAGTTCATTCATTTTTCACTGGTGATAATAATAATATTTTATCATCTCAAGAAACCGTTGAAGTTTAATGTAGGTATACAACACAAGTACACCTTGAATAAAAGTCATAATATTATTATATTAGTAGCAAATATGCTGAAGATAAATGATTCACTTAAAAATACATACATTATTTCAAAATGAATATAAAAAAAATTATATCATCGCCAAGATGATTTTTCCAACCACATCCATTTGACGTATGTCTTCAAATATTTTCCGAATAATACCATTTAATTAGTTTCAACAAAAATATAAGCCAGTATACGAATATTCCTTTACAAAACCTTGTATTCTATAAGCGAAATGTTTCAATAGGATCATTTTTGGTGCAGTGAAGAAGATCATGGGAGGCCGATTAAGACTGATAGCAGCTGGAGGAGCTCCACTAACAGCTGATACTCATAAACTCGTCAAAACTTGCCTTTGCACTGATATTATCACCGGTTACGGTCTGACAGAAACTTCTTCGTGCGCTTGCAATACAGAAAGTGAGTAGTTTTACCGTTTTAGTAAAGAGTTAACCTATTAACGCCCAGTGATACCGCATATGGTATCAGGAAATTATGTGTTCAGTTTCCCGTAATTTCATACCTAGCTCGAGTGGGTGGGGCAAGTGTTCCACGTCAAAGATCAGTTCTAAATACAGGGTGAAATTTAATTGATGACTGGAAATAAAAGATATGATGCCTATGCTCATTTTGAAAAAAAAAGTTCGTATGAACATGTCCTAATCTTCTTAACTTTCAAGCTATAGGGTGTTGAAATTTTATGAAAAAAATTTGTTTTCTTATCATAACTTCAATACTTTCCTAGATATTTCCATGCACCAATATGCATTTTTTTATGTAAAATATTTTTTAATTCCACCAGTGGCGTCCGTACAGGATATGTAAGATTTTTTCAAAAATATATGGTACGCCATTGCTTTTTCCGATAATAAAAGTCATTAATGAAATCCTCATTTATTTTCCAACAATTTTACTCATCGAATTTTTTTTCGTCCAGCGTATTGTTTTCGCGTAAAAAAAAATTAAAACCATTTTGGCTATTTCAATCAATTTACTTTATTTGAATGAAAATCCGACAAGAACATCTTTCCTTCAAATTATCACATGAGAATTTAGCGTTTTTGTAATGCATGAAAATTCAAAAAAGGGTTGAATGAAATATTATAATATTTCATTAAATGTTTCAAGAATTGTTGAAAATATTCACATTTCAAAAGGAGTATCTCTCATGGTTTTTTTGAGAGGGTAAAATATTTTCTGCCTCAGTTCCTCTGCAGTTTGAAATAAATGATAATTCTAAAAATGATTTTTATTTTCGAAAAAATCAATGGCGTACGCATGTTTAAAAAAACTCTAGTATACATCTCGTACGGACACCACTGGTGCAAATTTTAGAAAATTGTCAACACCAAAAATGCCTAGTGGTGCTAGTAGGTGCATGTAAAATTGCATGAAAATAGCTTGAACATATCCTATATTCTTTCAAATTACACCCTGTATATATGTACCTACGTGTTTATAGTGTTGGTGAAGAACCTCCTGGCAAAATAATGGACATACGTTTCGAATAAGTATAATTATTCTGAATTCCATGCGAATATTCGATAATAATAATCAAATTAGTCATGAAAATATTCCGATTTTGAGATTCATGAATCGGAATGATACCATATGGTATCACTGGGTGAACACATACAAATTAATATTTCAAGCAGAAGGGGTTTTTCATAGCGATAAGCATGATTAGAGGGACAATGACTTAACAAATCAAGTTGATGACATTTTTCTTGAGCTTCGTGAATCCAATATCCCAAAACATCTATCTAACTTGGAGCTCAGGAGGGAACTTGTACAAATCTACTTGTCGCGGTACGGAGTGGTTTCAAAAACATCAGGATCTTATTTGTCTTTATGCATCATTACGTTCTTTCCAAAATTGTAAAAAGTTCGTAAGAAAAAAGTATTTCAAATGTGTTGAATTCATTGTAGGTCTGTGTATTTCATGTTTTTCACAATATTATACTTCAAAATTATATCGTTTCAATATAAATACAAATTTCCTCAAATTTTTTTCGGATATTTCCTTGAACTATCATTATATTTTTTGTTTGTCACTAGCAGTATTGCTAACGCCGAGTGATACCATATGGTATTGTAGAACAATGAAATCATCCAAAAGTGAACTGTTTCATTTTCATTATAAGTTTACTTCACAAAAATAACAGAGAATTTTACAAAAAAATAGTTCTGGATGCTATGGGTTAATGTCCATTTGGAGCTGTTTCGGGGGCACAAGTGTATAAAAAATTGTGATACTAACAGCGATGGAATGATAATAATACTAATTTGATATTTACAGCTTACGATTTGACATTCGGTCGTGTCGGCGCTCCTATGGCATTAGTCTACGTCCAGTTGGTTGACTGGAAAGAAGGACAGTATTTCGTATCGGACAAACCGCATCCCAGAGGAGAAATTATAGTAGGCGGTGAAAACGTCAGTCCTGGATACTACAAGAGGGAAAGCGATGACTTTTTCGAGAAAAATGGAATGATGTGGTTCAAAACCGGCGATATTGGTGAATTGCATAAAGACGGGTGCATCAAAATTATAGGTAAATTGTCTTTTTTATAGGGAACTTGGGAATTTTTTTATTCGGATTCGGTATTTTTTAGCATGCATCGATAGCTTAGAAATTTACATTTTTTTTCCTACAAAGCCTACGGAGGACCGCTAAAATATTTTTCCTACTCGTCGATTTTTTTCGTTTACATCTCACCACTTTTATAAAGTTCTCGCTTTTTTCTCCATATAATGTCTGTTTTTTCAGGGAAATATTTCGATACAAAGTTCAAATCTTTGAGAAAAAAATTATATTCGGAAAAAATTCTTTATTTCGGAAAAAGCGAACTGTGACTTATCGCTCGGGAACTGTTCTGAATTGTCAAGACTGACTGTTCAACTGACACTTCCTGTATACTAGTTTCTTGTTTGCTCGAATCTTAACGTTGTTCTGGAAAAATGGTAGTGATTTATAAAGAATGATTAGGAGTCTACCCGAAACTTAGAGACTAATGTTTTCCCAGAATTTACTAGCTTATTGGTAGTTCGTGAACAAGGTTGGTTTATTCACTTGATTTCAGAATACTGTGGGGTTAGTAGGAATGATGATTGAACGTTTGGAAATACACATATATGAGAGTTTATCGAAATTTAGAGTTAATTTATGTTGATGAAGCCAAATGAGAATTTGATCCAGTTCACTTTTCATATCACATTTAATTTTATCGTAAACTATCTGGAAAGTATGTGATAGTGGTATAATCAGCAAATAATTTGATCATTCCATTCATAAGGAAAAGTATTGGACCAAGGATAGACCCTTGAGGTACACCCCAACTAATATTTCGAGAACTTTTTTCATTGCCTATTTAAACAAATTATTTTCTATTGCAAGTAATTTTCAAACCATTTCAGGAGTTTCTCCTCTGAATCCGACATTATTTTTTTTTTATCAATATCTTATGGTAAATCGTATCGAAGGCTTTACACATTTTCTACTTCTATCAATTTATAATTGAATATTTGAAACAACATCCATAGCTGCCGACTCTGTGTCCCTAGACCTTCGAAAACCATATCGACCGTTGTATAAAAGACTATTATTTTCGGTTTTAATTTAACGAGTGCATAAAAATTAACGATAATTTTGCAAGAAAGCGTGATATCTAAAAATTGTAAGAGTTTATTTTCATATTTTGGCGAAAGTGCCCGAATCCGAAGGACGAGGGCTCTTTTACAAAATATGAAAATAACCGAATGCAATTTGTATAAGATATCACGCTTGAATGCAAAATTATCTGGTCATTTTTATGCACGAATGTAATTCATTGGAATATTTCACGAATAAAGAAAGTCTCAAGGAAATGTTATTTTTTGTTCATTTATACTTTCCTCTATAGATTGTGTGGAGTACTCACCTAAACGCGAAATGTTTTTCTGTTTTTGAAGTCTATCTGACATTTATTTGTGTTGTTTACTGACGTCTAGCGATACGGTTTTAAATGTGTTGTTATGGTATGGTATACAATGCAATTACCGCTGTAAGTTTTCGATAATTGCATTGCTCTTATGGGACATTTTATAATTGAGGGAAATATTCAAGATAATTCATGAGCCTGACATGTATTAACTTCTCCAAAATTTTTGCAAAAACTGGAAGCACTGAAATTGGTCAGTAATTATTCAAATCATTTTTTTTGTCACTGTTGAATATGGGTGAAACCTCTGAAATTTTCATTTTATCAGATATTATGAAATGAAAAAAAAAAATCCTTGAAAAATTAGAATAAATTTTTGAATGCTTTTCCAGACCGCAAAAAGGACCTGGTGAAGCTGCAAGCCGGCGAGTACGTTTCTCTGGGTAAAGTCGAATCTCAGCTAATGACCTGCCCTCTGATCGAAAACGTGTGCGCCTTGGGAGATTCCACGAAGAATTCTATAGCTGCTTTGATAGTGCCGCACGAAGAAAACATGATGGAGCTGGCGAAGAGTATAGGGGTCGTTGGCAAGTCGCTGAAGGAACTATGTGTGGACGCCGACGTCACGAAACAAGTGCTGGCGGAAATCCAGAGCCACGCGAAAAAAGGTAAGCAACTGAACACTAGTATAGGTTGAAAAAAATTGACAAGTTAATTTTTGTGACAAAAAGTAAAAATTAATATCCACTTATACTACAAAATAGTACATTTCGTTGAAAGAGCAAAGAATGGTAGTCATTTCCATTTGTATGAAATTTGCAGCATGAGCCGCAAGCGATTACTTCAAATCATACGAGTGGAAATTGGCAATCAAATTATAGTGACATGATTGAACAAACAACATGAGCTTCAAATTCAATGTCATTCAAAATTTCCATTGAGGTACAATCAAATTAGTGAATAGAGCTCCCAGCAAACACAATTACATCGCCACTATATCGCAATGATGTCACAGCTATCAATAATAATGACTAATTATCCATAAAATTATTTTTCTAATGTATCAATGATGCTTGATTCAACTGATTCATTTATACTATTTTATACCCATCCTTTCATTTATATATGTATATGCAACTGACATATCACTTTATTTCATTTGTTTCTTAATTTTGTTCATATATAAGTATTTTTTGCCTTTTTTTTTCAACTCCTTGTATAAACATGTATGTTTCTTGGGATCATTAAAGTTATTATTATAATCATTATTCGAATCGCAAGGATACATCACAGTAATGGAATTTTGTCACACTCATGTTACAAGTTTTTAGATGTCTCTGCGATATGTATTTCGCGATATTGCTACGATATATTTTTAATTTGTCGCTGCGATATGTATTCCTTGATATTTTTTTGCGTTCCCGCAGTGTCATGAATTATGCGAAAAATTGTTCTTTGTCGTGAATGAATATTAAAAATGAAGATATATACAAGAAATAATACAGTCCATTGAGAGATGATATGAATGAGAGAAATCACGACATCAAAAAGTTTCACATTAACAAAAAATATGACATACAACAATATACATTTCCTAACAAAAATGAATAATTAACATCTCATTGTTCCGAAAAGGACTTGCAAACAATAAACATACGCCATTTGTAAACTGTAGTACTCTTACTCTGTTCACTTATTGACAACGTGATACATGATCAACATCAACATTAAAATTTTCTGTAAATCACCATATGAAGTTCATAAACAACTGAGAAAGTTAGGTTAAGATCTCTCCACTCTACCACTTCTTTATTTAACGTTGGCCTATTTCCGCTACCAAGGCCAATCACCGACGCCGGTGAGCACACTTCCCCCAACCGGAAATTTTGCCGAACCCTCTGGTATTCCAACCAGAGGTAGGGATCTTTTACGAGCCCAACATCCATGGACTCGGGACCGACGGCTTTACGTCCCCTCCGAAGGACGGCATATCCTCAATATATCTTGTGCTCATTGATATATTGTCTGCGAGCTATGATATGCTATTTCGCTGCAGCTGTACGGGCTTTCGACACGGTATTTCCCTGCATGGTCACCCATGTCACCCATCCAAGTACTAACCGCGCTCGGCGTAGCTTAACTTCAGATATCGAATGACTGACAATCAACCTGAAGAGCTGGGCCATGCCCACGGATAATAGACTCTATTATCCGTGGGCCATGCCCATCTCTTCACTACTTATTGTAAGGTTAGGTTACTGATACCCATATTAGGTAAATAGACCGCGGGCATGTGATGTCACACGCATCAGCCTGCTGGACAAACAATTCGTATTTCCATAAATATCAATGGTAATTTGATGAGATTATAATTTCAATTCTGAGATACAAAATTCATGAATAAAATGTTGCCCATTTCAACTTATCAGTACTTAAATCTGCTCTTCTAGTTGCTTGAATCCACAATTCACGTCTCCTAACAGCAAGAGGATTAATATTCTTTCTATTGTCGAAAATAGAAAGGAATCGATGGATTGAAACTCAAAATTGAGTTATTACCGAAAGAAAATATTTTGAAATATGACACAAATGCATAATGAGCCTCTTTAGATCCGTTTGTTTGTCCAGCAGGCTGGATTTACAACTGTCAGATGTACTGTCGTCTGGCAGATATGCCCGCAGACTATATTTATTCGAGTACATGCATATTTTATTTTCATCCTAAATATCAATAAATACCTATAATGTGTGAAACTAACTTAAGTTTCGCAGTTATATAATCAAATAATATAACAGGTGTGACCTCATTATAACATCTCGGAGATGTCAATTTTACGGATGTGTTTGATGGGCTGTCATTGCTTGACATTCCATGGAAAACCTGATTCATTCTGTGAT
Organism: Zygogramma bicolorata; assembly: GCA_032362365.1. NCBI lineage: Eukaryota > Metazoa > Arthropoda > Insecta > Coleoptera > Chrysomelidae > Zygogramma > Zygogramma bicolorata. The sequence goes on from JAVJAQ010003522.1 coordinate 548,258, forward strand.
AATGACTAGTACTGGAACGAAATAAATTCATTGTTTCAATAATATATGATATCAATCAATCAATCTGTATTGACCCCAAGAAACATGAATGTTTATGAAGAAGGGATCTTAAAACTAAGTCACTATTACAATTCACGCATTAAAAAGAAGATTTCGACCATGAATCAATCCAATGTCAGATGGAAAAAGAAAAGTGTCACTGGATCAAATACTTTTTCAAGTTTCTTTTGAAGCGTTTGTCAAAATAATCTTCAGTTAATTTCTTTGGTAGTTTGTTACATTACGATATAATTTATTTCAGTCAAACTGGATAAATTCGAAACGCCTGCAGTTGTGAAGCTAGTCACAGATCAATGGACGCCTGAATCAGGATTGGTAACAGCCAGTATGAAACTGAAGAGGAAGGCCATAGAAGAATTCTATAAACGAGAAATTGCTACCATGTATGCTGCTTTGTGAATACACGAAAGAATTATTTAGTTGTATTATTGGTCCCTGGATATCGCCCACACAGCTACCAACGTACCAGAATAGTATATTAAATAGTGTACACCAAGGGATTGAAGTCATACTTTCTATACCGGGGTGAAAAAATAACAATTCATCGAGGGATAGAAAGGGTTTTCAATTCAGTGGTGCATCCACTATTTAATGCACTTTAGGAGAAGTAAAAAAAAGGAATACGTATTTTGAAAAATAATTTAATAGTACTCTCTAATAAAAAAAATATTTCGATTTTGCCATTCAGCCATTAGCTAGAGGGCATCTAACAAATATTTCTTACCTTGAACCGTCCCTGGTCCCTGCTGCAGGGACGGACCCAGGATTTCGTTCAGATGATACTTCGTATATGACAGGAGACTTAAAGGACAAATAGGTCCAGCAGAATATTCAGAACTTTTGTAAGAATAGTTAGACGGGAAGGGGATTAACCCTCCCCCCAGATCAGCCTCTGTCCTGTTAATCAGGCTGCCGACCATCTTGTTAAACAATCTGGGGAAATTGTGCTGACAGAGAAATATAGTTCATCGTTCAATGAACAAAGCAATGGAAGTAAATTATAAAAAAAACATGGGACACTCCATCGACGGAATTATACAAAATGACTAATAACATGACGTTGTATTGTTTGATAAATTCGAAAAAACTTCAAAAAAGTAATATTTTGTTCTTTAAAAATTCTACTGTACACAATAACACTAGAACTTTCAATAATTATCATCTAAACGTTATATTCACACCAATAAGGTAGGAAACAATCCTATTTCAAGCTCAATAGAAGCATTCAATAAATTAGGTACCAGAAGAAATGAAATATTCCAAATCCTTAAAAAAAAAAATTCGAAAAAACTGAAAAAAATCAGAACATTAATGTTCATCAAAGTACAAGCGACAATTGTTAAAGTGTTATCGCAGGTTATAAAATTATCATTGTTAGTATTTTAACTTATACCAGAACCCCACTCCGATTGGAAGCGGTCAGTTGAAATAATTAAATAAATTCTGGTGTTGAAAGTGTAGTGATCCAAAACACTGAAACGGGTCAAAACAATTGGATTGGATGGGTTGCAAACGTGAAGACGATCTCTATATTGAATCAAGTAAGACGGGAGAAAAAATGTTCAAAATTTGTGAAAAAGTTACGAAAAATTGGAGGTGAATTAATCAAACGGAACAGTTCGCATAACAAGTGAAAATATTAAATCTTTATGAACTGATGATAATATTGAAGTAAAAAAAAAAATTCGATGAGTAATAAAGATTTTGTAAATATAGAATATTGACAATGAGTCAAAAGTGGAAAAATAATTCGAATTGTGAAAAAATATCAATTAATAAATGGAGCAGAAAAAAAATAATGTTGAAAAGTTGGAAAAATGGAAAATGTTAATTTGAAAATTTAAATAATTAAAAATAGAGTTGTTGAATATTTATGATCGGATTTCAGAATTGAAAATAAAAATGAAAATTAATTAATCTCAAAGAAAATATGGAACACTTTCAAATATTTTAACACATTAGATACCGAGTATTAAAGTTGAATACAAAAAACCAAAAACAATGTTCGAGGTGTAACCGTAATTAATGGTACATATATGCAGTTTTTACATTTGATTCTAACAAACGAGGAGATTGGAACCTTTGGTAAAAAAGTTGAAACTTTTCCTAGAGATCAATTATTACCCTAACACCAAACTGATATTTTTGCACTCGACGCGCTTTTCGCTAACAAGCAGGTTAGCATCTTCAGGAGCAGAAAATTGATAGTAAATCTAAAGCGTTTCTAATATTATTCAGATTCGGTCAACTGGAAAAGTACTACTTTCCACACTTGTCAGGGTAGTTATACCTACTACAATATCTGATAATATATCTGTACAATTCAATTTATTTCTGCAAAAAACGCAAGAAAGCTGTAAGGAGCAACTAATCTGGCAAAACTGTAACTAATTCCAGGAATAGAATAAACAGACATCTTAGAATTCAGAATAAACCGTCGAGTTGGCCATCTTTTTTCCTTGCAAGTCTTATGGAACGAAGATTGTCGACTCGACAATTTTAAATCATTTCGTGAAATAAAAATTCACTTAAGAATCAAAGCCTGCGGTTTGTGATAAAATTACGTAATTTAACATTTCTACGTCCGCAAGTGCCAAATGACACTATCCACCAGGTTTTAAAGTTTCCCATAATTCCTGTAATTTCCTACTAGTTACTGCAAAAAAAATCAATTGGTTGATGGTTCATGTTGACCTGTACTGGTTCATCTAACTTCCATTGTCAAACTTAATCAGTCAGCATGCCTATGGTAACACTTTTTTCTTTAAATCTCAAAAACTAACTGAGGGCTGTTTTTCAACATAAGAATATTCCTCTCTAAAGTAGGTATTTTTTCAAATTGATATATAAAATCGATATAATAACGATTTATTTCCCAAGAAACATATACATGCTTATTGTAGGGAAAATTAAACTGATGCCATACAATAAAAGTAGAATAGAATACAAAAAATGAGTAATCGAATCAGATCTTTATATGGCAATAAAAAGAAAAAAAATTATGATATCAAATGTTTTTTAAATTATTTTTGAAACGAAATTTTCCATATTTCATCAATGAATTCGGTAGACCATTGTATAGTTTTATTCCGTTGTGGTAAACAGATTGCTGTCCTATATTTGTTTTAATTTTCATCAATGCCAGATTTTCTAAAAACCTTGTTGAGTGATTGTGTTGATCACTATTCATTTTGAACATCGAATTTGAATGCTTGAATTTATATTTGACCAGGTGAATAAATGTGCAAATTTTAAACGTGTATAATGAAGGAATGTCTAAAAGTTTTCTTTGTATAAATTAGCTGTAGGTTCTTTTTGATCAAGTTTGTATATACACTTTATAATTTTATTCTGTAATGTTTTCAATGGTTTCATTACGGTTTTTGGAGCTGCCCCCCAAATCGAAATCAAGTATTGAATTTTGGAATATACTAAAAAATAGTAAATTGATTTCAGACATAATAAAACAGTAACATATTTCGAATTTTAAAAATCATACCAATAATTGAAGAAATTTGTTTTCTTTATCATTCAATATGTTTGTTCCAAACTAAATAATGATAATAATAATAATAATGTGTCTTTATTGGTTTTAGTGAAAATACATGAGGTCTTACAAAATGAAAATAAGGAGGCGGTATTCAACTGAGTTGCTCTTCCATACTAAATGTGTATCAATTAAAATTCCTAAAAATTTCACTACAGGAGAATTCATAACATTTTCATTATGGAATCTGATAGGATCTTTCGAATGGATGGAGGTGAATTTTCTTGAGATAAACATATACGAGGATTTTTCAGTATTCAATGTTAGCTTATGATTTATCAGCCATGATGATATTTCATGGAGGTCATTGAGCATAAAAGTTTTGATTTCTAGAAAATTGTTTCCGGGGTATACTATTGTAGTATCATCATCAAACATTTTGATTTTACCATTCAACTTCAAATTAGACAGGGAATTTATATATATGAGGAAAAGCAATGGACCTAGAACAGATCCCTGAGGAACGCCGCATACAACTGTTTCTAGTGAACTATTTTTGTCTCCAATCCAAACAAACTGTTTTCTATTATAAGGATAATTTCGAAACCAACTGTGAGTGGTTCCTCTTATTCCTATTTGATGAAGTAAATTCAGTAAAATTTTGTGACATACAGTATCAAATGCTTTTCGAAGGTCTAGTTATAGTAGGCCACATTTTTTATTACAATCTATGTCAAGTTGAAATTGGGAAATAACATCAATTACAGCTGATTCAGTATCACTAGACCTGCGAAATCCATACTGCCCACTATAAAGCAATTCTGATTTCTCAAGATAGTCGAGCAACCTGCAATGTACCACTTTCTCAATAATTTTAGAAAACACAGGCAAAATCGAAATTGGCCTATAATTTATCATAATTGATAAATTTGTAAACTGGTTCATTTCTCATTTAAGTTTTTGAATTGTTCGTTCTGACCAGAAGTGTGGCAGAAATTCCAATAGCTTAACATCAATTTCACTTCAAAAGTGGCACATATATGCCACCGAAAATTAAAAAAATACTACAATATGCCACAAGCAAAAAATTATTTTTTTTGATATATTATCCTGCCTGATATATACGAAAATGTTTATATAGAAAAAAAGCGAAATTCGACCTTGTTCTATGTACTTATTTACGACCAAAAGAACACTGCCAAATATTACTTATAATTCACTTTCTTGAAGCATCCTACTAGTGTGTCCAGAAGGCAGAGCCATGTGCGGACAAGGGACGTCTGTTCTAGAGTGATGTAGGGTCAGCTTCGATAAAAAATATATTCGGGATTATATATAAAATGAGCTTTACCTCTCCCAACAAAAATATTCAAGAATTATTTCCTAAAGCTGATTCTCATTGGGAAAACATAGCTGATGGAAAATAACTGTTGAGATTTTTTGTTGATTAATGCAGGCCAAAGGAATAAATTGTTCTTCAGTGTGATATTTTCAGCTGACCCACAGGTCAATGTTAGTTGATTTAATAATAATTATCACCCAGCCTGAGCTAAGCATCAAACACATCACTCACACAAAAAAAGATAATCAAATGTATATGAAAAATTTAATGGAAACCACTTTGCATACCTATTACAATAATGTAACAATATAAAATGTTTGTAAATGAAAAAATGCATTAAATAATTGGAAGGAATGATAAATGTCAATTGCTAACTAAGAACTGCTCCTACTGTATTTTCCCCATATGTGTAACATGAAAACTGATGCGATGAACAACAAAGACATTACTAGCACTGGAACTGGGCCTCTGCAAAAAAGAAATGATTTTGAATTAAATATTAAATTGAAAAAGGAACACCTAGTTGAATTCTTTCGAATGGAATAATTTTGAATACTTAAGAATACAAACACTGGGATGAACATGAAGATGAAATGAATAAAAAAAGCATCACTGGGTCGCACTATCACTGTATGAAAGGAAGTCCATCTGCTTCAATATGGCACATTAGTTTTTCTCTTCCAAGAAAGTAATGGGTCTAGATAATACAGCATAGTGGTGGACAACAATATTTCAAGATAATGATTTTGCAACTAGCATTCTGCAAAAAAAATCTCAATATTCTAATTGACAACCTTTTGAATATGCTTGGACACTTTCTATGCTCGACACACTGCAAAAAAAATGTGAGCCTGTGACAAATTTTCTTGGCTATAAAATATAAAGCAGTAGTAAAGCTGGATTCATGCATCCTCAATAATCAAGAAAAAATTATAGCAAAGTTGAATACTGATTGGTGAGAATAATTGTATACACCAATCAGCCCTCAGATTCGCTATAATTGTTGATTGTTACTTGATTGAAGCTGCATGAATCCAGCTTAATTCCTATACACTTTCGCAAAACAGTAGTCAAAAATCATTGAGAAAATTAATAAATGAATTTGAGACAGCTGTTTCTGGTGAGAATATAAGTTTGGAAGTACTTTTACCACCTCTGTTAATCCACATTGATAACAGATGTCTGAATTTGGCCAATGAATAATGAAAAAGGAAATGAGAGTGATTCACATGAATGCATTGCCACCAGTAAATAAAACAGAACATATGGAAATGAGAAAAACAAACTCACACTTTGATTCCTGGGGAGTCGTCTGTGTAGAATCTCCACATACCACCAGTTCCAGCTCCTGTATTTCTTCTTGCAGTTGTCGTTGTAGTGGTCTTTCTCTGCCTCACAGTTCCTCCTGTCGAAGATCTAGGTGCAACGGCCTTTGAAGGGGATCTTCCTCCTGAACCTACACTTGTCGCACTCGCTGGAGCAGGCTGTTGAAAAAAAAAAAACGAAGAATCAGTGGTAAAGTATTAGTTGCATAATGTAAAATTCTTACCATTTTGTCAGATTATAATCGACAGACTTCTCTTGAAACAGGAAACTTCCTTCAAAACTCCAAGATCGGAATGACAAATTTGCATCCAACCTCAATACTTTCATAAAAAGTACTGAAATTTATGACACGATTTACACGTAGACAAACGTAACTGTCTTGTTTTCCAACGTGGTAGCTTCGCTTGGGCCACGTTGCCATATCACCGTCTTATGGTTACGTACAGACTAGTATTAAACTTTCGGATAAACCTTCAGTTAGCCCCTTTGAATTCATCTCGTCATTCTCTAGGACCACAAAAATATGAAAATTAGCATATTTCATTGATGATATCGGGTTTGAACTCAATTCGATTACCGGAGTTCTACATTTTTTTTAACCTAGTGTAAGTGTATATTTGAAAAAAAACTGTTATTCACAATTATTCATCAATGGAAGAACTAATGGATCTCAAAATCTCGGATCTATGGGAATCCCAACCCAAATGCCTAGGTTGAAAATATTAGACTCGATGATTTGAAAACTATTAGGATATCCGATAGATTTTTTCCACGAGTCATCTTCTAATGTACAGACTTCTGCGATTCGTTCCTACACAATACATTTTTCCAACTCAGGACTCGGTGAGCATGATTCAATGTTGAAAGTGCCCAATGTCTTCAACAAGCAAAGCAAAATTATGGCATACGGAATGAGATTATATAAATGATTCCAAGACCTAATATTTCCTGGTTGGAAGTTTGTGATACATACTTCAGCGCTTCGTCCTTGATACCATTCACATGATTGCGATTGAACTTCGCAGAAAAGTTCGTTGAATCGGCCAAACAATTACGTCACACCTGTCAAATATTGAAAGAATTTGAAAGCGTTCTATTCAAAACATTCGGGGACTGGCAACATTGAAGACACTAATATTTATCTGTCAGAGTTTTTGTTTACAATTTATTGACAAGTTGACAGGTGTATTCCTTGACACGACGAATGATTGACATTAATATTTTTTTAAATAATGTATTTTTTATCCAAATTTTGTCGAATATGCGTCCAGACAGATGTAAAATTAACAGATCTCAGTACTATGGACTACGACAAGGTGAAATTGAGCGAGAAACTGGAATGTTGTACAAAAATGGTAAATTAAGAATAAATCCCATCACTCATGATTTATTGATTTTTTGTCACAGGTCGTCACAAGGGAAAGCTTGTCCACAGAAATATGTCTCCAGTGCATCTCTAAGTTGAGAGTGTCCTACCAGTTCTTGAATATGTGCAAGAAATCCACCAAGACATTACAAAGTTACTTGAGGTCATTAATTCCAAAGGAAGAAGACAAAGTTGCCCCATCATCTTTTGTGAATACAGAGCTCAGTGTCGTGGTAGAACCCATTGCAGACTGTAGTTTATATAACATTTCTGACCAATGTGAAAATGATAGTTCAACAACAACAGAAGGCAGAGAAAGACGTAGAAGAATAACCAAGGAGCAACGTTGTTCGCTTCTGAAACAGTTATTAACACCAACTGAAAATAATAAACATGAGAGAGACAAAGATCAGTACCTCAGGCAAATGTATTCTGATAGTAGATCATACCGTGGGGGTCTGAAAAATATTATTAATTTTACTAGTAACTACGAATTTGGAGCAAATCTTGATAAAAATTCAAATTATGAGTCTACCCCCTTGGAAAAGCTCCGAGTTTTCTCAACAGAGTTCTTCAGGAAGGATTTTTCTGAATTCAAAAACACAATTTTGTACATTATAGAAAACAAGGATAATTTATATGATAGTGGGGATAGTGAAGATGAAGACATAAACTTCCAAACTTCTGAGGGAAAAGACTCCAAAGAAACTTTTGTTAAATTTGAAGAAGTCACTGTAGAGCCCGATATTCAGATAAAAACAGAGGATTTCGAGGATGAATATATTGATCAAGAATATTTAGGTGATATAGTCGAGTGCAAACAGGAAATAAAAGAAGAGGCATGTGAAGAAGAAAGTGTAAATAACAACCTCTACGAACCCTATCCTTCACATAGTTATAATGACCACACCGCCAAAGTTAGTTCTTCCAGTGACTCAATACACTTTCTGAATGATTTCGTAGGTAGTTATCCACATAGAAGGACGTTTTCTCCCCACAATGTGCGCTGTCGTACTAGAGACAATCCCTATATCAACCCAATGTTAAAACAACAGTTTTTGTACAGGAGTTTCAAATGTGACAAATGTAGTAGGTATTTTAAAAGTCCTGGATACCTTAAAGCTCACCATTCAAAAGTTCATTGATTCAACAAGTTTCTGTTATGTGATGTTTTTTCAAAGCGAATGACACTCACTGCAAACTCTGATCCTAGAATGGAGGGTCCAGTAGGTATGAACCATCAAATGGTAACAGTCATTCCAACTGTTGTTGCAAGAAATACTATTTTATTGTTTTCAAGTCGTAACAATTTGTATTCCTGTCCTATTTATATAAAACATTTTGAAAAGGTTTTCTAGTTCTGATGTACCATGAAAAAAATTCCAAACATAACAATTGTGTAAACAGTTATCTTACTGAACCTTTTTTTGGAATGATCCAAAGATAAATCATATGCTTTTGTTTCTGTTGTGAATAATCACAAATAGTTTTTGCAGAAAATTCAATATCAAAGGAATCTGAGTTGAAAATTGTTGATAACAATTTTAAACTGACAAGTACAGAACTGATGCCAAGCAATATATAGGTACATGACTATTTTATTTACACATATTGAACTATTTGGTGTATATCTGTCATTGCAACTTAAACAAGTTGCATATATTCCGAAACTGGAGGAATTCAAAAGGTTATAAGATTAATTTATTGTAATTTTAATAATTTGAAATGGACAAAATCAGATATTATCTGGGGCATTATTTGTGTCTACTATGATAACAGTCTGTGCTATTTTTTCATGTAAACTGCATGGCATAGAAATCAGATGTAAATGGTTTGAAGAAACCATCTTTATGTACTTTGATTTCATTGTCACAAATTGATTCAAGCTTGTTTTACCACTATCTCACAAATATCTCACACAAAATGACATTGGTGCCCTGTTATGTGAGAAGTTATTATGGATCTGTTTACTTTGAATGTTTTGATGGAAATATCAGCTGAAAACTGAATGTTTTAAAAAAATTCATAATTGTGTAATTGATGTTTGAATAAGTGCTATGTGCAAATACTGGGTGAAAGTTGGGACTATTTTCAATAAAGTTATCATTTTTAGCTTTGAAAGCATACCTAATAATCAAAATTCTGGTTTCCCAATACTACAAAAGAGAAAAGAGAATCTCATAAATATTCTCGTCATTGTTTATATATCGGAAGTTATTAGTCAGTTTTCTTTCCTTATTGGTGATTTGTTACCTATTATTATATCATTTGGAACTCGATAAAATTTTATATAAAAGATTGTTTTTCAAAGTATGTTTTTGCTAGTGTTGATCAAACTTTCACTCACTATTCGCCCCAATCCGAATTTATAAATGTAAATTGTGTATACCCTCTTTGGGAAACTTAGTGTTAAATAATTTGCAATATATATCTCCTATATAAAAACTTCGATGGAAGTTATTTGACCATGCTTTTTTATCAGTTGCAAGTTGTAGCAACTTTAAAATGTTTTTGATATTGTTTAATTTTTTATTATAAAATTTTAGATATTGAACACTGTTCTGTTAATGGATTGTCCAACGTCCTGTTTGTAAGCTGTTCTGGAAAATATAGAACATTTTCTTGTTACAAGGTTTTATTTATTTACGGCTCAGTGAAACTACTGAAAATGTGTAGGTAGGTATGTTGTTCTGATATCAGAAAATAGAAAATCATCAGATCTTCAGGATTCATAAGACACACCGTTTCATAACATACATATAATGAATGTTCTCATTTTGAATAATTATTTCCATACAAAAAAACTCATCAATTACACTGCTGGGATTCACACGTTGAAACGTAAGGCCTCGTTAACGATCGTTCAATTTCTAAGGGCATCAGCTGATCAACAGAAAAAATCATTTCCAAGCCTTTTTTAATTTTGTGAAGTGCTTCAAAAAAAATGCAGATTTTTTTTTAAATGATATTTTTCGCATCAAGTATCGATAGTTTCATTGAGTATGACCTAACAAATATAGTTTCCAACTTGTTTTATGATATTGAAATCCTGCACCTTCATATATTAATTGGTTTTGAATTCGCGTGGAAAGTTATTTCTTTCTGAAATGTTGAAAGAAAGTTTATGAATCTTCAAAATGGGTTGAAACATTTCCTAGAGGTCAATTACTTTAACACCAAACTGATATTTTTGCACTCGACGCCCGTTATGCTAACAAGGTTAGCATCTTCAGGAAAAGAAAATTGATACTTTTTTATCAATATAATAGTGTAGTATTAGTATCATATAATAATGTAACAATATGAATTTGAATTGAAAATGTTTGCATTTTCTGAAAAAAAAAACGTGAAATATCTATTGGAATTCAATTTCAAATCAAATTACCATCACAGAACACTAAAAACTGTTATTGAGTTAATCGTTCTGTGAGAATAGTGAGGAACCCAGCCGTGACGACAAGACCACCCAAAATAGACCTAGTCTTTGAATGTTTTCATCCTTCTCTACAGTACACCGCAAAGAAAGAGAAAGATAGATGATTCAATCAGATCGTCCGCATTGTTTAAACGGCGCTGTGATCGCGGTTAGTGGATATAGGAATTTAGAAAGGTGTTTGTTTACCAAATAGGTTGAAATATTTTTCACTATTTTCCAGTGAAAATGGAAATAGCTAATGCCGTGGGCACCACTCCTGGGGTGGCTCGCAACCCTAGGATGATGGAAGGCGTGGGTGCCAGAGTTATAAGAGGGCCAGATTGGAAATGGGGAAAACAGGTTATGTTATGAATTTCGAAAAAATACAATAACTTTTGTTTAAATGATTTTCAGGACGGAGGAGAAGGTCACGTTGGTACCGTGAGGAACTTTGAATCCCCCGATGAGGTTGTCGTAGTCTGGGACAACGGCACTGCAGCAAATTACCGCTGTTCAGGACAATATGACTTGAGAATCCTCGACAGTGCCCCCACGGGCGCCAAGCACGAAGGAACGATGTGCGACACTTGCAGACAGCAGCCTATATTCGGCATCCGTTGGAAATGCGCTGAATGTGGCAACTATGACCTGTGCTCCGTTTGCTACCACGGAGACAAGCACCAGCTTCGTCATCGCTTTTATCGTATAACCACACCAGGTAGTGAGCGCGTGTATCTCGAAACTCGGCGTAAAACGAAGAAAATCGCGATTCGCGGGATCTTCCCTGGTGCTCGTGTAGTGCGTGGTGTTGACTGGCAGTGGGAAGATCAAGACGGAGGTAATGGGCGAAGGGGTAAGGTGCAAGAGGTTCAGGATTGGTCTGCAGCCAGTCCCAGATCGGCCGCGTATATTGTTTGGGACAACGGGTCCAAGAACTTGTATCGTGTTGGGTTTGAAGGAATGGCCGATCTGAAGGTTGTCAACGATGCAAAGGGTCAGAACGTTTATCGAGATCACTTACCTTGTTTGGGGGAGCAAGGACCTGGCAGATCTGCTCCACCTGGGTTGAAGATCGGAGACCAGGTAATGTGGGATATTCAGGAAATATTCAAATATAAATGGTATTGAAGATTTCAATACCAGAGTCTTTGCATGTCACTTTTATTACTGTACTCCAATAATTGAAACATTTTGACAGTATTACCAAATACTGTGAATATGCACTTTTGTTTCAACATTAATTATGATTCATAAACAAAACCTGTGATGTTCGGCTGATCAGTGAAGAAAGGAAAGCTGTTTGCATCATATAGGGATACCTATCATGTTTTGTTTTCCATTACACTTGACATTTGTCAACATATACAAGTAAAATAGAGTACAATAAATATTGAACCTCAAGATATGCAGTGATATGAAATTGTGATAAAAAAAATCACTCCTAAAACAATAAATGAATTTATCAACAATTGATTATTATTATCAAATATGTACAATACAACAGTCAATACAATAATAGAAGAAACGCAAGTTAGTAAGATCATTAGCCACAATAAACCCTTGTTGGTTGCAGTGGAGGGCCGAACAGACCCACTCACTTCTGACCTAACCTAGTAAGATCATACAATAACTTACCATACATATATTGCATGAATTCTTTTTCAGGAGAAACTGATTTTCCACTTGAAAAACCTTTTGATTCCACCTATCTATATCAATTTTGCTCGCAATTTTGTCGAATTAGTATTTTATTAAATACTTTGAAGCTTTCATCATCGAAAAATCCGCTAGATTTCTTTTATGTGGCATCCATAACTTTTCCTTTTGAAATTTTCATGATCACGTAAATATTATTATTTCACAGGTTAACGTGGATTTAGAACTGGAAATCGTTCAGTCCCTACAACATGGTCATGGTGGTTGGACAGACGGCATGTTTGAATGCTTGAACAGTATTGGGACTGTAGTTGGAATAGATGAAGATCATGATATTGTGGTGGCTTATAGCAGCGGTAACAGGTAAGAAAGAGCAAAACACACTGTACAATTTCAAGAATTCATGTGTCCACAAGATTATTATTATTATTAACACTATATACGGGTATAATGACCAGAAGAAAAGTGTATGTGTTTGTGGCATACGGTTGAGATTCAAATTACAAAAGAAAATCCTCCACTATCTCTCACCTTTGTAGCAAAGCATACAGAGTAAGTTTGAGACAGTCTACATATATAATTGTTTGACTTGCATTTGATATCAAAACTTTGATTCTGATTTGGAATTTTAGAAATCTATGTAGAGGTGTATCCTATCATAATGCTTTTCATAATTGGTTTTTCTCTTAGTTGAGTATTTGATTTGACTTATTGCATATTTGGTGGATGGTGATTTTTTTAAATTTCATTATATTATAAATATAAATGGGAAGTTCATCCTTCACTTTTTGAAAGGATAGGTATGCCTTTATTGCCTGAAGAAATGATCTTATAAACAAACTTTTTCCTAAAAGGAACGTTCATAGAGAAAAGTAGCAAAGTATCTTCTCTTAGATTCCTACATTACTAGAAATAGTTCTATAAATCCGGTGTCAGTCATTATGGAATTATGACAGAAACCACTCTAAATTGTTTATCAATATTAATTTGTGATTGAATATATAATAAAAAAATCTTTATTCTCGAAAAAATACTGAATTAACATGCCCATTCAAAAAGCATTAATTCCTTATTTGATTCTCGCAATTTCATTCTATTCTCTACAGGTTTCATTTGGATCTAAAACCCTAATCTGAAAGTGCTACATTTATTATCACAATATATGCGACCGGTTATTAATTAAACTGTTTTGACAAAAAAAAAAGTGAATAATTTCACACACTGTCACTAATTGATATGAATTGCCATTTGAATTTTAGGTGGACTTTCAATCCTGCAGTCCTAACGAAAGTCGCCACTCCAACTAACTCTGCTGGCTTCAACGAAACTCCTCAACAACAATTCGCAGTCGGAGATGTCGTACAGATTTGTTCTGATATGGAACGTGTGAAAATGTTGCAGAGAGGTCACGGGGACTGGGCTGATGGCATGAGTGCTGTAGGTTTGATTTCCAATCATTTATTTCATTGTTTTGAAACCATTGTTGAAACTGCTTATTGACGGGTTATTTTTCGATAATAACTGTTAGTTCGGAAGATGAATTTCCAGATTGAATACAGATGACATGAGTTCAATCAAATATTGATAAGGCATATCATTTATTTATTTTATTAAAATTTTTTTATTGACGGAAAACTTTCCAAACAGAACTAAAACTGGTATTAGGAAGATAATACATTGAATATAAATAAGTTCAAATATTTCAAAATAAACGTAAAAGTATCAATTTTAACAACTTTTCATAATTATCGATTGATGAACATCAGTATAATAGCAATTTTAGTTTAAGTTTTTTTAAGAAAATATTTATAGATTTTGGTTTTTTGATATTGTGTGAAAGATTGTCCCATACAACTAGATACAAGATTGTTTTTGCCTTTATTTGAATGAATGTTATTCAAGTGGATGTTATTGGCGTTTCTGATATAATAGTTATGTTGTTTTGATTTTTTTTGAATGACTATTACTTCTTTGTAAATTATTTGTTAGTTTGTATGCAAATTTAATTTTACTAGTTTATCTAATGTGGAACTTTTAGTATCTTTGTATAATCGTAAACAAGGTGTTCTCCATGGTTTTTTGAAAAAAACTTTTATTGCATTCTTCATCATAGGATAAATGATCTCTTATGGGTTTTTACTACAAGATATGACCATACCGTTATTAAATATCTAATATGTTTCAAATTTAGTTGATGGCAAAAAAAATTATACTTTATTTATACTTTTTTTTTAATTTATTGATATGATCTGATCTGGTCAGCATAACCATAAGGAACAACAAATTGTGAAAAATATGGAACAGAATCTTAGTGGCTTATACGAAATGCCTTAGTAAAAAGTATACACACAGCATACTTGGAGTGAATATCTCTATGATATATCTGTAGATAAATTGATAAAATATACAGTATACATGTATTCATTTGCTGCCATAATAATGCTTGAATTGGAGTTCTCTGAATAGTCCTGACATTTTTAATACTTTGATTTTCACTTACAATGTTAATAAGGATCAGATATATTCATACTCTGCCACTCTCAAGTATCTTGAAAAATTATTCATAAATCAAATATCCTGCTTAACAAATGAATATTCCCCTCAAATTGAAGTGACTTCAATTGTATGTGTTCATTTAAAATCTTGTTTCAGTTGATTGTCAGAGTCAAAAATAGCTTTATCGTTTAAAAATGAAAATTCTTTTAAATTGAGTTCTTCCTTTCAACCAATTCAATTAACATCAATTTTGAGTATTTCATGGTTATTCAGGGATCATGTACTGAATATATAATAACATATAAGCTTATAAAAGTCTGCTTGGCATACAAAATAATATATACCTACATCTACTGGAATCAAATGAGAGTGATTACTACAATGTTAACGTTGGTGTGACACAGGGCTCAGCACTCGGTCCCATACAGTTTCTGATATATGTCCATTCGCTGAAAAATATTGAACTAAGTGTAATATAATTCACCTTTGATCGAATAGAAATATTAAAAAGCATTGCAGATGATAATTGTATTAGAAACAGCATTATATTAGAGAAACTAGGTGAAACACAATCAACACAATCAACACAGGAAATGCTTCAAAATTGAAAAAAAAATGAGAACAAAGAAATATCAAGGCATTCGAATTTATGGAAGAATACAAAAAATAATGAACTGTAAAAAGTAACCACAAACATTTCTGCTAGAAAGGCGTTCAAACTAAATGTCAGAATATGTCCATCTCTGAATGTGAAACGCTAAGTTGCTCATATGTTGTTTTGGAAATCTGCTGTAATATTTTAACTCTGGAAATATATTTTTATTGAGTTACTGATCCCAAGAAACTAATGCCTGAACAGGGATTTACATGTGGGAGAGTAATTACAAAATACAAATAAAAAAACACACAAAAGAAATGAAACCACTAGTTCACATAATCAAAATGACAGAAAAAGGATTTTAAATAATTGGTGAATTTATGAGATTATCATCGACTCAAGATATATTTTTTTGATTCTGATTTGAGATCATTTAAATTTTTTATTTTTTTCAAGTTTTTTTGGCAAGGCATTGTAGCAGCGATTGTCTAGCAAAATTGCATCTGATTTTAATCAAATTGATATGATATTGTAGTTATGAATAGGTACTCGAATTTAAAAAAAGCAGAACCAAATGTTTCCTGTTAGAAGATGTCAAATGAATGAATATAACAGGTCTTCAACTTGATCAACTTTTCTACCACGAAAGATCAGGATCGATATATAGCCCCAAAAACTTGATGCAATCACTTTATTCCTATATTATATTTGAGTATATGTACATACCAAGTATTGGGGTTGGCCATATCAACAGAAACAAATCTTATTACTGACCAGGAATTTGGTAGCTGAAAGAAATATTGTTTTCCCTTTGAAACATTTTGTTTTTTTTTTCATTTCAGAACTCTTTCTGATAGTATTTTTATTATATCTGATACACATATGTTTTGTGATGAACTACCTATTGGCATTCCATTCTCCGTTCTTCTTTGTACTGGTTCACATCTCATGAATGGTTTCATCATTCAATTCAATTCAATTCTTTATTGACCAGTTTGGTACACAATAGTACATATGGCAAGTCATATTTTTACAGTTAAAATAATTGTATAAAAGTACGTATTACACCCACAATCTATCATATACTACATCAGATTATTTACAGTTGAAAGTAAAATAATTACATAACAACATACATATATCTAACCCACAATACAAAACATTCAACAGTTACGATCATGCAGAATTTCTTCGCAACTGTAGTAACATTTGTCTAGTAAGAGATTTTTAATGCTCCCATAGAATAATTTCTCTGTTTTAATTTTTCTAATAGCTGACGGCAGCGCATTGTAAAGACTAACTCCTTTATATAGTGGTGAGTCTTTAAATTTGGAGGTTTTGTATTTAGGCACCTTCAATAAGTTACTATTACGCCTTCGATATTCATGACATGATGAGGTTTTTTCAAGCAGTGACTCGTTTTTTTTTGGCGTAGCTCACACATTTATATATGTATCTGCAGGGAGCTGACAGAAGCCTTTCTCTAATAAATACTGGTTTACAACTCTCTGAATAATTCATGTTAAATATCAGTCTCACTAGTCTTTTCTGTAGTACAAAGATCCTGGTGAAGTTTTTTGCACTTCCCCAACACATCGAAGAGGTGATTTTATAACATTTATATTCCTTTCCATCGCACAAGTTATGGCCAAAATTCACCTATATATCGTTACTGTAAACTTATAAATGACAAACACATTGAAATTTCTGATATATCTCTGAATATGTTTAAGAATAATCTAAATAGAGTATTTATTTGATTTTTTGTCAGTTCTAAGGTTACAAGTACTTACCTACTTCTTATTTTGATATATGTTATCTAATCATAAAGTTGTTAAAGTATTATTAGTACATATTTAGCTCGTAAACTTATTATTGTTAATTGTATAACTTTTAATGGGGTAATCCCGTCAATAAACAATAAAACAATTATATTGTAAGAAATGTGTGAATATGCCATTGCATAGTAGACACTGAGCAGACTTGACCTGCTTATACATTGCTTAATTTGTTTTATTGCAAAATATGCTTTGTTTAATTTACAGCATACACTATCGATATGCAAATCCCAAGTCAGTTGTTCATCCAAAATTGTATCCAAAAATTTTGTACCAGTAACAACATCAATATCAAGTGAGTCGCATATGTGATCTGGAATATTGCTCTTTCTGTTATAGAACTTCATAGATACAGATTTGGTAGTGTTTAAGATGAGGTGGTTGAGTTGACACAATTCTGAGAATTTTTCAATCACACAATTAATTTGTTCTACCAATATTCTAAGATCTGTTCCTGATACAGCAATAGTCGTATCATCAGCAAACACTGTCATTTCAAAAATTTGGTAAGTGTTCTTGCAAATCATCAATAAAAATAAGAAACAATAGGGGTCCGAGTACTGATCCCTGAGGAACACCTGAGTTTACGTTGAGGGATTCAGATAGAACATCATCATACTTTACAATCATGTTGCCATTTTTCATGTAGGACTTTATCCACTTGAGTTTATTGATTAGTTCTTTGTTTTCCGATATTTCAGACCTTAGGAAAAGTGGGCCACGTCCAGCAAATCTACAACGACAACGATTTGAAAGTCGAAGTTTGCAATACCACCTGGACTTACAATCCTTTGGCCGTCACGAAACTCGCTAGCAAAGATGGCACCATGCACGGCACGACTTCCGGCGAGAGATTGAGCGCTCTGCTCAAAAAGCTTTTCGAAACTCACGTATCCGGGGACGTTAACGAGGAGCTAGTGAAATCCGCCGCTAACGGAGACGCGCAAAAGTGCGAGGAGGTGTTGAAGCAGAGCAGCTCGGCAGGCGCTGGCATAGGTACTGGAAGTAATAATAATAATAATAATAATAAAAACAATTTATTCACAATGAATATCAATAACAATGCAAAAAACATAACAATATGTGAATGAATAATTGAACCTCACGAAGTTGTGCACTCGTTGTGAGGAAACATTATATTAGATTTTTATATAATTCAAGTGAACATGAGAATATAAACAAAAATCATAAATGTCAAAGAAAAATAGTAGTCCAAAAATGAATAAATACAATATAATCATGACACAGGCTATATTGGATATTTTCTTTCAATAATATTTTGAAAATATAGTCTAGGAGTTTCAGTAATCCATGTGTTTATTTTTCTCTTATAAGTGTATATCGATTTGGTAATTTTGATTGAATTTGGTAATTTATCATAAATGAATGGTGCTGAATATAGGAAATTTTTTGTGACTTTACTTTACATATGCTATTTTTTACAGTTATTTCATTTTTATTTCGTGTATTATGAGTATGCTTACTATAATTAATACAATTTTAATGCGAAAATATATAAGTGAGTATCTTGAAACTGAATAATTGCCTGATATCCATCATTTTACAGTCAGAATATAATTTATCAGAAGAATATCTTAGGTTTTTATTGAATATGATTTTCAAAAACCACTTTTGTAATATTTCCAAAGGCTTAAGATTTATTTGGTCAACACCCCCCCATGATAAAATACCATAATATAATTGAGATTGGACTAGAGAAAAATAAATCATTTGGATGTGTTTTCTTTCCAAAATATTCTGTAAAAATTTGAATTTAGGTAATAACGGTCGTAACTTTTTTATGACATATTCAATTTGGAAGTTCCATTTCAAATGTCTGTCTACTCCTAAATATTTTATCCGATCTACTTGTTTAATGCATGAATTTTTTATTTCAATTGGGCCGAGATTGGGTAAATGATTTCGATAAGAAGTGAAAGGAAGGTAATTAGATTTTTCAAAATTTAATGTTAACAAATTGTGGTCAAACCAATATCTAACATTATTGAAGTCATTCTGAATAAGTTCTTTGAGAGATTCCCATGTTTTTCATTTGTAAATTATTACTATATCATCCGCAAAACTATGTATGAGTCCACTTGTTTTCAAATGAAAGATATCGTTGGTGAATATGTTGAATAATATGGGTCCTAAAACAGTTCCTTGTGGAACTCCATAATTGAATATTTTTTCTGAATTCTCCTACTTTAACACTTTGTTTTCTATTTTCAAGATTTCTCTGTAGTAATTTGAAACTTATTCCCCGAAAACCAATTTTGTCTAATTTTTCTAATAACAATTCATGATTTACGGAATCGAATGCTTTAGCTAGATCAAGACAGACAATTGGAGATTTTTCTTCTGATGCTTCATAAATTTCAGTTGTTAGATGACATAATGCATGCTCACTTGATACATTAATTACCACAAAAGCCAAATTGCATTTTAGAAATAATATTGTTTTTTCAAGATACTCGATCAATTCTGGTTTTCAATATTTTCTCAAATACTCTCGCTAATGTTGAAATTAAAGATATAGGGCGATAATTTTAATTTCATTAATATCACCTGCTTTATAGAACTATTATTGGAATCTGTCATTGAGAAAAACTGATGAATATAATGATCATATTATGGAAGGGGAAAATTCTTTTTAAATAAAACTATTAAAGTTTTCTTCTGAATATATAAGTTTCAGAGGTAGGTATGGATGTGTAATAGAAGAATTCATGATGTCAGAGATGTCACTCAGGGACTGATTTTTAGCTGTGAACATGCAAAATATTAATGACCAAAGTTTGAAACTGTCTATAATTACATCTTTAATGCAATAATAATCATGTATTCGTTTTTGTATATTTCATTCTTGCATGAAACTCACATGCTCATGCAATTTCGTCTCTTTTGAATATTCTCTCTGCAGTATTATATGTCATGGCTTATAATTAGGATATGCGATATTTGAAGAAGAGCTAATATTTCATACATTAGTTCAGAAAATAAAGCAAAAAAAATGGTAAAACCTCGCAATTTTTTCGTCCAGCACCGATTTGCAAAAATTTGGGATTAGGCTTAATTACACCCTCTAGTTCATTTTCTATATTGTGCCGTTGTACGCTTTTTGATTTTTAGGGGTGAAAACTACCCCTTATTGTCAAAAATTATAAAATAACATTAAAAACCTAAATATGGGTAAAAATAATTAAATGATTGTTTCATGCTTTAGGATACAATTTCATAATTTTTCAACCTACCCTTGTAATAAACTACCCTTGAAAACATTGAAATTTTTATAATATGTCTTCGAACTTTAGAATACACTGGTGAGAAATCAATAGAATATACACTCACACACGCGAGCAGATTTTTCTTCTCTGTCTTCCGATATGAATGGAAAAAGTGGAACGTATAACATATAACGGCCGAATATACCGGTTATGTAGATTACTACGCTCCGAAGCGGGTAATCCAAATTAAAAAAAAAATTGATCGGTTTTTTAAGCATAGCTCCTTCATTTTAGGTGATAGAAAATTTTGTTCAGATACGATTTTGGGGCTTTTCAAGAACTATAAGACTATGTGAATCAAATAACCTAAGATCCCTTGATTTTTAAATGGGAAGAGTTTAAAGCGCTTGACTAAGGTGATGTTCGGTCGGTGTTAAACGGTTATATCTCGCCGAATATTCACGTTACAGAAAATCTACATACAGGAAAATTTTCTGCCATTAAAAAAGGTACAATTTAGTACTGTATAGTTTTTTTCGTATCTTTAGTATTTTGACAGATATTTATAAGAAAAGGGTTAAAAACACGAAATTGAAAAAAATCGTTTTCTGTTTAAACTCCAATTTTTCTAAAATCAAGCATTTTAAATTGGTTTAACTCCGTGGGTGTGTTATTAGTACATATATGAGGAGAATCACAGGAGGGTGGCGATGAATTTTAGTGAGGGGGTACTTTGGAGGTTGTTTTCACAGATTTTTTTCGTTGAAAAAAGCGGGTACAGATCTTATTTTGATCATAAGTCGGTCAATTTTCATGCTGGTGAAACATTTTTTCATTTGTTTGAGAGCTTCATTTGAATACTTTGAAAAAGATTCTATGAGCTTTCTTCCAAAAATGCAAATTTTGCTCGTTATTTCGCTTTAAATCTTCCAATTTATACATTTGACGAAAAAAGCTAAGCATTAATTCGCTGTATCTCAGTTCGTATGTGTCGCAGGAAAATTATAAAGAAAGCATTATTTTTGTTTTTTCAAAGGCTACAATTTGCCTCTCCACACTTTTTTTTTGATGAAATGCATAGTTTTCGAGTTATTTGCAATAAAACATTTAAAAAAGTCGATTTTTTCGCCAAAAAACTGTTACTTTCAACTTCGAATAACTCAAAAAATATTACTTTTACGAAAAAAACGTATGGAACATTTTTTTCTTAGAATTACTTTTTCCGTCGATTCCTACAGTTAAAATGTGATGAAAAATTTCCACCCCCGTGATGGGGTGGCAACCACCCCCAAGGCTCTAGCATACAGCGTCATGATATAGAAAATGTTCCTCGAGCTATTCCCTACCTTCTGTGAAAAATTCAGGTAAATCCATGGTGGACGAAAAAATTGCGAGCCAAAATGCTTCATTTCCTGAACTACATATACTTATTTGAATTCTAATGATATTTGATAATCTATGAAAATATGAAATTATTTGTGTCTGTTTTGTAGAGCTTTTGGTTTATAATTGCCAACAAACTGAGCAAATGTTTCATACCGGAGTTCCAACCCAATATAATTGATTGAAATAATAGCCAGCAAAAAAACCTCCATCTATTAATTGAATTTCGGATGCGAAATGAGTCCAGGGTTTATAAGTGGTCAATATATTGCCTTATTAATTATTTCATTCTTGACAATTGCAATGAAATCGACCTAATTTTACACTTTTTGCTTGATAGGCCAGTTTAATTTTTCCTTACTAGGATGAACAGAAAATATTCTGATTTCATTGCTTGTGGAGGTTTTTCCTACAAGTTTATATTGAATACCAAAATAAATCAGTGCCTAAAAACTGGTTTGTCACAAACAGTGACTCTGAGTCTGCAGTGTACAAAATTTATCTTTAATAATAGATAAAAGTGATATTTGTTTCATGGTTGGTTTTTGATTTTGAATATAGTGAAAACGAATTCGTCCTTCAGTATCACTTCTGGTGTTCGTTCCGGTTTGAAGGCCGTCGTTTTTTGGAATTTCTTCCTGACGTTTCAAGGTCGTACTGAACCAAAGTGACAACATATAACTTTCACACCTTTTCTTGATTTTCCAAGAACGATATTCGGCCATGGAACATTATGCCAACGTGAAGGAGATATAATTTTCATATATTTGACCAATATTTGTTTCGTGTTACATCTTTTAATGCCATTTCATCTAATTTGTAAATGTGAGTGTGCATTCGTGCATTATTTTTGGATACAGATTTCTTTTTATAAACTACATTCAACTGCTTGAATTGAAACTGTTCCCCTATCATAAATATTTGTTATTTCTTGGGAGCAATAAACGTTGTTATTATTATATCTAAGAACGCAAACTTTCACGGCCGGAGTTAACTGATTCTGGGGAGTTTTTCGGGTTTGTTTGCCGTGGTCCACCGGTTTTCACTCCTGACGTTTCGCCTGCAGCTGTGGTAGGCATTACCAAAATCTATGAGATAACGGAAGCAATGTTCTCGTTCTCATAGTACATACTACTTCGTTCACGTTTTGCTCCGCTTTATAACTTCTTTCGTGTCGGAATTTCTGTGTGTCGGGGATGGGCGCAGCTTGTTTTCTATCAAGTAGTTTTAGCCGTGTATTATTCAGAGCAGGTAACCAGACTTTATTGATGTTTGTCTTCTTTTCGTTTGAAATTGTCTTTATGTTTGTGTATCTCTATTGCCTCTCTGTGTAATCTTGGATAGTAGCTCAGAGTCCTGTCGAGCACTTGAGTTTTGTCAAATGCAATTACGTGATTGCCTTCTCCGAGTGCGTGCTCTGCTACTGCCTACTTTCTTTCTTGGATGTGCTAATGAATAGACGTGAAAATGGAACACTGGGAAATTATAACAATTTGACCAAACAAAACATATTTCAAGAACTTAAAGCTTTTTCTTTTCATTTCTAGGAGAAGGAAAACCCAAAAAATTGAATCCAGGACATTTTCACCTCCTCAACAGACATTAAATCAATATTTGATTTTTTTTGTTTCAAGGACCGGACGTGAATGGCGTGTTCGCCGGCCACACGGCCCTGCAGGCGGCCAGCCAGAACGGCCACCTCGAGGTGATAACGGCTCTGCTGCGCTTCCACGCGGACGTCGAGATCGAAGACAAAGATGGCGACCGCGCCGTCCACCACGCCGCCTTCGGCGACGAGCCGGCCGTCGTTCAACTGTTGGCGCACGCGATGGCCGACCTGAACGCTCGCAACAAGCGCCGCCAGACGGCGCTGCACATCGGCGTCAACAAGGGCCACGTCGGCGTCGTCAAGATGCTGCTCGATCTGCAGTGCCATCCCAGTTTGCAGGTAGGTGGCGCTTGATTGAATTTTGAATTCGTTTCCGGAAAGACTACGAAAGGGTGGATTCGCTTATTAGGCCCCGATTGGGAATTTTGGCGCTTTGAACAGTACAGATTTGGCCGCTCCCCCTACTTTTCACCTTATATTGTGAAGAAACAATATGCATATAGAAGATACAATGAAAGTAAAACGGTATTCAAAAAACTTAGGCATGAATATGAATGCAATATTGGTAACAAAACCGAGGTATAACATAAAATATTAACTCCTGGCGGTTACGAAAGACGTAGGAAATTTTCCTGTAACCTTGTTTTGAATCCAAAACTGAAGACCTGACGCAATTTGAAAGTCTTGGGACGTAGACAGAAATAAAATTCCCTCGATACGTAATGTGACAGAACGCTCTAATCATAATATATGGAAAACTAGTCGACCAGTGCCCACTTCGTTGGCCGTTAGGTATTTTTTTTTTATTTAGCAATCATTTAAACCCATAAAATATTATATCAAAAGTAAAGCATTCGATGGGGGAAATTAAAACTCACAAAACCCGTCAGCATTGGTCGAAACGAAATGTGACATCAGACGACATAACATTAGATTTATCGGCATCGATATTCATACTGTGTTAGTGGTGCTTGTGAGAAACATATTACAAACGCGATTTTTAGTTAATTTTGATCTGTAGTGAATCTAGGACGATGACTGAAACCGATTTTGTTCAGGAACAATCGAAAATTCATCGAAAGTAGATAATTTATGATGACAGCATATTTTGCATCAAATCTTGATTTTCCTTATGCTGAAATTAAAGGAGTGAAATCTGCTTTATCATGTTATATGATGTATTTCTGTCTATACATAGATTGGTATTCAGGAAAGCTGTCAGCAGATATGTATTTCATGAATCGATATTTCGATATGTTTGTAAACTGGGTTAGGTTGCATCTCTGGTTTTTCGGGCTTGAGGGCCGTGTAGTGGAATTTTTACTTCCGGAGCTTTCGGCTACATCTGCGGCAGCCATCTTCAGCGGCGTGGTCTTAGTTGAACTCCTCTATGTGAGTTTACTACGACTGATTGCAAATCTGGAATTGACTCGTTATTATTTTTCGGTCCGCCAGCATTCTGTTGGTCGTCCGATTCCCTGGTTCTATCTGGCTTCTTCTTAGCTGTTCTTAGAACTGGATACCAAATTTTGTTCAAATTTAGTCCCTCTTCCTTTCTGTTGAAATTATCTTTGTGCTTATGTATCTCAATCGCTTCCCGGTATAAGCGAGTGGAGTAATGCGTCGTCGTTGACAGAATCGAAGTTTTGTCGAATTGTATATTATGGTTGTTCAGAAGGGCGTGCTCAGATACAGCTGATTTGTCCGTTTGTCCCAACCGACAATTTCGACTGTGCTCACTGATTCGAGTATTAAAACTGCGTTTGGTGGTCCCTATATATACTTTTCCACATGAGCATGGAATTCTGTATACCCCAGCATTGGATAACGGATCTCTTGGATCAGTCGTATTAAACTCACATAAAGGAGTTCAACTAAGACCACGCCGCTGAAGATGGCTGCCGCAGATGTAGCCGAAAGCTCCGGAAGTAAAAATTCCACTTACACGCCCCTCAAGCCCGAAAAACCAAATATGTATCAACACCGGCCGTGAAAGCCTACATTCTTACATGGGTTAGGTTAGTTTAAAACCGAATTCACCACTGATGAATAAGTAGTGCAAAACTTAATTCTGACTAATTCACGCTGATCTGTACATAACTATAGCGTTTTTACGTTAAAATTATCTCCATAACAATATAAACACGATTTTGGAGGTACATCATATTAATAATAAATTGAACAAAATAATTTTTGCACCGAACTCAGTGCTTTGGATATACTTTGCACAGTAGAGTGCCAGAAGAGCTCATTCTCTTTGTAGAAGATTGTCAATTTATATATAAGGAATAAGAATATGATTTTCAAAATTATTATGTGGTTGTAACTCAACAATACCATAACCTCTAAATGTGATGACCTCTCTGAATGATATAAAATCTATCAGACATTGACTGAATTTTGGGGAAATATTTGGAGTAATTTCAGCATAGAAACCAAAGTGTTGAGGTACTTACTCTGTTGCTTTTAGATTTCGAAATTTAGCTGCATTGAAACGATCGTCGTTCTCTGTGAATTACATCACCATAAAAATTGTTTGATGATACTTTCACAAACCCGTCTGAAGGCATGTTATGATTGGAAAACGCAAATGCAGACACTATTTCTCAATGAAATTGCAAACACGAGTCCAACTATAACGAAAACTACGCCTCAATTGTAAACTATCACCAATATTAGTTCTTACGTCGGTGTGCCATTCGATTTATATTTGAATTTATCGATATTGACTTACCTTCAATTTCTCATTCTTCAAAAAATTAACAGAACTGTTGCTCTACCATGAGTTTAGGCTTACATATTTAAATTTCATTATAAGAATACGAAGAAATTTCATCGTTTCAATTGTAATGAAGACACCGAATCATAAATCACTAGATGTAACCGTCTCTTTTATAATCTGAAGTCTATTCCAGAAGTTTGAGCATGTATATTGCTCTTGAATTTTTTGAATAAAGTCGCAAAACGGATTCCAGCCAAGTTCCGTCCCCCGAAATTACAGCCCTCGGCTATACACTCGTTCTGATCCCCCATCAACCCTATAACCGCCCTCATAATTACTTTTTCTTCTGCTTACTTTGACATAAACCATCGTCTCTGCAAAATAGAAGTTAGATGACGATAATTCGCCGACTTCTCGACGGCCTATCTCTCTACGTTATTTCTCTGCGATCAGCGGCGGATGCAGGGTGAACTTCAGGGGGGTCATGCTCAAGAATAAAAAAGGGTATTTCGAGAATACTTACCGTTGATGTTGACAAATGAAACCATGAAAAGCTATCGAAATTTCATTGAAAATATGCATTGAAATAAAAGAATTGGATGTTTCAACGGAAAATATAATCATTCATAAAAACGTAAAATAAATAGAGTGTGACCCACTTAAGACCGGAAAATTTACATTTTCCGACCGAATGAGTTTTTTTTCATCAGGAAAAGTGTTGAAAAGTCTACGTTTTACACCAAATTTCAGGGCACACTGTCATTTTTTTTGTATTCTAAATCGCTAAAAATTCATTTGGCGATTTTTTTCGTGAAATTTCTATACCACCACTGGATTCAGCACCCTCTATTTAGGTGATTTAAGTGAATTCTAGAATTTCATTTAAAAATATTCAATGGCAACAAAGTTATAACAATATTGATTTTGATAACATAGCATTATTTATGAATATTTCAGACAAATTTTGAGAATCGGCAACACTGTCAAGACAAATGTAGGAGATTATTAGAAATTCGAATTCATAACATAAACTGTATTCGAGTGAAATGTGAAATGGTATTTATGTGAGAAAAAAATAATATTTTTATAGGAGATTCACGAGAAAGGGAAGCCCTGTAATAATCAAAGAACACCACGTGAATCAAGGGACAGGAGATACGAATTAACATCCACTTTGAATTATTGAAGTTTGTAAGCCTCAGGAAAACCTCTTTCGGCAAGGAGTTCCAAAGCTCAGCTGTTCTATTTAAAAAAGATCCCTGTGCAGGAGAGGTTCGACAGGTCTCCAAATTCACAACAAAGGGGTGGGAATTCTGTACTCGTCGAGTCATCCGTGTAGATATTGCCAAGGTGGAATGATTGATAACAATTCAGAAGAGCACCGACCTTGAAATCGATCTCACATGATTTTCCCATGATAGATTATCACTGATCGTAATTCCTAGCATCGAGATACTTGACTTTATAGGAATAACCCCTCCTGACATCTGAATACTAGATGATGATAGATCGGCTTTTCTTGAGAAGAGACATGCCTGGGTTTTAGTAGCATTAAATTCCACCAAGTTCATGTTACCCCATTGTTGAATGTGTTGCCGATTCTCAGAATTTGACTGAAATATTCATAAATGAGGGTGTGTTATCAAAATTATTCTTGTTATAACTTTATTGCTAATGAATATTTTGAAATAAAATTCTAGAATTCACGTTGCCATAGCGACGAACGTTGTTCACCAAAACTCTAATTATGATTATAGTGCTATTGAATTATTTTTTTAAATACGTATTTTTTCTTTTCACTTACAAACTCTTCGCCTCGGAATATGAAGTATGACCTTATTCCCTTGGTGGGTAGGTAAAACATCCTTCACGAAAAAAAGTTCGAATAATTAGCAAAAAATTGGTGAAATTCAAAGAAAATTATTGGATAGGTACGACATGGAAATGCGAACAAAATTCTGTGGCATTTGTCAAACTATTTAAAAAAAAAATTATTTCAGAATTGTGTTTGAAAATGTACAAGGCCAGCGTAGTAGAAAGTCAAATTTGAATTATAATGAACAAATGTGGAAAGAAATGAACGCAAACTATAATTGTCTGTGACCTTTTGAACACAAAATTTTGAAAAAACTAGATAAATGAAAGCAATTTTTCGAATAAGGAATATGAAAAATACATCATTACGAAACGACGGAGTCTTTTCAAACCATTATTTACAAATGTGCTGATATTGCTGCGTCTTCTTCAATAACCATACTACTACTGTGTCATAATTTTTGAATGATTGTCAACTAAGCAACTTTTGAGATTTTTGGATGTTTACTTTTATTTAACATGTTTTCTCGGAGTTTTGATGTAATGATATTTTTAAATTATATATATATTCACTTCATTGGACAGACTGAGTCATTTGAGAGAGGGGGGGGGGAAAGGCCCCCTTTGTATCCCCCAGTGTGTGCGATATGCCTCGCAACCGCTCTAGTTTGCAATATCTCTCCTGAAATTAAATTTAACTGCTCAGATGGGAATGCTTTATCCTTTCGTGGATGTTATCCCTTCCGGCGAATTCGGAACTATATATTTGTGCACACATGGAGATGGATGCGCTCAGAACCGGGCCGAGGACAAAAGACGAACGTCTTGTACATAGAAAGGATCCATTGGTGTAGTAGGTTAGGGAAGGGGGAGTTCTTGTATGATATTTCTTGAGACAGGCATACTTATGCGATTTCCGTGCAATGCAAGTTTGGTGCTATGCAAGAAATTTTCGGCATAGCACTTGCCATCACTCATACATTCTGTGCAAGATTCATTTGTTGTGACAGCACTTTCAACTTGAACTGAAATAAATGGGTTCGATAATATTCAAATTATTTTTTGATTACACTATCATTTAATTATTTTTTGAAGTGGAATTTATATCATTGAATGAATTTGAGGTATTCAAACACCACCATTTGGCATGTGCTTTGGATTATGTCAAATGAGGTGTTCTGTATTCGTTTACTCTAAGGAAGTGAAAAACTTTTAAACTTGGGTATGGTATGGAACCGAAGTGCAAAAACACTATTAGAAAACTCTGTTGAAGTGTTTCCGTATTCCAAGTACGAAAACAATGATGTGAGATAATGAGATGGATTAATGTATCTCCAAAATTGTGTTCATATTATTGTGAAGATCATTTAATATAGGTCTCTACTGTGGGCATTTATGAATACAATCTACTCTCAAATAAATCATTTAACATATTGGTTACCTCGCGGCTGTCACTACTTTAATCGCTGCGAACGTAAAATCAAGATTTGATGCAAACTATGCTGCCGTCATAAATCTATCTGTTTTCGGTGTTCGATTTTGTATGATGACGTGTTTTTGTAAGTTGGAATTTCCCTCCCTAATAATTTACTTTTGATAAAATATTTCACGCATTTAAATATCAACTAAATGAAAAAAAAATATATCTCAATTATAATGTGACGATAATGAAGATTCGTGTAAAAAATATTTGAAACAAATTTATTTTTTATGGATATACCCTATTACAGTTATTTATTGACGACAGGTACTTGAAAGATTCTGACTTTTGTTCCGAAATGTATGTAGTATTGTGAACTTTCTCTGAAAATTCGGATTTTTCTGTTGTATTCATTTACATATTTATCTATTTACGACATTTTTAATTCAACAAAACATTATAATTATAACCCTTCACAACTCTTTTGAAAGAGGTTATTGAAATACCAAAGAAATATATTACGGAAATATGCTTATTATCTTGGCTCAGCATTTTGTCCATAATTAGTGTGCTGCCAGGGAAAATTGAATATTTCTGAATTTCGTGTCCCTCATTCACATCAAATGATACAAGCTCTAAGATTTCTGGCCGGTTTACATTTCCATTAATATTTCTATATAAAAATATAAGACTTTCTTCCAACCTTCTGTGTTCTAATGTGTTAAAATTCATATTTCCCATGATTGTTTTATATCCAGTCTCCTGAGTCTCCCCTATCATAACCCTAGCTCAAAAACCTCCTCTGAATCTCCTCAAGTAAGTTCCTATCCAAATAATAGTATGGGCTCCATATAGTAGAATTGTATTCAATAATGGATCTTACCAATGAGTATCTTAACAGTTTGACGATGGTCACATAAAAGAACATTTTTGAATCGGATATAATTCCCATATCTTTGACATTATCTGTTTCACTGAGAACTGTTTCTTCGATTTTATATTCAGACTGTATAGAATTTTTCAGACTGCTGTAAGTTATCTTGGGACATTCGTCAGTCTTCAACTATAACATATTAATATCATACCAGCGTCAAAAATTATTCAAATCATATTGCAATGATTCGGATTCTTTCAAACTGTTAATTGTATGGAACATCTTGAGGTCGTCAGGAAATTTGAAGGATACTACAATCTTCGTCATTGATAAATACATTGAATAATATTGGTCCTAAATGTGATCCTTGAGGCACTCCTGAAGTTACTTCCACCGGCATCGAACTCTAGTTTCCATATTTGACAAATTGTACCCTTCCACTGGGATAACTTCGAATCCATTTCGAAATTTGACCATTTATACCGAGATTTACACCAATAGCATTTAGTTTTGCGATCAATAGTTCATGATTCAAACGATGAAATGCTTTCGCTATATCTGTACTTATTTTCGACTTTTTACGTGAGCTATGCGGCGTGTATTATTTGATAATTAACCGATATTTCACTTCCTGGATGAAGCAACGCAGAAACTGTGGATGAATATTGTGGGTAACTTCACACTAATACGCAAACCGCCATTGTTGAGCTGCCGCGACTACTGTATACCTAAAACGCTGCTTGTTTTTCTTTAATTTCGTCCCAAATCGCCTCTTTAAAACGCACATAAAGCGCACTCGCTCGATCTTTCGGATACACGAGCACGAACATCTTTTGTTATTTCGAATTTATTTGTAATTAGCCGGCTCGTTAGCCGCACCGGAATCAAAGTGATTGCTCCGGGAGGTCGTTAGCGAAACTTCAATGGAAGATCGGAAAAGAAACTTATTATTTCGTTTCTCGTTATGTATATGATGAAGATGGAAACGATTTTCGTAGAGTGGTTTTTTGCTGCGGATATTACGATAGACTCGTCAAGAAGAACTAACGAATCCTAATAATGATGCTAGTAATAAATGATACTTCAAACCAGTGGCGGATCCAGGATCAGGTCAAGGGGGGGTCTATAACTCAATATATATATATATATATATATATATATATATATATATATATATATATATATATATATATATATATATATATAACAGAAAATTATGAGCTACCGTATAGCAACAACTAGTCAAGATTCAAAAAAAAGGTGAAAGAGATTGACATGAGCAAAATTTGAAGGTGCAGCCAGGAGGTAAAGTAGGTTCGAAACTCTACTTTTTTAAAATCGAATCGATTTGATTTAACCTAATCAACAGCATATTCTACTCATACATAGTATATTCAAATCGTTACCGGCATACACAATACTCATCACAAATGTAACAAGTCTAATTTTTCAAATACTGCGCCAAAAAGGATCCAATGGCAGCACTGTCAGAAATTTCTCGAACTTTTCCTCGATAAGCCTGACAAGTGTCAATTTTCTTTAAAGTGTCATCGAGATAAACTGCAATTTGATAGTTAAAAAAAAAAGCATTTTATTTTGAACCTACAACATGATGAGGACTCTATTTCATATTTTACTCGGCTTGATCCAGCTTCTGAACCGACTGAATCAGAAAAAAAAAAAACAATCGGTGAGTCCAAAAATTTCAATCGAAATTTGTTTGTTTGTTTGGGTAACATTCAATCCAGATTTTGTTTGTACTATTTTTTATTCTTGAGAATTATTTTTTTTAGGAATTGGAGGATCATTGAATTGAAAAAATTGATGAAATTGGTTGTTGAAAAATGAAAATTTACTAATGTTTAAATGTAGCCTGCTCTTTAGTTTTCAATGGAATATAATAATAATTATTAAAGTTCTTCAATTTTAGAGCAAAAAAATTTATTCTATTTTATTTTTTTGTCTTGCTCATGTGACTTATTTTCGTTCCCTAACACAATTCAGAAATTAGGAGCCGATAAAAATTGAAAAAAAATCTCTTATTTTCCCAATGGGGGGGGGGGTCCGGACCCGAAAACCCCCCTCGTGGATCCGCCACTGCTTCAAACGCACGAACCGGCCGATTGCTGATAAAACCGAATTGAAACGCAAAATCGGTTGCGCGGAGGGCGACTTTCAAACGCTGCTGCCGCCATGTTGTCCACTGTTTGGAAAAGCGCAGCGCTGCTTTTTCATAAAATCCCACCCCTCCCTTGTTTGGGGCAACAATCACAATGAGGGAGACTCGTCATTATAGATACCTAAGGAAAATAAAATTGTTAATTTTTTTTATAGCGTTGACCTGTTCTAGACATGGCAGCACTGTCATTTTGTGTTTTCCTATGAATGAAATGACAACTTATATGTATGACTTTTGGGAATCCTATCATAATAGTGTCATGGCCTCTTAGACTTTTGGCCAAAATGCATATATTCCTGGTGAAATGACTTCTATACCAGTACAATGTTAATGTTTTCGTCAAAAACGGTAGACCTATGGCTCACTTGATAATGACATTCAGGGAAATTCACGTTCTTGAAATTTTTTTACAGATGGTGTCAAGCAGCAAATCTAGACACATGACATTGAGAAGTCTGACGAAATTTCTATTGGCGAATTCTCTAGAACAACTCGTGCAGTCAGTGTGTTACTTCCGTTTTTCAACTCTCTACCTAATAAAGGATAAAGATACACGAGTTCTGTCAAAAATTGCACTAGTTCTTACCTAAGAATTCGCTATCTTTTTGATGTTTGTTTCTATTTTGACGTGAATACAGATATGCATCTTGATACATATACTACAGAAAGATGCATTTGCTTTGTATTCTCTATATATGTTATGAGAAATCAATATCAGAATTCATAGAATTTCTTACTATTCGATGCTGCTTCAGATAATTAGATGAGATTCTTCGAAATATCGGTATCGACGTGAGAGGTAGTGGAGTTAGACTACATGGAAAAAATGGTACGTCAATATTGAGTTTATTGAGCATTATAGTGTTCAATTCGAAATGAATTGGACCCTCCATAGTACAGACGGATTTTCGAGATTTTTTGTGGGGGAGAGATAATTTATTGAAAAATAAACATCCTACCACCTTCGTGGTCTGTATAAAACAAGGAATACTAATACAATTTGAATAGAAATTCAGTAAAGATGAAATGGTGCGAGGAATCCAGAACAGTTTTAATTTTTATTCGGTCTCGATTAGTTTTCGAGATATTACTAGTCATAGTATGACATTTTTTATATTTTTTTCATCATTGACATTTGGAATGTTGAGATTTAGAAAAATTGACAGTCGCCATCTGTTCTTCGTTTTTCATCATGGCCTTAGCTACCAGGGCTAACTGTCATTCGTGTATGAAATGCATTTTGACTTTGACATTTAAAAAACTCTTGAAAAAGTGTACGAGATACTGACGGATTTTCGTGACTCTTTCTATGATGATAATACATGATAGTAGGAATTGAAAACCTTTTTATTTATTCGGACTAAATTAGTTTTAGAAATATAACCTGTACAAGTAATATGAATGACGTAATAGAGGTTTCTCACAAATGGCATTTAAAATATTGAAATATAGGGAGAAAACATCTAACCAAAAAAAGGCAACTAAAAATAACCATACCTAAAGAAACTCAACCTATCCAAATATAACCCACTCTGAGTGGGCAAAACCAAACAATGTCCAGCCAACATTATTCAACCTAATCAAACAAACCTACTCAAACCAACCAAACAAACCTTCTCAAACATAACCCAACCCAAACAAACAACATAACCCAACCCAAACAAATAAACCTTCTCAAACATATCCCAACCTAAATGAACAAACCTACTAGGCATTCCAGGGTACCTATAAAAAAAAGGAAAAATTTTGGGGAGGTAGATGCCTCCGTATTGGTTCATTTCGTCATTTGACAAGATGTTAACAAATATCTGAAATGCCTAACTCAAACACAACCCGATCCAACTCAATCACACATAATCCAACCTAATGAAATAATAGTGTGAACGGGCATAAACAAATGTATTCCAACCAGGGGTGTTATTCTTGACCGTTCGCAAATGGAGTATTCGCATTTATGGTCACATTTTGATATTTCAACTGTACAGTGAAAGCTATGACTAGACATTAGATTGTGCGAATACGGACACGAACTTCTTTTGCGAAGGGTCAAGAATGGACCCCCTGGTGATAGAACTGATAGAAGTTACTGTTGAATTTCAGCGCCACCTATTAGAAGTTGGAGCCAAAAGTATATGAAGAAAAAGAAGAAGAATTCCACATTGTGAAAACTATGTGAATTGCAATCGTTTATTGCTGTTAAAAAAAAATGTGAAATACGACATCCTACAAACTTTGACTGACTATATCTCGAAAACTAATCGAGACCGAATAAAAAAAAAACTGTTCTGGATTCCTCGCACCATGTAGTATTATCCCAGAGAAAATCTCGAAAATCCGTGAGCATCCCATAAAAGTACAATTTTGCCGAACTTTCATTCCACGATTTTAAATTTTTATCATTGCATCCTTTTACTGGGCATGTAACAACCATTGTCACTAATGCTGGAACTTGGAATAAATATGTTAAACTGAGAAATTCTGAGAGGCAATCAGCAAATAACACGAATATAACTTCTACCAACGTGAAAACTGAGCAAGATGAATTTTGTTTTTATCAGCGTTAGAATAATCTCGCGTTATATTGATCAGTTGAACTTGAGTAAATTTGTATTGAATGTTTTGTAATAACCATCGGAGCTCGATATAGATGAATAGATGATTGATTATTTCGTCCACAAAAATACAATAGCGTTTGATATCCATTATGAAACACTATTTGAAACAACACTTGAATTAAATACTTGACAAACGGAAAACAAGTAATAATTGAAAGCAACGATAGATTAAAGACAAATGACTAAGAAAACTGCGATAGAGAATTGATCTGGAAATGACAAATAGCTGGTTAAGAGGAGCAGTAAAATTATGGAAAACTACTAGCAAAATTCGAATAAATTGGAATGCAAATGTCAAAAGATGACAGAATTTGATTCTTGCACCATCTACTGGAAATCGCAGTGAATTCCGTGTATATGTCTGATCTTGTCTAGAGTTTTTGACGAAACAATATCGAATCGGAGATCGCACCAGGAATATATGCATCTTGCTATTGGCGAAATATCCCATGTGTAAACAATGTAGGAACCTCCATATGAACAATAGCAATATGCACAACAATTTATTACGACGCCGACGCTTTAATTGCCGTCGCAGGTTCGACTTGACCTTCTGAGTTACTGCTGCGTTAGAGCGTCCCTAACAATATAACCGACATATGGCGTCGTTTTCATATCTAATTAAAATCTCGCAGTTTCAATTTCCTCCATTGTGGCGCAACCATAGTCTGCGGCGAATAACGCGCGAGTTCATTTACGAAACGCCAATCAAATAATAATATTTTGCTCTTTTTTTTTTGACCGGAGCGCTTTCGAAAGAGATAAGGAGAAGATAACGCGCGTGATACTCGTATATTCTGTTGTTGGTTGTATTGTTGTCGGGAATTGTTGTTTGTTTGGTACAACTGGTGGGCTATGGATTGGGGGTTATGATGTTAGATCAGTAGTGAGGGATCAACAAGAGGGCAGATCCGAAAAAACTACATAATAGTATATTATGCAACGATCGTGTAATGATGGTTATTAATACATGAGCATAAACCCGGATACGAAACGAGCCGAAGGTGAGTTTCGTATGGTTTATGTGAGTGTTTTAATAAACATTACATGGGAGTTGCATACGCTATTTTATCTACACCCAATAAATAATGAAGAACTAAAAATATTATATTATTGGGTATTAATATTGAACACAATAATAGTAGGTAATCAATCGTATTTCTTTGAAAAATTCTACAAAATTTTAATTAATGGTATAACCACGGAAAATACAACAATGAGAAATGAAAAGAAAGAAAGAATGAAAAAAAAAACTCTGCCGAGGTCAGGATTTGAACCCGAGCGTATATGATGACTGCCCTCGCCATTGACCACTCGGCCATGATAGCTCATTCGATTTGCTCGAAAATAAAAACATATGTGTTGCATATGTCAAATGAAAAATATAATCCTTTCGATTGTATTTATTTCTTGTCTAAGACATCTGTGGAGGAGTCGCCGGTAATTCTTCTATATCACTGCTATAAGACATTTTCATACGATTATCCAAAAATTGACTTAATTCTTCAAAAATTCAATACCTACTGATTTTGACTTGACAAACGTCAAAATGCAAAGCTTGCACATCATGCTTGATTGAAAAATAATGGGTTTCTATTGGTTGAAAATCTGTATCGTAATGAAAATCTGTATCGTAATGGATTTCATTATAAAACGGGTTGTGGGCATGTAAGTTTATTATTAAAATACGGGTGTAGATAATGGTATATTATGCAACGATCATGTCATGATGGTTAATAATACACGAGCATTAACCGGGATACGAATCGAGCCGAAAGTATTATAATGAAATCCATTACGATACAGATTTTTCATTACGATACAGATTTTTTACCAATAGAAAACCATTATTTTTCAATCAAGCATGATGTGCACGCTCTGCATTTGACGTTTGTCAAGTCAAAATCGGTATAGATATTGAATTTTTGAAGAATATACCCAAACTTCGATAATCATAACAAAATGTCTGATACCAGAGATATGGGAGAATCTCCTTCGACACCTTCATCAGCAGAAATACACTTAGAAAGATTAAATTTTTCATTTGATAAATTCATGATTTATATCTTTATTTTTTCAATCAAATTGTCCGAGTTCTCCGTAGGCGACCGGTCTAAGGCGCTGAGAATATTTTAGCCAAGTTGAACTAGTTGGAAGAGACATGGGTTCGATTCCGGCCTCGAGTAATCTTTTTTTTAAGTTATGATCTTCTCTTCATTTCTCATCGTTTTATTTCTCGAAGTAATACCAATTATTACAATTTTGAAGAATTCTTCAAAGAAATTCGTTTGGTTAGTATTATTGTGTACAAATATAAATATAATGTTTGTAGTTCTTCACTATTTATCGGGTATATGCAACTCTCATGTAATGGTTATCAATACACTCGCGTGAACCGTACGAAACTCACCTTCGGCTCGTATTCCGGTTGATGCTCGTGTATTAATAACCATCATTACATGATCGTTGCATAATATACTATTACATTTGTCTCATTTTTGCTAGTCTAAATAGAGTTCGATATTGTATTGTTACTCCAAACAACACTTCACTACTTTTGTCACAACTCTTTATCACAATACAATACAGTCCCTCAAACTGCTCCGCTACCTATCCAATTCTCTCTACTAGAAATTCTCTCTACACTTCCACTTCTGCACTTAGCAATACCAATTGAATTACTCTCCACTAAGCTTCACTAAGCTGTCTCTGAAAGAAACTGTAATAAATCTCCTCCGCGATGAAGTGTCTCCCTTTTATACCTGCGTACGCCTATGAAGAATCTTCCAGAGAGGTCTCGATGATGTGTATCGAATTCTCCACGCGTATCAAGAGTTCCTGGGAAAATGACTTTCTGTCTTCGACCCCTCATATTATTTTGCGTTTACGAGCGACAGGGCCGGCGCTAGGAGATTTCGTAACAGTATTTTATTCTGAAACGAATTTTCAATGTCGCCTTCCGCCACTGAATTGGGTTTCCAAATGATTAAACATCCGTCATCGTGATGACATCTGTATCATAATTATCTCATTACGATATAGATTTTTTATTACGAAACAGGTTTTCAATCCGTTTTATAATTGATCTCATTATGAAACAGACTATGGGCGTTTAAGTGTATTATTATATAGTTATATGTTCGAATGTCATTATTTTATGGTGATTTGATTCTTTCTTCTAGCTTTTTTTGGGTTCCCAACCTACTACAACTGAAAAAATAGAAATTGATATCGAAATCTACACAAGTATAGAACGGTCTAAATTTAAATTTAGACCAATCAGAAAGTTATCGGATCATCGTACGATCGGATTTCGGATCTGTCTGAATCCAGCCTTAGTCAGCAAAGGACGTGTGATCCAAAATTTCGAAAAACATATCAATTTTTATATCTAATTTTGATATGAAAGTCATATGCGAAAGTTCACCCCCTTGCGGTCAGCAGCTACCCCCCCATATTTTATTCAATTGCATGAGGGGTCGAGTGATACATCATTTGGCTGGTCTTTTATCCCTCTATTATCGCTGGGAGTATTTCCGAAATTTTTTTATTCATTTTCGAGAAATTGAATGCTAAACATGTTTAAAAAAAAACAGCAAATGCTCTATGGTTACTTT
Organism: Zygogramma bicolorata; assembly: GCA_032362365.1. Lineage (NCBI taxonomy): Eukaryota > Metazoa > Arthropoda > Insecta > Coleoptera > Chrysomelidae > Zygogramma > Zygogramma bicolorata. Next base: position 587,303 of record JAVJAQ010003522.1, read on the forward strand.
GATTGAAGAAATCAATAAAAAAGATATCAATGGAACATAATCAACCAGTTACCTACAATAATACAGTCGACTTTCGACAGCGTTCCTTACTGTTATGATTTATCCTTGGGTTCGTTTATTAAAACTCCAAACAACACTTCACTTCTTTTATTACAACTCTTTATCACAATACAATACAATACAATACAATTCAATCACTCAAATTGCTCCGCTAAGTATCCAACGCTCTGTACTAAAACTCTATGTAGTAGAAATTCTTCACTTCGACTTCTGCACTTAGCAATAGCAAAGCTTTCTACGATAAAAACTCTGTAAAACTCTCCGCCTCTCCACTAAGCTAGAAACTATGATAACTATCTGAATAACTATCTCCTCCGCGATGGAGTGTCTCTTTTTATACTCGCACTATGGAGAATCTTCGAGAGAGGTCTCGATGATGTGTATCGAATTCTTCACACGAATCAAGAGCTCCTGGGAAAATAACATTCTCTTTTCGACCCCCTCATATTATTCTGCGTTAAGAGCGACAAGGCCGGCGCTAGGAGATTTCGTAACACATTATTCAAGATTCACTTCACTCCTTTCAATGACAATTTTTTAAGAGTGATTCCATAGATGGAGTGATCACGCTTAAATCGTGACATGAAAATTACCGATGACTGTCTCTCACTTACACCGTCAGGCGTCCCCACTGTCGTCGGCACTGGCGTCGCGAATCCTGATAATTTGTTTCAGAAAGCGACGCGCTAACTTTTGTTAACGAATAAAAAGTTTATGGGGCGCGCTCGGACCTGCCCCTGCATTTTGCAAATTAAACCGTTCGCATACCGTGGATTTATCGACTTGTCACGCGACACCGAAGTGTTACGGTTGATTTGTAGCGAGTGGAAATATCCTAATGTGATACGGAGTTTCACACGATTGCTTTTTTTTATACACAGATTCACACGAAAGGGGAGCCTTGTAATGTTCGAAGAACACCGCTTGAATCAAGGGACAGGAGATACTAATTGACATTCACGGATCCCTGAGCGAGAGAGGTTCGACAGGTCTCCAAGGGGTGGGGATTCTGCGTCTGGTCATACGTGTTGATACTGCCAAGGGTGGAACGATCGACGACAATACAGAAGAGCACCGACCGTGGAAATATCTATAGGAGAGAGACAAGTCTCCGATCTTTCTACGACGTTCCAGCGAAGTGAGCGAGTCCGTGAGCGAAGAATCACCAACAAGACTGCTGTTTTCTGAATATAATGGAGAAGATTCAATGACTGTTTCGGTGCCGAGTCCCACACATGAAAACTATATTCCCTGCATTGTAGGTCATCAAAAGCTGACGATAAGTGTAGTATTTCTTCGCACGAAATAGAAATCCAAGTTTCTGGGAAGCACCTTTAGCGATCGATCTCACACGGTTTTCCCTTGAGAGATTATCACTGATCGTAATTCCTAGCATCGAGATACTTGACTGTGTAGGAATAGTTACTCTTGACATCTGAATACTAGATTATGATAGATCGGCTTTCTTCGAGAAAAAACATTCTGGGTTTTCCTAGAATTAGGTTCCACCAACTTAAATATTCCAAATGAATAATTTGTTCAGGCCAGCTTCAACTCATCTACACTGTAGGTTGACGGACTGACACTTATCAGAAAACAACTACTTCCCTGGCTAACATCACGAAGGGTATTGGATTCCATCCAACAGGTCTCGGTAGTGTAGTGGTTAGCATATCTGCCTATCAAGCGGAAGGCCGGGGTTCGAATCCTCGCCGGTCCACCGTGCTGTGTAATCGCACGTTAAAAGGTAAGGCCTCGTTGATCCATTGCTCGCACAAGTTTCGACTTCTGAGGGTTGACGTTCGTCAGCTGGTTAACGGAAACGAACAATTTTAGAACAATTTTAGGTGTTAGCGCGGGATTCTACAGAAGAAATTCCCTCATATGCTCTTTGCGATACAACTGCCAGAATGACTTTTCAATTATTGGGACGGGACACACTTGCACTTGCATGCATCAGCAATGAATGTTTTGGTGCCGAACTCTATACATGAAAACTATATTTCAAGACAGATCGTATCTGAGCTTTGTAGATCGTTGGAAGCTGACGAGAAGTGAAGTATTTCTTCGCATGAAATAGAAATCCAAGTTTCTGGGAAGCACCTTTAGCGATCAATCTCACATAGTTTTCCCATGAGATATTGTTTACGATCGTAATTCCTAGCATCGAGATTCTTGACTTTGTAGGAATAGTTACTCCTGACATCTGGATACTAGATGATGATAGATCGGATTTCTTTGAGAAGAGACATGTCTGGGTTTTCCTAACATTAAATTCCACCAAGTTCATGTTATCCTATTCTATTAATTTTACCAACTCTTCGTTAATTTCATTGACGTGAATGTTTCTTTGAATTTTTGTTTCTCGAACTGGTATGGGGACAAGAGAAACTAGTATGAAGAGTACTGTCGTCCGCGAAACTATGTATTGAACAATATGTTTTCATTTCATTTAATTTCATTTCTTTATTCGTATTTTGGATCATTTACATGATATTAGACACGTCAATAGAAGATAAATATATAGGTAAATACAAAAGTAAACAATTGTTGTACAAATATGTGCGTAAGAATATAAATAAAAAAAATGTATACAATCTCACAACTAATGTAAAATATTGACACATCAAATATGAATATAAATAAAATGCAAATATCGAAGTGGAGATGTATTGAGCAAATCATTGATATGAATCAGAAACACAGTGGGCGCAAGAACTGAACCCTGTGGAACACCTGCAACATATCGGAGTAGATTATAAATCTGGTCTTCTACACTTGTATAGATTCCAATATTGATGTTGAATTTTCCAGATTGTGATAGGTGAAATCCATAAAATCACGAACAAAGGATTCATCTACCGCAAAATACTCAATGTCTTTCGAACAGTAAACGGAAAGTCTATAGCAAAGAATGAGGAAGACTACAATTGTGTCATTGTATCCTGCTACAAAATCAGTAGAATAAGACTGCGGTAGTCGTTTGTTATTTTCGAAAGGATAATTCCCGGTATGCATTGTTTTTCGTTTCCAGAGGTGGGTTGACTTGATTAGGGCGCGATCCTATCCTTCGCGCCCCGCGTCGGGAACAACAAACAACAACAATGAACGCCCGAAAAAGCGACAAAGGGCCGTTTCGTCGTCGAAAATCCGCGATTGTCGGCTCCGCATTGCGTGGCGCTCGTTGTTCTTCGGCATTATGTATGACTCGCATTGTGTTCGCTCGGGGGGCGATTTTTTCTCCACTTCCAGGACCGGCGCGATCGGTTTCTCAGCCTTGGGCGGGATGGCGGAAATATATTTTCGATTACCTTTATCTCTATCCAAAATATACATTTAATAACAACTGAATGAAATTATAACGGCATTCAGACAAATCATAAGAATTTGAGAAAAATAAACTTCTTCGAGCGGGATTCGAACCCACGACCTTCCGTTCTCTAGGAGGATGCTCTACCACTGAGCTATCGAAGACCCTGAGTTCTCCATCGCAAATTTCGGAAGTCATTCATCTCAAATTCTATTGTTAGTTGTTATTATTCAATCGAGAACCTTCGGCGGTTTTCGACTGACGGAGGTTTTAGATGGGAAGGATACACATTCATTATCATATTCATATGGTCTTAGTACCAAATTGTATCTTTCAACCGAAGCGTCGTCGTCGTCGATGGTTATCGACTTCAGCAGGTATCAGGTGTAGATACCAACCAGATGATTTCAAGCCGGAAAATAGAAACGATAGATGTATTAGTGTCTGTATGATTAACAATTGAATGAAATTATAACGGCATTCAGACAATTCCCGCCCTCACTTCCCGCCCTCATTTCAACTATTGTAGACTTTATCTGTCATTTATTTATATTGGTGAAAATAATTGTATATCCCGTAGTCACGGTAACAATATATTTACTTGATTATTCTGAGAAAACCGCGTTCTTGGTAATTTGTCGTTAAATGTAGTATTTTAGCCATGTTCAAAACGAAACAGAGATTTATTAATTTCAATCAACATATGATGGTTGTAAACAAAATATTAATTAGAGTCTACCGAATACCGTGTAGTTGTGGTTTCGTCTATATCGGAACCACGAAAAGGAGCATAAAAATGCGGTTAACCGAGCACAAAAGAAGCTATCGATATGGCCAAACACAAAAATCGGCGGTGGCTAAACACGCTCTGTTGGAAATTCATGATATTGACTTCGACGGAACGCAAGTGCTGGTACAACTAAGAGCTATTACCCCAGGCTCTAGAGGGAGGCCTTAGAAATTCACAAGCATAAGAACAACTCCAACCGCAAAGGAGAGAGCCTAAACATCGACAGAACATGGATGCCAGCTGTTCAAAATACACGATCCTCCCAATCAAAGAAAAAACGGATTGGAAAATCAATTAAGAGTTAATGGACAGTCCGATTTTAGGTCCGACAAATAGTGAGACGTCATCTGAACCACATCAGATCAAAGCCTCGCAACAGGGAAGAATATTTCGCATCACCTTTGAAAATGTCTGACGCAGATGCAGACGAAACGTCAGACTCAAAAACCTGCGGACCACGGCTGAGATGCGCGGAAACTTCTGATAATTCATCAGTTGCCGGCCATCAAAGTATACGTTCTTTGATAATCATTTGAAAGTTGGCAATGTGAGCATCACACATGAGTGGAGCAAAGCTAAAGAATAGTTGAAAGCATGTCAGGGAACATCAGTTGAACAAAAAAAAACGCATTAACATACAACAGTCGAACCTACAGAACAAAAAGTACTGAAAAATATGTAAAAAGACGTTCAGGGATTTTTTTTTCTAAAGTACAATTTAATTCAATCCTTGGAAATGAGGAAAAATTGAGAGTCAAGTGGAGATATATTCAAACTATTCACAATGAAAATGCTGAGCACCAGTACATATTTCTATTTGAAAAAATAGTTACCGAACGTCAGCAGTTTCTTGAAATTATTTCTTTTTGTAGGCCTTATTTCATCAATTCATAATAATTAGACTATCACTCAGCTCATTGGGATGGCGTTACACGGTTCTTCCTGGTTTAACGGTCCAAAGTCATTCACACAATGATAAATGATCAGTGTAGTCGAAAATCTTTCAGGTTTTAGTTGACATTTTCCCAACAGATCTTCACGATATGTCTACCAGGTTTTTGAATAGAACCGATACCAATAAACATTTATAATAAATTTGGATTGATTTTTTTTTTGAATATCGTACGTAGTATCAGACATGCTGTTATCCAAGAGTTGATTTGAAAAACAGATTTTGCTGATACTTCGCCAAATCAAAACCTTCATCTATCTCTTCTTTTTTATACCTAAATCATACTCCGTGCGGTGATGGATGAAGTCGATTTATTTATTATTATTAAACCCAAAATCACGCAAGGCAATGCTTCGCCCCTAGGACCGATCCTGTCGCTTCCTTACCGGGGGCGGCTCGCAAGAAACGACACCGAAGGGCGCGCGTTCGTGGGGGGAGAGGGGGGGGATCTCAAAAGCCGATCCTCGCATCCATCGACGACAATGGGCTCGTTACGGAGGTGCGATAACGGAGTTAATTAATTGCTCGGAATGTCATATTCGCGACGACAATGAGGAAAGAGAGGTTTTTGTCGTCCGGACGGCTACCGGGAAGAGGCGTCGACGGCGTCGTTTTTCGGCGACGTCGGAGCGTATCCCGGAGCCGCGCGTCGTGTAGAGGAACTGGAAATCGGTCCTTGGAGTTTTGACTCGCGTTTGCTCAGATAAGGGTAATAATACAGTGTGAGTCTTTATAAAGTGCACATATTGAAATAAAGGAAACTGCATAATTTTATCGATGGAAAACGAATTGAAAAAATCGATTTTTTTTGCAATTTCAATGGAATTTAAAAAAATGTTGTTCGCTACCGTGACCCCTGTGTGAACAAAACGCTATATCTTTTGAACTAATTGACCTATCACGATGAAACAAACTCCATAATGATTGTAAGTTATTGCTGTTGTTCGCTGCAACCTGAGTTTTGAAACTTATGCAGTTTGTTTCATCGTAATAGGTCAATTAGTTCAAAAGATATAGCGTTTTGATAACACAGAGGTCACAGTAGCGAACAACATTTTTTCAAAATTCCATAAAAAATCCAAAAAAAATCGATTTTCTCAATACGTTTTCCGTCGATAGAATTAAGCATAGTTTCGCTCATTTCAATATGTGCACTTTATAAAGACTCACACGTATGTAGGGGTCGCCATTTGAAACGGAACTGATGAAATATCTGAATCAACGTTCATTTAAAAAAATGGTCGTATACTTAGTTACAGTGGTCAAGGAGGAACTTTTTGATAAGGTTTTCAACACTGCAAACTTTAATCTTCTAGGAAGGGTGGGACCAACACTTACTATTTCGAATGGAACGAGGGGTCGTGCGATACCTCTTTTCAAAGGATCAATTCTCTTTCAAATGACATCTCATTTGTGATATTCGGTTGGAGAGTTTCCGAGATGAGTGTCTTATTTTGTAATGGTTTTTCTGATCTAATTATTCGACTAATGAATGTTATGTTATTGACAAAAAATGTAATATAAAACAAAGTGATAGTATATTACACACCGAGGTGGCAAGTGATTCATTCCTGTCGTGAGATCAGTTAGTTAACCGAGACGTAAAGGGTCGAGGTTAGCTACGATCTCGAGACCAACCCAAATAAGTCTCTCTCTCTCTCTCTCTGTCTCTCTCTCTCTCTCTCTCTCTCTCTCTATATATATATATATATATATATATATATATATATATATATGATGAATTGTGTTTTCGGGTTTCATTCCGTGTTCTGTGTTTTTTGATCCTCTGAAGGATAATTGTCACAACGTTTCGGCAAAGTCTCATTTGCCATCTTCTAGGTGATGATTGGGTTTCGTCCGTGAGAATCTTCATGCTAACATATATATATATATATATATATATATATATATATATATATATATATATATATATATAGTTGAAAGTTGGGTTCACACTATATTTCGAGGAATCGGGCTATTGATCATATGATCATATACCTCTTGATTTTTGGATCGAATGGAACACTGAAATGGGCATAGTTTGACAAATGCTCCTGAATAGACGTGTAAAAACAACTTGGTTTTCAAATGAAATGAGGAAGGAGATAAAGGCAGATATATATAAATTGGCCCTAACAGTGGAAATTACGTTACTGATATTGAATATAAGATATTGCAAATTGGAATTTCAAATTCGGCGATATTGATACTAAAGTCATCTTTTCAAGGTCACCAATTGTTTGTCTATTTTTTCTGATTTCGTTGCTATGAAGGTTGAGAAATGGAAGAAGATGGGGAAAGAGAAAAATATATTTCAATTTTATTTGGAGTTTTGACGAATTTTCTGCAAATAGATTTTGTTGATCCATGTACCTATTAGAAGAATTGTATTTCAGACAATATTCAGTATATTCACACTATGGGCTATGAGGAAAAGCGCCGTTGGAATTTGAGGCGAGATCAGATTTCAAAAGAAATACCCTGGAGTCTGGAGGATACACTACGAGTACATCCTCTTGTTTCAAAAGTCTTCACAACACCAAAGTCTAGTGGATTGATTCAAGTCTTGACTGAGCTCATCATCAGGAGATATTTTTAAAAATTTATGTTGGATGTCATTGTTTATCTCTTTATTTTTAAGAGTCTATATATACTGCGGAAATCTAGATGTTTTCTTATACTTTTAAGATTCAGTATTAGTTTTATTCTCTCGAAAATACTAACACTGTTAGCGAAACACCCTTCGAGTGCAAAAATATCAGTTTGGTGTTAGGGTTATTGGTCTCTACAGAAAGTATGAAAAGAAAGTGTAACTTTTCACCAATAACTCTCAAATATCGTCCTTCTGTTACGGTAGTACGAATAACATATTTACTGTAAATAAAACACCTAAAGAAATGAATATTCCCATTTCTATATTTCTTGATATTGAGGTGAATTGGCAAACTCACTGAGAAATAGCCATAATGGCTTGCTTCTATAATGACGAGGGGTGTTTTACTTTTGAAATCAAGTGTACAGCATTTACTAGAAATAGAGGTTGAAATCTTGAATGAAATCCCTTATTTGATAATTTGCTGAACGAATTTCTCCTTAGTGAAATACTCCTCCAAAAATTATAAAGAGTACTTTTATATATGAACAAATGAATTCTTAATCTAGTGATTTCATTACAAAATTTCAATTCACTTTTCACATACACAGAAAGTTACCTACTGGAAAAATCAGATCCGACAAATTTGAGTACATAGGTAAAGAATCAATTGTATACAAGAAAAATTTGCTTAAGGCATGCAATGTTTTTCTCTATTGTTCAGGATATGATAACATAATTTGAGACTTTTGGTTCATGACTGTTTCAATCGATTACATATATATGTGTAATATACATTATATTATCCTCGCCGGGCCACCGTGCTGGGTAATCGCACGTTAAAAGGTAAGGCCTCGTTGATCCATTGCTCGCACAAGTTTCGACTTCTGAGGGTTGACGTTCGTCAGCTTGTTAACGGAACGAACAATTTTAGAACAATTATATTTTAGGATCACTAGGGAGCTGCATCTCTCGGCACATGTCATTAGTTTTGTACCATATATCCATCAGGTCCCAAGTATTCACTATGTTATTTGATATATTTTTTGATGTGAACCTGAAATTTCTCCCGATTCAAGACATACTTCAGTGGCAAAAGCGAAGTTCTCGTATCTTCTTGATAAGCTAGGATGAGAAGCAGCGTCAAAGTGAATATTGAAGCGCTTGCCTCCTATTTTTATAATGAGGTATCGGTTTCAGGAAGGTCATGATTGGAGAATGAGTAAGAGCAGTTTGTTTTTTGAAAATTCGAATGCGCACGGCTCTATTGAAGTATTTCTATCGAGATCAATATGTTTCCTGCACCAGTTGTGGATATATTTGAATTAGATGTGAATTTGCGAATTTTAAGATGAATATTTGATTACAAGTTAGTGAAAGTCGTAACATTAACAAAAAACGTTTGATCTCATTGACGTATATTACGTACCTAGTTTCATTGATTATATCATTTACTCGAGCATTTACTGTATGCAAATTTCCCTCATTTTTTATGAAATAATAAGTTTCTTATGCGAGTTACAATTTTTAAAATAATCTGACCAATGTGAGTGTCTTATCATTTATATAATCCTATTAATTATTTCTGATGTACACTCTGATCGAGTAGGCTTGCTAAGAGGTCGTGTAGCTTGAATAATATATAAGACGACGATGTATCTTCGTTGAATTGCACCCGTGCCTTGTCTAATGCCTTAATTGTAATATCTTGCAATATATTCTAACCTAACAGCGTGTTTCTCCTCACGATGCTGATGTTCGCTTGAAGGGGGATTATTAATTACCCCGATTCTGCAGGAAATATTCATTAATTATGCGTGTATAATGGTTGAACACTTGAGAACGCTTTTTCTCACATGATGGCTGTGACATCGCATATTCCTCGATGCGATTGTGATTGTCTAATTACTGAATTGATATTCTCAGATATCGTTAGGTAAATTATTACTCGACATAAGGATTTATTCGGTAGTTCATAAATGTTTATTTGTCACTCGTCCATTACTTCTTTATAATACCTTGGCAACGGTTGCTATTAACAGACCCATAAAGCCCGAGCCGTTATGAAGGGCATTATGAATCACGACGCCCGCTGAATGTTTTTTTCTGTAGTTCGATAAATCAATTAGGTACTCAGAAAAATGTTAATAATAATTGTACATAAAAAAGGACTAATTATTTCCTCTCAGATAGAAATAACAATTTTCAAATGTTCCTGAAAAATTAGTACTAACATTGAAGTTCTGTGAGTTGACATTATTGTCGTGGTGCAATGTACTTTTTAATTAAGTTTAAGACTCCTAATTCGCTTTCTTCAACAATGGTGAAACTTTTTGAGGTCCAGGTCTTGGTTTCTGGTACCTTGATCAGTAAAACGGCTCCTCTGTCTTCAATGTCTTCAATTATCATCTTGACCATTTCATCACGTCTTAAGCCTCCAAATACGCCCATTACCAGAACAACTTTATGTGGCAGAAAAGTATCATCTGGAGTTTTTCTCTTGAAAAGTAATACTTGTCCACCTTCCAACGCCTTTGATTTTTTAGGAATGTATCCTTTTGATTTCACTTTCAGAAAAGCCATCAGTTGACTGAATGCTGATATAATAATGTTTTCTTTAACAATGTTGATTTCAGCTGTGGGTATTTGGTCTATAGACTATTTGCACTATATTTTTCAGACTGAAATAATGTAAAATAAATAAAAAAAATTAATATTTTCCCAAGTATGCCATTAAGACAGGCTCGTTTACGGTATTCACTCTGTTTTCATCTTTCCATTTCCTCGTATAATTATTTAGATTTCACTGGCAGTAAATTTTCGCTTTTTCAGCTTTGAGCGTCACATTCTGTGGGATCTCCATGATTATTATGAACACAACCGTGTTTAGTTTCCTCCACAAGCTAGTCGATTCTTACAAAAATGCAGCGTCGTTTAGTCGATTCAGTGATCATAAATGCTATCCAAATGTTAATTTATTCACAGCTGATTAACTCTAAATAAACTTTTTCGATGAGGTTTTTCCCAAGTATGCCATCACTGGCAGTAAATTTTCGCTTTTTCAGCTTTGAGCGTCACATTCTGTGGGATCTCCATGATTATTATGAACACAACCGTGTTTAGTTTCCTCCACAAGCTAGTCGATTCTTACAAAAATGCAGCGTCGTTTAGTCGATTCAGTGATCATAAATGCTATCCAAATGTCAATTTATTCACAGCTGATTAACTCTAAATCAACTTTTTCGATGAGGTTTTTCCCAAGTATGCCATCACTGGCAGTAAATTTTCGCTTTTTCAGCTTTGAGCGTCACATTCTGTGGGATCTCCATGATTATTATGAACACAACCGTGTTTAGTTTCCTCCACAAGCTAGTCGATTCTTACAAAAATGCAGCGTCGTTTAGTCGACTCAGTGATCATAAATGCTATCCAAATGTCAATTTATTCACAGCTGATTAACTCTAAATCAACTTTTTCAATGAGGTTTTTCGTTTTTCCCAAGTATGCCATCACTGGCAGTAAATTTTCGCTTTTTCAGCTTCGAGCGTCACATTCTGTGGGATCTCCATGATTATTATGAACACAACCGTGTTTAGTTTCCTCCACAAGCTAGTCGATTCTTACAAAAATGCAGCGTCGTTTAGTCGATTCAGTGATCATAAATGCTATCCAAATGTCAATTTATTCACAGCTGATTAACTCTAAATCAACTTTTTCGATGAGGTTTTTTGTTTGAAAGACTTCTATAATTTATCCATATGCCCACTGATGAGCTTCAGAAGTGATAATAGGGGAGCCCAAGCGGGGATTTCGGGATTTACTAAAGCGCGGCAGATTAATATACAGGGGGATACCTTGTACCCGGTTAAGTACTTCCACCATATATGAGCCCTATATATATATATGGCCGCTCTTCAAGGATGAAGGATCAGATTATTAAAAAAAAATTGATCATCTGAAATTCTCGAGCGCGTCAGCACGTAGAGTTAGTTACACCCTTAAACGTGTATATTCTACTAATCTAACAATTCGAGAGTGACCTGGAGAAGAAGGAAGGCTACAAAGTTGTAAAAAAACGTGATCTCGACATTCTCGAGCGTGGCTAATTTTATTTTTATTTCGAAGGAAATGATTCAAGAATTGCAAAAAATATATAATCTGACGATTTCCACAAGCCGAAATAATAAAAATTCATCGATGAAGTCTAATGCGTGCAGCTACGTGATGCCTATATTCCATTCTCCACGTTAATATTTTTCTCCAACTCTTTCTATATCTCTTGCTCTCTCACTCCGTCCTCACTTTGGTTTCTGTTGCCATGATGCCATGACATTTGATTACACAGACTCGTTGTTGGCATGATATTGTTTACCACAAATATCTAAGGTATTGAAATATCAAAAATTTAATTGCTTATAATTATTTTCTTATAAATACAAGTATTCTACTAAAAAACTTACACTTTTTCTTTACATGCTTTTTCCTGAGATTTTCTATAAATTAAGTTTTCTATAAAAAATTTCAAATTGGCAGAATAGGCGAATCCCTCCAGGTAATCGTCAGATTATGAGACAGCAACGTCTAGGGCGTAAAGATAAACCATATATATCTTAATCTGACGCGCTTGTGTATTTCAAAATACGAATCTGTTTCACATTCTAATAACGGCTGCGAGTCTGCGTCACATCCAAACAGTCAGATTATTATATAAGAGCTTTTTTTTTAGGTTCACTTAACATCCCCTCAGAAAATCTGACGCGCTCGGGAAAAATTTTTATTTTCATTTTCAACCCTAACGTACGACCACCCCCACTATGGAAACGATCAGGTTAACATACGTACATTTTAAAAATATGTAGGACATAGATGATATCGATATCTGACGCGCTCGAGTATAACCATGCAACAGTTTTTTTTTTATATTTTTGAAAGTCTATAGCCACACCGATGAAAAGGTATATATTATATAACATTTTTTTCTTTTTATCATCTAAGCTTCGCAACCCAATAGGTCTATGACGGTCGAGTAAATTCCGATTTAAAGTGAAATTTTTCACGAACCTTTTTTTTCTTATATCGTCTAGAAATATTCTATTGATATGATTCATCAGAGGCACTGTTTTTCAATTTTTTTTTATAGAAAGAAAAAGGAATTTTATGGTTTTATGAAAGAAGGAACATCAAAAAATTTTGAAACACTTCCTGTTGCGAATCCATTTGATTTCAATTGATTCTGTTTTCTATATTAATTGAGTAGAAAGTGACTTCAGTTACAACTCCAGGGTATTCAATCAGCTGTTTGATATGTTAGATATCTCCAGCACTTGGTGCGTCTGGACTAAGGTGGCTATATACTGGTGTTTTCACTCCATATAAAAGATTGTCAGCAAATCAGACGACCGATATGGCCAACTTGATGAAAAATTTGATGATGTAGGCGTAATAGTACTGCAAAAAATCCGCCAGGTACCGGCACTCTTGCAGTGGAGATGACAGTCCTGTGTTGCCAAGTGACCATGTCGTTACGAATTCTGGTCCAGATCAGTAGAAACACAATGCAAATTTATTCCAACTGAGAAATTATTTTCAAACTACATGGAATAAATAACGCATAAAGTTAAACACAAATTTGGCGCGTTTTGGTGTTTTCAATAACCTCACATATCCAGTCCCGATAAATTCTCTATCCTTTAACAAAAACATCAGAATTGGCAACAGCGTGTTCCATGGATCGAGTGATCACGAAAATTAATAGAAATTTTTGATTACCAGCGCCCCTCATGGCCACTGATGAACTATCACGCCTTGTCCACAGGTTTGTCTGAAACAATATCGCAACATTAGAAACACCAGTATATAGACATCTTAGTCTGGACTATGATTCTTTAGTCGCAATCTACTGGATGCGTATTATAGTTACGGTTAACACCATCTACACCAGAGTTCAGATTTTTTTTTTCGACAGGGGACATGAGATTCGAAATGCATTGTAATAGCAAGTGCCGAGTGCCACTGATGAGACTTATGGTCGATTCACGAATGCAATCATTCCGTATATCGGAATCCTGAGAAATCGATGTCGAATAACGAGTCCATTCTTCGGAAACCAATCTTAGAAAATCCTCTCTACTTTTCTGCTAGAGTCGAACAATAACTTCGAAGACTGTGGCGCAGTCGTAACGTAACGCGCGACGACAAAGAAAAACTTTCATCAACGCGTTTTCCTCCGACCCCGTCGTTCTACGATAAATATTTGTTTCATTTCGAACAAATAGAAACGGCCCGCCCGAAAACAATAACGATGACTTAGGGCGTCTTACGGAATCCCATCGCGTACCCTTCGGTCATTCAATAAGCGCGGGAGAGGCGTTAGTCCGGGAGCCAGCTGTACGGTTCGTCAAATGTAGCTCGGTACAAAAATGGAGAGTTGCTGCGTCTATTGAAAAACAGTTACTTCTGGATAGAACAAGTCCAATTAGTCAGCAACTTCTCGTATAATTCATATTTTTACTATTAAAAAAATAATAAGGACTAATATATATATACATATATATATATATATATATATATATATATATATATATATATATATATATATATATATATATATATACTAGCTGACCCGGCCACGCGTTGCTGTGGCTAAAGTTTTTGTTATATTACATTATAGTAAACAATCTAAGAGGAACAATAAGAGAACATCAGTCACGGAGTCCACTATGCTTTTTCACACAGATGGTATTTGTAGAAAAATATGGTGATCTCCTTATTTGACTTTCTACTACTATAACCCTTTAGTACAATGAAATTATTTACGAACAAAGACGAAAATGTTGATGTTGGTATACAAATTCACTGGATTGAGATTTGAAGGGGAAGTACGTTGAACACAATTAATTAAAATGTTCTTACACTTGATATTAAGCAGAAATCAATAGGTACAAAATAAAAATTTATCAGATTTATTATTTCCATTTAATTTTATAACAAATATAAGTATACTACAGTATGATACAGTAAATAACATGTGACGCTTAAACTCATGAATGAGGTAGGCAAGGCAGACAGTCTTAAACTTTTAAACATTAATATCTATTTTTTTGAATTATAAATACTATCAATTTCAATTTAATTTAACACCAATCGGTGCACAATGTTTTTGGTTAACCTGTCTTTAGCTAACACAAATAGATTCGACGGTTTCCCAACACGTGAACACGCAACATATAGTTGCCCATGAGAAAAACATGGATTTTTCAAATCTAAACCATTTGTGGTTGTCCATAACCTTCTGCTGTCCTGATTCTTTGAGCTGGATTTCTTGATTCAATTTGTTCTGCCAACTGATGGGCTCAGCAGCGCCATCTATTGATTACTTACTCAACCCAGTCGAAAGGTATCGACATCTTGATTCAATTTGTTCTGCCAACTGATGGGCTCAGCAGCGCCATCTATTGATTACTTACTCAACCCAGTCGAAAGGTATCGACATCTGTTAGAATCATTTGGAGTTAACAGATAATTGTGACTGTCGAATAATAACAGACAAATAATTAGCAATAAATTAAAATTGCGACTATAATTTGAGATTTAAACTATCCTATCTCTCAAGTTGGATCGAACTGCACATGGTGTGCGAATTTTATTATAATCGGTTAAGTGGTTTAGGAGTCCATTGAGGTCAAACATTGTGACACGAGATTTATATATATTAAGATATATGAAAATACTTATCGTTAACGTTCCGGAAACTAAAACAGCTTCCGTTTTCAAAACTTCTAGGCAAATTCCTTTTCAAATGCAAATATCGAGGCAAATATCTCCTGTAGACAATTTTCGTAATTGACTATTTGAACTTGTTCTATCCAGAAAGAGCTGTTTTTCAATAGACGCAGCAACTTTTTGGGGTAGATTGGAAATCTGCCCTTCTACACTTGTATAGATCCACCACAGAATAATGACGTTCAAATAATCAATAAACTAGTTATGTACCAAGGGTATAAATTGGATGTTTATGCCTCAAGGGCCTTTGCATCTAAGGATATTTAAAAAAAAATTATAATTGTATTCGATTTCAAGTAGAAACTATGGTTGCTAGGAAAAAAAACAGTTGAAATCGAAACTTAAACGTAAGAAAATTGTTATGTCTTTATAGCCCCTGTGGGCCATAAAGTGAACTTTATGCCCGCACAGGCACAAAGTACATCGTTATGTAGTTGGTAAATAAGCAATAAAAACAAATTAATGTACATTTTTTATTTCTGCACGAAAAACAAAAAAGTATCTTCCTCTGATTAATGAAACGCTGACTATTCGAAAAATTGGTGCGCCACCGAAACACAAAGAATTGTCTGAGAAATTCAAGAATCTGTCTGCTTGCTGCTGGCTCCCGGACTATTTCGCACCGCCGGCGAAATTTTTGATAATTGCCCCATTCCCAAGCAGCGGACGTAGGCGCTATTAATCCGGTAAGGAAGCGAAAACCATTTACGTTGGCGTTTTTTGAATTAGTGGCCGCACAGTCGTTGGGGCTTTTCTTCCCCCGTTCCAACCAATAACCGATATTTTTAACGGACGAGGCGATTAATATATATCTGCGGGCATTGTCAAGTCGGGCTGGCACCACCGTTTCGGAGGGATCCGTGGGAGATACTATTTATTCCCGAAATGATTGGTAGAGGATGATGGGCCCCTTTATCAGGAGTATCAATTCGTTCTCCTGTTGGAACTATTGTCCGTTAAGATTTTAGTATCTGTATACAGTGCGACACACTTGAGATGAAGACACCCCTGTATTCAGAGTTAGTGGAAAAAAGTATCCGAACACCGGTTACGGATACTGAAAATGTATCCGGTTACTTTTTGAAAAAGTGCGAATACTTTCACTTGAAAATGTATTCGGATACAAGTATTCGGAAATTTTTTTGGATACTTCCACTCTTAAGGATACTATTGAACAAGAAACCTAAATTGAGTTAGGTTAGTTAGCTTAGTTTAGAGGTGCATGTATTTTTATTGTATATAATAATAATAATGCATAAAAAATTGGAAAAGAAATCAGGAAGTACTCAAAAAGTTACAGCCTGGGACCCGGTTCTCAAATTATGAGTTCGACAAACGACGTTAGTCGAATTTATAACTCGTATGAAATATGGAATAAGTATACTGTTACGATATTTCCTTCGGTTCGTTATTTAAAACTCCAAACAAAACTAAACTACTTTTATTATAATCCTTTCTCAACTAACATTTTTAGTTCTAATTACGTTAATCTTACCTTCGATCAGGTCGGCGACCTTTCTGAAAGAAGTCTAGATTATGTAATTTTTACCTTGTAATTACCAATGTGGGGAAAAAATTCGAAGTAATTTGGACGTCGAAAATTGGAATATTTGACCATTTAGTTTACTACGTTGAGGGTAAAAATAAGTAATTTTGACATGAAATTGTCCAGAAATGAGTAAATATCAAGCTTAAATCAACCTTTCTGTTATCATTTATTCCCTTGGACGATTGAGTAAACAAAGAGAGGTTTCTTTACATGAATAGCATACATATATACATATTGTCTCTATTTCAACTTCGCATAATTTGGTTGCCACAACGAATCAGCTATGGTCTACATAAAATGCTGACAATAAGTAAGGGAATATAAAAATTATTGTCATACAGTAGCTACATGCTCTCTCAACAATATTCTCCTTGCGGCGCGAAATTTTCTGTAAAATGATGGTTCTTACCTTCATAAAATTCATGGGCCTTTTTAAATATGCGATTTTATGCAAGAATAATTTAGATTGATTGCACATGTTTGAATTTTTTCCCAAAAAAACACTCTTTTAGCAAAGTTATGGTTTTGAAATGTCAAATGCAGCCATTAATTAGAAAGTAATCGTCAGAATAAACTAAAATTCAATATATTATTGATATTTATCGATGGGTAACACAGATATTCTGATTAAATATGGCGTAATTTTTGAAATGTACCTATAAGTCAATATTCTTCTTCTTACGGTATGAAATCAAGTTAATAATTGGACTATCAGACCTGTTAAATAACCTTTATATTCCCTGACCGTAACGGCTTATATCTAGTCACATTTAGGTAAATATTCACCAAGAGAGAATACCAAAACATTCGGGTTATGCCTAATGTAATAGGCATAACCCGAATGATAATCAAGTATGCAGCTGGACAACTGTGATGTGAGTCCCTTGATGGGGTTGTAAAAATGCGATTAGTATTTCTGGAATAATTAAGGTTCCGTTTTAATTTCGAGGTTACAAATTTTCATATCCACTGTGACCGATTTTATATTGATTCGCAACCACGTATAGAAACTTTTGTAATCATCTTGTGTGTACATGGACATGGCGGCGTTGAGGGAACAAGTTTAATAAATACATATTCCGTTTTTTTAAAAATGGTTGCAAATGCAAGTAACTATGTAGAACATTTCTTTCATTCACTTATGAATTTTGCAGTACTTTTGTAAATATTTTTTTTAACAAATTGCAATGGAAAACTACAACAAATGAGACCAACATTAGGTTTCGTAACGGTAACAAGGTTGCAAACTTAAAGCATGTTGTAAAACGGAATCACTAGCGGTTGCATAACTTTTGCAATTTTCTGTGCGAAAATGAAGCATTAAAACGTTTTTGTGATTTAAACAATGTTCCGTTCATCGCAGGCTTATGTAAAATTTTATAGTTTGTTTTCATTCACTTACTAACATACCGGTAAAATTTGGAGAATTTTGGAATTATTGTGAATTGATTGTCTATATCTACAGGCCTATTATGACAACAAATATTATTATTAGTCCGGTTATATCGCGACACTCCAAATTTAATATCCGTCATTAACTCCCTCATCGGACAGTTGTTGACACGAATACCCATTTCGGAAACTCGACACGACCTAAAGAGACCAAACTCGTCTAATTTGTCCCTTTGGCCGTTTCGCCCTTCTGACTTCTGACCGACCGACGTCCTCGTGGACGTCGGTATTTTCGGTGCCAAGTGTGCTGGAATCGTCCCCGACGAATAGCATTAACAGTCGTAAGGAGTAATATTTCTCGAGTCCTCTTACGAGATTATTCGGATATATTTTACGGTCTCCAGAAACGGTCTATCGCTCTCCTCTCTTCATCTCTCTCTCTCGCGCGGCAACTTTTTTCCTTTCTATTTTCTCGTCTTACGGAGCGTGAAAGCAAACGGCAGATATCCTGTTTATTGTAAATGTCGTTCGAGGAAATGGGAATTTACGGCCGCCGGTATTTGAAAGTTGCAGTTATTCGATTGTCTGTGTGTGTGTGTTTTAAGAGAATTATTTCTCTTCAGACTCCTGGAATACTCGGGTCTGTTCGCTTCCCCACTCGTTCTGGTATTTTTCGGTACTTGACACGACATTTTAGGGACGTTCTATTCTTGCCTGCACCTGATCTATGTTTGAAACAGAATTTACTCAAGTCATGAATTATGTGATCAACAATCGGTAGCTATTGTAATATGTGGTGGCAAAATATTTACGGAACTAACAGCCGATAAAACCGACTTTTTCTTATGTGGGCACAGGCGCGTATACAGCTCAAGTTTATAGGGGGGGGGAGGAGAATCACTGAGAAAATTATGCATTCCCACCATTTTATCAAAACACAAATGCATATTGGCCTTTTTACAAACTCACCTTTCACAATGACTTAAATTATTAGGAAACTGTGGAATAAAAACGTCAGATTTGTTTAATCTTCATTTTTTCCATAAATAAAATTGGAAAGTAGAGAAAACAATAATTTTCGATGAAAATAAACTTGAGACTTTAGAGATAAATAACATTTGCCTTGTCAAAGGAAGTAAAAATAAACCGTTACAATGACATTCGTTCATGTATTTATCATACTACATATCAATACGAGTAGAATGAAAAGTATATACTTATTGAACACAAGATAATGCAACAGAAAAATTAAATAATAAATTTAAATTCAGGTTTATCAATTTTTCCCGAAATACCGGAGACTATATAATCTTCTGAGATATTCTATAATTTTTCGTACAGGGAGAAAGGTGAAAAAAAAACCAATTACTCCCTTTGTGCTCTACGGGCGGGGGGTAATTACCCCCCTTCCCCCCCCCCCTCCCTGGTGGCGATATGGCCACTACCAACCCTGAGACCCCCCCCTCCCCCCCCCCCCGATATATAATCTTCTGAGATTTCTGCGATCTTACAGGGTAACAGGGAGTAAAGGTGAAATAAAATTGTGATTGATTTTTCGTTCATTTATTATATTTTTTGATATCTCCCTATATTTTTTGATATATATTGTAATATGTTATGTGACTGACTGATCATGGGCGGGGGGTAATTACCCCCCTTAACCCCCCCCCCCCTTATATATGCACCTGGGTGGGCATTGAGATGATGGGCCATTAAAGTTCATTTAACGCAATGAGGCGATTGCACCATAGTTTGAGAGATTAGTAAACACCCATCAATGAACTCTTACCTATCTTAAAGAGTCGCTTTGTTAATATTGTTATGATCTTTCCTTGGGTTCGTTGATTAAAACTCCAAACAACACTAAACTACTTTCATTACAACTCTTTATTACAACACAATACAATCACTTGAATTGCTCCGCTAACTTTCCAACGTTCGCTACTAAAACTCTCTGTAATGGAAATTCTCTACTTCGACCTCTGCACTTTGCAGTACCATAGCTCTCTCCGATAAAAACTCTGTAAAACTCTCCGCCTCTCCACTGAGCTAGAAACTCTGATAACTATGTGAACTATCTGAATAACTATCTCTGAATAACTATCTCTGAATAACTCTGCTAACTCTCCTGCGAATGAACTCCCTTCTGCGATCAAGTGTTTCCTTATATACTTGCGCACGCCTATGGAGAATCTTCGAGTCAAATCTCGGTATTCGAATATTCCACGAATGACGATAGTTCTTGGAAGAATTACGTTCGCTCTTTGACCCCTCATATTATTGACGGGGACGGCGCTAGGACATTTCGTAACAATATTTTGATAGGAAAAAGTCGGTGCAATCGATTGCAAGGATTTTACGATTTTGGTGGAAAACGCACCTTCGCCATAAAATAGACTCGATAGTGATGCAACGCAAAGTATGCACCTAGCTTTTCTCTTTTGTTTGTATTTCAAAGCAAAAGTGCTCGGACACGGAGAATTTGATTGTGAGGGGTACACATTTTGGGTATATTTTCCACGCCCGCGGGCCGCATCGGCCCGTCTTTCTTCGCCCCCGCTTCACGGGTCTGTTACATCACTGTTGCCTTACAGGAACATCTCTTTGTTACTGCCAGGGAAGACCCCAACTTGCGATTAGGACTTACATGGGAATGATGGGAAGCAGCTTGCGAAACCTTCCAAAGATATCAAGTCAAAGTGATTCCCTCTCTGTCTACTCGTACTTCGTTATCAACAACAAATATATTGTTTTGATGCACGTATAGAAAACCAACATCCTCAAATGTCCCACTGTTTTTGTAATTCATATTTTTTGAATAAATAAAAATAATAAAAAAACTATTTTGTATACCATATCCATGTACTATTATAGCATATACCTATTAAAACTCAATAATAATGTTGTATAGAAAGATTTTATAATGCGGCCCTCCAAACTGCATTTTTTTTAAGTGGCCCTTGGGCCACTTGGAGTTGGACAGGCCTGCTTTAACATATATGTTCAACACTCTAGCGAGAAGATGTCACAACCCTAAATTTTCAAATTGAAAGTGGAGTCGAGTGACAGTACCCAATGATTTTGGTATTGATGAAAAATACAAATAAGTTTGAGGTATTAGGAAAATTTACAATTAGTGGTTGTTATCTGTAATGGTGCTTTCTAAAAAGAAGTAAGCAAGTTGTTGATTTGATTCATTGGAACGTTACTTCAACAAGAGTTGAAAATGTGATCCATTTTCCTCCATACGATATTATAGATATTGTTGAAATTAATTTCTAAACTTTTGTTCTGCTGGGGTTCGGCGGTTGGTGTTTCACTTTAGAGACGAATCAGGTATCGACAGACTTCCTAACTAACTTGTCAACATACAATTTTTTTTATCGGGATGAATGTCCTGGAAAAAGCGATCAGTAGGTCTAGCAAAACATTTTTTTTTTGGAATGAAAGGAACTGTCATATTTTTTGTTGAATATGAATTTTTCTGTATTATTATAAGTTAGTTCAATTCAAAATCTACTATTACATGAATACAGTTTATTTTATTTCACTTGAATAATAACTCTTCGATGATTTTATAAGGATTACCTATTATTCAATCTGCAATCGAAGATGATACAATTTCTACAAGAGCGCTGAAGAGTCACGGAGTATTTTATTCATATAATTGACTGCTCAATAATAATAGTATATTATGCAACGATCATGTAATGATCGTTATTGATACACTTGTATTAACGGGGATACGAAAAGAACCGGAGCGGAGGTGAGTTTCGTATGATTCATGCGAGTCTATTAATAACCATTACATGATGATAAAGATCTATAAATGTTATATTTGTATTTGTATCGAACAGAATGATTGTAATTCGAAAAATTCTACAAAATTGTAATGATAAAACATTAAGAAATTGTAGTCTAGTTTGAATCAAGCTACCTTATTGAGTTTTGTCGAAAATGAAGAGATACCCTTGATATAGGTTTTCGTACACTTTCTTAGGTTCCTGGAGTAAAATATTGTGTGCTACAATTGTTGCTTTCTCCGATATGTGTGGAGGAGTCGATGGTTATTCTTCTATATCGCGAATTTCAGACATTTTGATAATATAATTATCGAAGTTCAGCTACCTACTGATTTTGACAATCGTCAAATGCACATCATTGATCGAAAAATAATGATTTTCTATTGGTTGAAAA
The DNA here is from genome assembly GCA_032362365.1 of Zygogramma bicolorata. Lineage (NCBI taxonomy): Eukaryota > Metazoa > Arthropoda > Insecta > Coleoptera > Chrysomelidae > Zygogramma > Zygogramma bicolorata. The sequence goes on from JAVJAQ010003522.1 coordinate 609,928, forward strand.
TCTGCATCGAAATGAAGAATCTGTATCACAATGGATCTCATTATGAAACGGATCATGGACAAGTGGATTACTATAGTATGGTTGTAGATGAATAAAATTTATTCATAAATTATATATATTGTGGCTCCTCAGCGCCTCCGTTCATTTTTCTTCAATACGACAGATCAGTATTCGAGAACTGAAGTAATCTTTCGCTTGTGAGCACAGCGCTCAACATTTGAGATAACTACTATTATCAGCAATAACATTATGACGTACACAAAGCAGACTCAAAAAGTTAGTATTATTCTCTCTCAAACGTGTTCTTATAATTCGCCGAGTTTGACGTATGTTCCTTCTCTTCAATACGACAGATCAATTTTCGAGAACTGGAGTGATTTTTCGATTATGAGCACAGCGTCCAACATTTGCGCTCACTCCTAGTTCCCGTAATAATATTATTGCGTACACAATGCTGACGCGAAAAGTTTGTAATATGCTCTTTCAGACGTGTTCGTATAGTTCGCCGAGTTTGACCTATAATTTCTTTTTCGTTTCAATTATTGCTACATATCTCCGTTCCACCATTCCCTTTTCTGAATTACTTCGTCACTTTCGTTTTCGCTAGTTTCGTGTTAACAGCGATGCACTCGACGGAACAGGTGAACAATGAGATCGTGCGAACGACGTCGCCATTGTACGTCGAAACGTTCTGGGAAATATCGGATTCGGGACTACTTACTACACTTGAGCAGTCACGGACGTCGTGTAGTCGAAAGTTTATTCGTCGGAACACACAAAACGCGTGATTAATGCGGTCGGCCCGCTAGGAGAGTGCGTTAGCGAGAGCTCATTGTCTAGGTGAGTCTCTCGTATGTCGGGCGCACAACGAGAATGGAAGGTGCTTCATTAACGGAGGCGGGAACTGTTCGTTTAGCGAAGGAGGCGGTGATCTCTCCTGTTTTATGTGGTGTGCGTTTCGAAGTAGGGCTTTGTGCACGCGAGTTCGGGGTCGCAGATTACAGGAACAAGTTTGGATGGAGAATAACAACATTTTTTATGTACCAAACTATTGCCAAATGTTCCTGTACCGATTGTTGTTCCCAAGATTGTTTGGCAAGGATTTGAAGCGTTTTTGTTACACCATCTACACCATAATGTCGATATCTTCGTTTACTTAACAATTCACGACGAAGTTTTCTACTCTGAAGGACAAAATAGGTGCAGAGTTCAGTCTGTCAGTTTGACTGAAATGTTGAAAGAAAGATGATGAAGCTTCAAAATAGAGTTGACGATAAAAGCTTATGGAGAAAATGAATGTTTCGTCCTTAAAATAAATCTTCAAAACAAGAATGGATCTACGACATTGAGAAAAATCACACTTCAGTTTCTGAATTGATAGCTTTCTTTTGGTATTATGTATAAGCCATCAAAAAAATGTGTTATTCAAGCTTCGATGTCCGTGATGAAAATCAACGAAATCGTTAGTGCCATCTACCATCTACTCGTAGTATCCATCCTTTAAAAACATATTTCCATATGGTTGACTAGGAAGCTCTCAAAAAATCTTTCTTCACTCTCAAGCATCCTGTTTTGCCATTTTTCAGAAAGAATCGTACGTTATAAATGCTATAAATTGATTTGTTTCGAAGAACGCATTATATTCAAATATCTACCATAACAAATATGTTACTTTCAAATTGAAGTTGTCAATAGATCAATTAAAATTGAATCAGTTGTAGCAACATCAAAATTATTGCCAACCTTATACCACCAAGTGACAGGCGTAAGCAGTGGCGGCCCACAGGCCAAAATTTTATATATATATATATATATATATATATATATATATATATATATAAACAAAATGAGCACCAAACAACAGTCAGACCAAAAAAAAAGGTAAAGAAATTGACATGAGCAAAATTTGAAGGTGTAGTCAGGAGGTAAAGTAGATTCGAAACTTTACCCTTTTTTAAATCGAATCGAGTTGATTTAATCTAATCAACAGCATATTCTACTCATACATAGTATGTTCAAATCGTTACCGGCATACACAATACTCATCACAAATGAAACAAGTCTAATTTTTCAAATACTGCGCCAAAAAGTATCCAATGGCAGCACTGTCAGAAATTACTCTAACTTTTCCTCGATAAGCCTGACAAGTGTCAATTTTCTTCAAAGTGTCATCGAGAAAAATTGCAATTTGATAGTTGAAAAAAAGCATTTTATTTTGAACCTACAACATGAAGAGGACTCTATTTTCATATTTTACTCGGCTTGATCCAGCGTCTGAACCGACTGAACCAGAAAAAAAACTCACCGAGGACGAAATTCTAGTAGAACTTTTCAAAAAACCTCGAAAATTAATTAATGTTTAAATGTAGCCTGCTCTTTAGTTTTCAATGGAATGTAATAATAATTATTGAAGTTCCAATTCTAAAGCAAAAAAATTTATTCTATTTTATTTTTTCTCTTGCTCATGTGACATTTTTCCATTCCCTAACAAAAATTGGAAATTAGGAGCCGATAAAAGTTGAAAAAAAAATCTCTTATTTTCCCAATGGGAGGGGTCCGGACCCGAAAACCCCGCTACCCCCCCTCGTGGATTCGCCACTGGGCGTAAGATTCAAACTTCAAAGTAGAAGTCCAATGCACTGATATCAGTAAATTGGTTCCACTAGAAGGGCTCCCAGGTCGGAAGGAGATATCATCTGCCAGTTGGATGAATCCTCCAGGAAAATTTCTGCCGTGACCGGGGATCGAACCCGAACGAATCGGCTCGGACACCAACCGACCACCAATAAAATCAGTGCATTCCTCAGATTCTGTGTTTTCAATTTATTTCAACCAATTATAGAGACAACTTTTCACCTTTCACCGTGCTTTTACAATTTCCTCTTTCGTTTCTCCGTTCCTTTCAATTACCATCGAAGACAGAGTCACCGGCAGAAGAAGCAGCAACCCGAATTTGTATTCGAACGCTCTTATACCCGACTTCTTTCTGCCTTTCAGACGTAATGACGTTTTTAGTTCGCCGCACGCCTCGACTTAAATATAGAACGTGTCTTCGGCAAGCGTCGCACTTGTCAGGAGCACGTCGGCTCTAACCTCATTCGATGTAATAAGAAATCGTTCGAGAAGTCTGTTCGCTTTGCGGGCAAAACTTTGTTTCGAATCGAATCAGCAGTGGGATTCCGTGCTGTGTCGATGGGTTTGTGCTTGTGCTGATATCAAGAATGAATTTTGTTTTTTATAATAATAATAACAATAATAATAGTTTTTATTGATCGGTTGCAGACGAAATTACACGAAATTTACAGAAACTCATGCACAAATATCCTATCACAAGGAAGGATTCAATTTCCAACTAAACCACGAGTGGCTCAGCGGAAATTCAACCAAAAAAAGCATGTGCACACCTTCAAAGATCATATCATCTGCGGGCACACGCATGCTCGTTTCTCTTAACACAAAAAGTATCAGCATTGAAAAAAAAAACGTGAGAATTCATTATTCTTTCATTCAGTATATGAAGGCTGAGTAAAAGTCATATTTTAATATGAAGTTCAACCGGATTATGAGTACCAAGACACCATTTTTCCTAATCGGAGAACTCGCATATCAAATCATCTTCTGAACAATCCGTTCAGGCCAGTCTCAAACTACCTACACAGTAGGTCTTGGCTGGCACCTGTCAGAAAACAACTACTCCTCCGGCTAATACCATGAAGGGCATTGCATTATATCATATCTTCATAGAAGAAAATCAAATATATCATAGTATCAAGCCCCGACCAAAGCTGATACGATTAACACAAAAGTCATTGCGCCATCTACCCATGGACGAGGTATTCCAAAAGCAGGTGCCAGCCAAAACCTACTGTGAAAAGTTTTCGTTGAAAATTGAACTTTATCGATAACAATTCGAGGTCTTGTGGTATTATTTTCGAAAATATCTGTGAAATTATGGTTATAGTTGTTTTAGGTTATGTTCAACCTGTAAAATTAAAAGTCAGAAGAATGACATATTTTGAAATTTGGATTTCGCGCATGCCTATGCTCATACGAAATCTTTCGAAACTCAAATCAAATCAGTTCATTCAAAAGACCTATCAGGGTATAGAACATGTCAAGATATAATGTCTGAGTTCATTTGTATAAATATGGTAATGACCACGTACATAACTACTCAACAAACAAAATGGAAGAACAGCATTCAAATATTTGATTAACAACAACATTGAAAATTCGTCAATGTAATAATAGGTAAAATAGCGTATGCAACGATCATGTATGATGGTTTTCTGATACACGAGCAATAACCGGGATACGAAACGAGCCGAAGGCGACTGTATTAATAACCATGAGACATGAGAGTTGCACACGCTATTTTATCAATACCTGTTAAATAATGAAGAACTATGATAAATATTATATTGATTTTTGTATTGAACACAGTAATAGAAATCAATCGTATTTATTTGAAGAATTCTACAATTATAATTAATGGTAATACCCCGGAAAATACAACAATAATACACGAAGAGAGAAAAAAGCAAAAATAAAAGAAAGCGAATGCTCGGTATTGGCTTCGAACCCTCGTCTCATATAGTTTTCTAGTCTAGTCTACTGAGTTATATCGAAAATGAGGAAATATGTCATGCATTTGTCAAATGAACAAAATAATTATTCTGTAAAGCATTTTCTGCTTCCTTCCATATGTGTGGAGGAATCGATAATTCTTCTACATCGCTGATATCAGACATTTTGATAATATAATTATCGAAGTTCAGATATATTCTATGAAAATTTAAAACCTACTGATTTTGACAAACGTTAAATGCTTGATTGAAAAAAAGTTTTTCTATTGATTGAAAATCTGTATCATAATGGATCTCAATATGAAACAGATTATGGGCATATAGGTGTTTCGTAATAGTACGGGTGTAGATAATAGTTTATTATGCAATGATCATGTAACCATCACATGAGAATTGCATACGCTATTTTATCTACACCCGATAAATAGTGAAGAACTACAAATATAATATTTATATTTGTATTGCATACAATAATACTATTTCAACGAATTTCTATGAAAAAGTCTACAAAATTGTAATTAATGCTATTACTTTGAGAAATAAAACGACGAGAAATGAAGAGAAGATCAAAAATTTAAAAAAAAAAGATTTCTCGAGGCCGGAATCGAACCCATGTCTCTTTAAACTAGTCCAACTACCTAATATAATCTCAGCGCCTTAGACCGCTCGCCTACGGAGAGCTCAGAAAATTTGATTGAAAAATTAAAGAAATAAATCATGCATTTGTCAAATGAAAAAATTCAATCATTCTAACTGTATGTCTGCCGGTGAAGGTGTCGAAGGTGATTCTCCCATATCGCTGGTATCAGACATTTTGTTATGACTATCGAAGTTTGGCTATATTCTTCAAAAATTCAATACCTATACCGATTTTGACTTGACAAACGTCAAATGCAGAGCATGCACATCATGCTTGATTGAAAAATAATGAGTTTCTATTGGTTGAAAATCTGTATCGTAATGAAAAATCTGCATCGTAATGGATTTCATTATAAAACGGGTTGTGGGCATATAAGAGTATTATTAGAGTGCGGGTGTAGACGAAATAAATTTTCTTGCAGAAAGCCTTTTGTAGGGCTTCGCATCTATGCTGATGCCAGGAAGAAGTAACGGTGGGAAATTATCCCCATCAGAAATTGTTACAACCTCTTGGAGCCACTCCAAAGTGGACCACAGTCTAACTTTGCATGTTCCTCATCCGGTACATCCGTTGCAAGTTGTGCCAACGCAGTGGTTGGTGAACATTGCAGTCCTCCTACGAAACCTCATCGATCGGAAATCCAAGAGAGGACCGGAATCGGAAAACCGTCGGCGGCACCTCTGTTCGATGGATAGCTTTCGTCGATTAAAAAAGTTTTCTGTTTCAGTCGCAGTTGGCCGTTGCGGCATCTGGCGCCAGTCGAGCCGTTATCGAAACGAACTCTCTTATCATATATCGTCTCTGTGTGGCGGTATCCCATTCCTTTTTTTTTTCTTTTAGGCCCGTCGAATTGGGACAGAAACTTGTGGGCTATTGATAATCGCTCGAAAATATCTCTTAGGGAATGCTGCACTTATCCGGCGTCGTAACTTTTTTCCGGATTGTTGAAAAATTAAATGTTTATAAAAAAAATTACATGTAACTCACAAAAAAAAATCAATGAAGAGAGTTACTCCATAAAATCAGTATTGAAAGAAAATGGTTATCCAGAAAAATTCATTGAAAAAACTTTGACAGAAATTGAAAATCCGAACACAGTCCTTCACAAAATTCACAACCTGTATCAAACAATATACCTCATGTCCCTCGTTTGTCTGAAAAGATCAAACGGATCGGCAACAGGTATTATGTTAGGTTAAACATTCAAAACAACAAATACTTTACGGTCAATACTGACAGATACCAAACCGAATAACACAACGGAAAACACAAAAAAATGTATTTATCAAATTCCTTGTTGTGCGGTCAAAAATATACCGGTAAAACGTCTCCACCATTGGAAGTGCGAAAGAGTGAACATAATATGTACATCAGGAACAGACAGATAGGTGGTTATAAATTATCAGAACACAAGAGAGCAATGGCAGGAAAGTTCAGTTTCGAGAATGGAAACGGATTTAGTTTCCGAAACGTTAACGATAAGATAAGTAAATTCGATATATACGAGAAGTTGATAACTAATTGGACTTGTTCTATCTAGAAAGAACTGTTTTTCAATAGACGCAGCAACTTTTCGGCGTAGATTAAAAATCTGCCCTTCTACATTTGTATATATTCCAATATCAATTCTTATTTTTTCAGATTGTGGTAGGTTACAAACCGAGAAAACCATGAAACAAATATTGATCCTCCACAAAATAATGACGTTCAAAAAAAATTGTTTCCTTTTTTTTTCGATGTTCACGCATTCGAATTTCGTATTGTTTGTCATTTGTTTGTTCAAATTTTTTTTCAGTAAATCGTGTTTTTTGAAAGTTATGTTCGGATACTAATCACATACTGATGGAATATGATTATTTTTTTTAATCTTACCGACAAGACAATAAACACAGATCCCGGTAAAGCGGTTAGTTGGTCTCGATTGAAAAAAATCATAATATCGCTACTCGCCAATAGATGTCAGGATGAGTCATAAAGAGTTATCGCCTGAAAACACGGATGAAACGATGTTTTTCAAAAATTTAACCTAGATAGATCGATTCATCGCTGCCGAAAACCCCTGCATACTAAATTTCAATGAAATTGTTATTGACGTTTCCGAGATTCAGAAAATATATTAGGAAGTGTTCGTTCAAATGTATTCGATTTGATAGATAGATAGATGTTGAGGGGTTGGAGGATTTTTTTTCTTATCTAAGTACCGCATTTTTCCAAACATTCGTATGCAACCATTTAAATACATTTTTTCTTCTCAATTGAGTTGGTTGATTTTTTTGGATTCGAGTAGTCATATATGGATAAACAATACATTGATTATTAATGAAAAAAATATCACACCAAACTGAAATCAGTTTGTTCAATACTGATACATGTCAAAACTTCGCATAATCTTTTTTACAAATATGTATAATTATTATTTAAAAATATAAATCAAATCAGAAAGTTGAATCATCGCATATAGAATCTTATCCAGGAAAATCAAAATAATGTATTACAGAATTGTTCTTCTTGATAAGGTCTGCAAAAAAGTCCGCGATGGAATATGTCTATCTCTTAGGGATAACCCACATTAACCATTTTTTATCCGTGCGAAGCGTAAGCAGGTCGCTAGTCGTCGATAATACAGAAATCTGCATTTATTTTTTTTTATTCAATTTTCTTGTTAGTTGAGGTCAAAAGCATTCACAGGAAAATGATAAATGCAGTTCAGGAAGTTGGGTATTTGTGTGGAGAGGCTGAAGTTTGTAAACTATTTTTTGGCTTTCTTCTTCTTCACAAAAATAGAAATTACATTTTCTATGAAAGAAGTAAAAACAAATATTATTTTATAAACACTCTCTGTTGATAGTTAAGGGTACATCATTCAAAGACGTTTCATTCAAGTTCAAAGAGAAAGAAAAAGTCCATCTGAAACAGTAAATCCCCTGCCTATATGACACGACGCGCACTGAGTCCCATAAAAATCAAATTTTCTTGCTCAATTTGTACACCAAGCATACGAGAAATCAATCAAATAGATAGCATACATAAGAAATATTTACACAATAAAGCAAGCATAGAGAACTATTTGTGAAAAAACCTCACTCACCAGGATAATATTTCATTTGTGCCCAGACAAGATCCTGTTTCGCTCAGAGATTATCATTTCTTGAGCCCTTCATCGACAAATGGATAAATAATGGAACACTATTAATAGATACAGCAAACATTACCACAAAACTCAACTCGTGGCCATTCTTTCATCATGATGAGTTGTATTTTTTTATTCGGAGAATGAAAAATATTACAAAATAGTTCCTCAAAATATCCATTAACTTATCTAAACTTGTTTCTGTAGTTACTGAGCCGTGATATTTCTGAGCGTGTCCAGCAAGAATCACCATAGACCCGGGTTTCTCTAACTTTCGGCTCCACTAACTCTTGTTGAAGTTCCCAGATGGATGCGAACCCTTTACCTAACTGATTATTTCTCCCAAATGAAATAATAAAATTGACTTGAAGAAAATAAGGTTTTTATATTAATGAAAGGTAGCGAAGAAAGTGCCAAAAGAAATATATTTTCAATAATAATGTGATAGGTGTGCTTGCTTCATGTCTCAAATGGAGTCACTTTAAGGGTACAACATAGTGAATCAGCTATGTACTAAAAATGTTTACCGAAAACCGTAAAGAAATACGCATAAGACTGATAACTTGTGAAGTACTGCTGCGATACAGCTGGTCATCGCGAGTAGGAAGAAACGTGAACTTAGCAGCGCTAGTTTCAGGCAACTGCATCCCAAAAATCAAATGATTTTGTATCCCAAAAGACGGCAAGCTGCCTGTAACGCTGCCTGGCGAGCTAAATGACTCCAATGTTTGTTACTATGTGTTTCTTATGGCATTGTTTCGCATTGTTCGCGTATCCCGCTTTGAGATATCAGGGTATCAACCTCAAAATACAATTCTACCGGACTATTTCTGCGATCCCCTCTTTTCCTCAGGAAGCAATCTCGTAAATAAGGTCGCAATTGTTGCGAGGTTTAATGAAATATTTTCCCGCCGGTTATGATTTTTTTTGTGTGTCGGACGACCTATAAAAGGCAATACGGAGAATGGACTGTTTTTCGTTGCTGTATTTTATCGTTCGTGTTATTATTAGCGGAATATTTACTAGTCGTAAATAATTCGAGAACCAGGAACCGAGCTCAGAACGGGATTGAAATTGGTTGATGTAAATTCGTATAATGTTAAATTCGAATGACAAGGTGCATATTCCAATCCGTGGATGTTTTTAAGTGTTACGTTATTAATATGTAGGGGTGTAAGCGTTTATATGTAAAAATAAGTATTTGTGTAAAATAATAATACTAATGAGTCGACTTCATTCACATTCAGAACAATTTGTGTGACGGAAAAAGTTTAAATTATAATGTGAAAAGGTTAAGTGTCACTACAAGTGTTTTTCAACTTAACCTATAAAGATATTTTTTCGTTTTTTTCTACCCTACCCAAAAATAATAGAGAATGCCAGCTCAATTTCAGAGGTACCTACAATTAACTGAGTTGAAGAGATTTGAGTTTTTTTTTTTAATTATAGAAGAATCCATGAATTCTGGAGGCATTCGATTATATTGCTTAGCAGCATTATATAAGAAACTTCGCTTAAATACCTCTGTTTTATGTTTAGGGATGACAGGTTGACGTATATATGCGTGTATTTCTGGTTTAAGTATGGATATACATATGTATATATGCATCTTGTGTATGGATGGGCGAGTGCGTTATGTGACTTTAAACGGTGTCGTTTCTATGACCTCACATGTACATCCCTTATTTTAGATATATTCATCGTTTTTAATATATCTTTTGATCTACATTCATACTGCTATGTACATGCTTTGTCCTCAAGATCAACTATTAATTGCGTCAAAGTATATCGTTATTATATTGGGGATCGACTTACTTCTCTAGCAGCACTCAGGACTATTCAAGATCGGTTAAAACAATTGTGAAATCTGCCATTTTTCTATACGCCAGGAAGAATCAATGAGGGCAAATTTCTTTCACATTAGAGAATTGAATCCAAGACCTTTCCATCGTGCATAAAGCTCCGTAACCCTGGGTTAGATTGTAGGGAGGCGGTTAAACTTATAGACAAAGGAAGTCCGAACCAATACCACTGAGCAAGGAACATTGTCAACCACATCCAAGAAAACACAGAAGAGGAGAGAAATATATTATTCTAACGGATTCACTTAGCTCCATATACGAATTGAAGTGCTTATATCCTAAAAATCCTATCGCACAAAAAATAAAAAGAGAACTCCATCTGATCCAGCAACATCGAAAAAATGTTTTCTTCATTTGGATCCCATCACATATTGGAATTCAGGGCAATAAAAAAGCCGACGAAAGTGCTCGTGGCGCAATTGCCTCTGCCGAATCAGAAGCAGTGACGAAGGTAGTAGCAACAGACATTAAATCAGTGGTGAAAACACAAATAATCCAGAAATGGCAAAATCAGTGGCAAGTGTCCGGCGCAAAATTACGTGCAATAAAATACGATGTGAAACCTTGGCCTGATGAAACAAAGAACCGAAAACATCAAGTGGTTATCAACCGGCTACGCTTAGGTCATACCAATCTCACGCACAGTTATCTGTCGAATCACACCGAAGAACCAATGTGTGACATATGTGAATCAAAACTGAGTGTCGAACACATTTTCACCGATTGCCCAAAGTACAGGGTGCAGCGAAACAACTTTGACTTTTCCCCAGATATCCACAACACTATTGGCAGAAACTGTAATATCCCGAATATTATCAAATTTCTCAAATGTATTGGTATTGTAACAAAATTATGAATATGTACGACTCGCTAATAACCACTAGGTTGATGCGAATTTTCTTCAATAAAAAAAAAAAAAAAAAGAAAACACAGATAACATAGTTGAGTGTTAGATGCCTGGAGAATCGTGAAGACACTTAACTACCGCCTCAAAAAAAATACGTTGGCTGAATATTCAGAATCGCCTCAGACTGAAAACTACTTGGATGTTAAATTAATTTTTAATGAAGATTTATTCTGGTCGGTCGTCATTAAGACAACGAACTCGTAAGAAACGTTCGTCGGCGAAGGAGATTGCACTCAAACTTTATCCACTTCTCTTGAACAACCGAAGAATTTCTAATTTGCGACGATTTTCACTTCACGTTTTAGGTGGAGTAGAGGTCTCGAGGAAAGAAAAAAGTAAAAGATCACACCCGTCTGCGGAAACATCACGTCCACACCACTTTCCAATTATTCAACTTTTCATTGGTTTTGTAGGGAGAGATGAAAATTCCCCCACACCCGTTCGTAGTTTAATCGAAACTTTCTAAGAAAAAGCTCTACTGCCAAGTCAACCGTTGTATTACAGTCGAATGAAAATTCGATCGACTTTTTTTTATATTCAGATTCACACGAAAGGGCAGTCCTGTAATGTTCGAAGAACACCGCGTTTGTCAAGGGATAGGGGATACGAATCAACATTCTCTTCGAATTTTTGAAGGAGTGGACCTCAGGAAAAAAGTCTCTCGACAAAAGCGTTTTCTCTCAATATTTGGTGATTGCATCGACTAAACAATAGGCGAGGGGACAACATACATTTGTGGGGAGTCGACAGTAGCAATACAAAACGTAATAGTCATGTGTTGAGAAGTTTATTAATTGTGATATGAGTTCATTCAGGTGTGCTTCGTAATTGTATAGCTTAACTAGGTTGAAATATTTTATGTTCGGTTTGTGTTATTGCTGATAACCAATAAATTCAATATCGTTTAGAGATATGTACAAGAGAGTGCGGTCTTGTGTTCTGGAAAATCCTGCTTTGCATCCACTGTAATCTATATCCACCTCATCAACATACATACTAACATAATACTCCAAACAACACTAAACCACTTTCATTAGCGTCACATACAACCACTGTACTCGCTTCTAAGTCGCTTACAAACACTTAAGACTTCTTTGCTGACTGAACATCCAACTCTTTTACTCGAATACTTCTTATACAACTTCGACTCTCCAGTAAGCTCTGAATTCTCCAATGTAAATACTACAAACTCTCCCTACCAATAACTCTCGTTTCGATGGTTGCTTCTCTATTTATAATCTGATAGAAGCAGATCGATTTATCTAGAAGCGCCTAGAACATCGGTAGTTTTTGCTCGTCATGATATAGGGCAGTGTTTTTCAAACTTTTTCTAAGAACTAACGTTCTCTTCAATGGTGGACATCAAAACTAAAAAAGGCCTCAATTAGAAAACAATTTGATTGTGAATATTTCAAAAATAGCACCACGATTTGAAAAATAAACAAGCTCAACCTTCTCACTGAAATTGTGTTTTACTGCAGGTAGTGAATCATGTAGAACCTTGACTTATTTTTTTTGCCGGCGACCCCCCCAGTAAGGCTCCGCGACCCCCCTGTGGGTCGCGACCCACAGATTGAAAAACACTGATATAGGGAAACCACTCATTGCCTCCAACCAGGAATACCATAGTCGATTGATACGTGAGGCAATAGAGATCCACAAACATACGGATAATTTCAACGGAAAAGAAGAAGCTGTGAACCTCAACCGAATATGGAATCCCATTATGAGAAGATCAAAAACAACAAATATCATGACGACAGGTAGTGCGGCATTTAACCCTAATGATACCTCTCCAAATCCAAATAAAATAATTACAGCAATTAATATTAATGAAAATTCTCCGAATCCAGAAAAAGTAATTAGCACACCAAACTACCTGAATCTATATGAATATACCTTACAAAATTGTGACACCCAGTCATAGGAGTCAAACTCAAGATGTATGAGCCTCTGAAGAAGCTAGCCACTCGCGCCAGCGAAACGTCAGGAAGAAATTATAAAAAACGACGGCCTCCGAACTCTAACAAAAGTAGTAATACTGAAAACCTCGGCCGTGAAAGCCTTAAACATTTTGTCAATGGCATAACAAATATAACTTTACTTCCTTAACGGAATATTCCAGATCATTCATTGAACCATAAACTGATATAAACACACAGAACAAAATGGTTGACGGCAAGATGACAAAGTCTCTTGGTTTCTGCATCCATGTGTTTTCTTTTTGAAAGAAATCGATATAGATTTTTCTTGTTGTGCCAGTTTTCCATGAGCAACATACATGAGGCTGAAAAACAATTCGTATTGAGTAGGCAATATTAATCACCTTTGGTGGTATCTTCCCTATAAACAATGGTATCAGGGTAATCTACAAGAAGTTTCAGGCAATTTTAGTCGAATGAATAATATTCTCAAAAACCGCAATCATAAAATCATCTCTATCCCACGATAATTCCTCCTCCCGAACACTTTACCCTTCCGAAAATCCCAAAATTGCCTTCCCGCCCCCTACGACCCTTGCATCCGTCATCTCCCAAAATTGGATTCCGTGAAAGATCTTCCGCTGAAACGTAGTTTCTTCTCGTTAAAAGTGAGCCGAAAGTCCCCTTTACGCTTTCTCGAGAAGTTTGTCTCGTAAAAATCTCCAGAGAGGCGAGTTAGCCATTTCTAAACCTTATAGAGAGGCGCATTCCCGGTATAAAGTATGACAAGTTGAATTATTCAAAAGGACTCTCTGCTCTGCACACGTACGCGACTGAATGTTGAATGCGGTCTTTTTTTCCATATTACGTGTGACGTTTCATAAGCCGAGCTTTTTATGCGGCATAAACGGAAACGGTGAAAAAAAGGAGGAGGGTAATGTAATGGAACGTATTGCTGCTCAGGTGGGGTTCCTTATGCTACGAGCTTTGGTATTTTTTCTACCCCAGAAATTCAAATGAATGAGAGTGTTAAAGGCCTCTTGAAAGGAACATCAAATCATCATTAGGCAATATGGGGGTTTTGATTCAACGTTAGGAAGCTCGGAAGAATTGAATCAGCTATTAGCTACAGTTTTCATGTGTAATCGATCTCAAGTAATTTAATTCACATAGTCTTATAGCTCTTGAAGAGCCCCACAAAAACGTTTCTGAAAAAATCACCTAAAATGAAGGAGCTATGCTTGAAAATCAGATCAATTTTATTTTGAAAAATTCGAATTACCCGCTTCGGAGCGTAGTAATCTACATTAACCGGTATATTCGGCCGTTATACGTTATATGTTCCACTTTTTCCATTCATATTGGAAGACAGAGGGGAAGAAACATCTGCTCGCGTGTGTGAGTGTATATTTCGTTGATTTCTCACAAGTGTACTCTAAAGTTCGAAGACATATTACAACAATTTCAATGTTTTCAAGGGTAAATTGAAACATTATGAAATTGTATCCTAAGGCATGAAACAATCATTATTCAACTATTTTCTCCCATATTCAGGTTTTTAATGTTATTTCATAATTTTTGACAATGAGGGGTAGTTTTCACCCCTAAAAAACAAAAAGCGTACAACGGTACAATATAGAAAATGACCTAGAGGGTGAAATAAACCTAATCCCAAATTTTTGTACAAATCGGTGCTGGACGAAATACGCCAAGAGCCAGAGCAAAAAAAGTAGGTTCATAATGCAATCTTCTACAGAATTGATTTTCTTGTTGGAAAATGTTTGGGGGTGTCCCCTGAATATAAATTCAAGTTGGCGGGACAGGGGGGGTTGAGCTTCAGCCGCCCTATTGGAAAACACGGTCTATCAAATATCTCGTGAACCGTGCATCGTACGACAAAAATAGTAGGGATCATTTCCGTAGATAATAAAATTCTCTTCAACTTTTATTCGAAACTTTTTTCCGTATAGTGCATAGGTTTTCATTTATAGCGTGCCAAACTGTTCCCAGCATGGTTATTGCTAAATATATAGTGAACGGTTGATGAAACAGTATAAATGGCAGTATTTTGGCGCGCCATAAATAAAAACCTATGCTTCATACAAAAAAAAGTTTCAAATAAAAGTTGCAGAGAATTTCATCATCTACAAAAACGATCCTTACAGTTTTTATCGTACGATGCACGGTTCACGAGATATTCGATAAAACGTGTTTTCCAAGATGGCGGCTGAAGCTCAACCCCCCCCCTCCCGTCCCGCCAACTTGAATTTACATTCAGGGGACACCCCCGAACATTTTCCAACAAGAATATCAATTCTGTAGAAGATTGCAGAAAAAAAGTACCTGGTTCTTGGACTAAAAGAATTGCGAGGTTCTACCATTTTTCAGCTTCATTTTCTGGACTAATACTCGGACCAATAAAAACAAAACCTATTATTCGTCGTCTAGCATCCTGATGTTTTTTGATACCTTTTCGCGTCGTATAAATTCGACTGCACTGGTTTTATCGCTCGCGAATCGCGCTCGTCTCGCGTACGATATTGTGAAATATGCGCAGCCAGATAAGTCTGTTCGGGAATATAGTGCTACTTATGTATTCATCGGAATGTCGCTCGTTCTTTTTGATCTTTCGAATTTACTACTATCTCCCCGGAACAAATTGCTCGAACTGAAGAGTGTTCTCGCAGCGTGTCTGTTCATATATAAAGTGTCGGGAGTTACTTCTTTGATGTGGGTTCGCGACGGTATCGAATGAAAGCAGCGCTGTGGATGTACAGTGGTCGCCATTCGAAAAGAAACAGACGAATTATCTGATTCAGTAAAAAAATTGGTCGTATACGTGATAACATCCGTTAAGGAAGATCTTATTCAAATCAAATCAAATATATTTTATTGTCTAAAGAACGTAGTTCTCATTGACAAAGTCTTTTACAAAAATCTCAGCCTAAGGCTGGATTCAGACAGATCCGAAATCCGATCGTACGACGATCAGATAGCTTTCTGATTGGTCTAAATTCAAATTGAGACCAATCAGAAAGCTATCTGTCTGAATCCAACCAAACACGCCGTCCATTAGGCCTCTGGGGTTGTAGAGGTGGAGACTTTGTTTTGGCGGAGGTTTGCCTTCGCCAAATCGTAGCAGAACACTCGCTCCAGATAAATACTCCTTCGCGGCCTCCTCTCCCTTCAGGAGTGAAGTTGTTTGATATATCTGTGATCTGTAATATTAGTTAGATTTGTATTCGAAATAGGCAAATAAACTATTTTTTCTACAAACGTGTTAAAAATGCCATTTTTAGCACTCCATAAAAGCCTTAAAAATGTCACTTTAAGGCACTGAGTGCCTTAAAATCACTCTATGGCACTGAGTGCCTTGAAATCACTCTATGGCACTGAGTGCCTTGAAATCACTCTATGGCACTGAGTGCCTTAAAATGTTTATGGCACTGCTGTCAAAAGTGAATTGTCAGATTTTGAAAGCAAACGTCAAAATATTCAGATTTTATTTATTAACATTATTATTAAAAGTATAATTTGTGCAATTTGACAAATTAATTTCTTGCACTGCTGTTTTACCTTTTTCCATGGCTAAGGAAGAATGATGCGTAGAAATAATTGAATTTCCAGTCGAAGTTGAGGCCACAATTTCTTCGGATGTTTGTTGTTGGATTGATGTTGTTGGTAATGTTCGCTGCACCGTCAGCAGTTTTTGGGCAATCAAATTCTTATTTTCCGAAGAATCCTCGATGTACCCCTCAGCAACGGTAGAAGATCTCCACCCCCCATGACGCTTAATTGTCGTCAAATTTGCGCCAGCATCGGCAAGTAAGGTCGCTGAAGACCGGCGAAAACAGTGTCCCGTATAAAGTTTCGGATTTGGAAGTTCCAGAAATCTTGCTATAGCAGCAGGAATTTTTCCAAACGAATTAATTCCAACCGGATTTCTGGTACATTTACCTTTCACGTATTTCAAGAAAAATCGCCTGTGTCCGACATTTGCTGGTCGAAGAGCCACATATTTTCGATAAAGATTCAAATACATTTTTTCAATAATAGTAAAACTTCGTGAAACATTGGTTTTAGTATCTGGTATTTTGATAATTAATAAAGTACCCATATCTTCCACATCGTCAACAGTCAATTGACAAAGCTCCTCCCTGCGGCAAGCACCAAATATTCCCACAATCACAACTACTTTCATTGGAAGATACTCATCGTCTAATGCAGACTTCAAAAACTGGTCGATTTGGACTCTAGTCAAGATTTTTGATTTCTTTGGCCGGTAACCTTCTGCTTGACGCTTCAAATACGCGATAAGCTTAAAATATTTGCTGATATCTACGTCGCTATTTATACGTAGCATAGATTTGATCATCGAATAATTTGACCACAGAGATGATGCCTTCCATACCTTTGCTTCTTCCTCAAAATAGGCCAGAAATACATTTTTAATATATTTTCCAGAAACGCCTTTCGCTGCACACCATTTCTGAAACTTATTATAGGCTATATCGTATTGAACCCTGGATTTTCTCGGCAACAAATCGAGGGTTGCTGTATTGGCCGCCGCCTCTATGTCTTCAAATGGATCATTTTCATGACTTATTTCCATTTTTAAAAAAATCTACAACCTTAACTGCGTTTTAGATAAAACTAACAACGCATCAAAACATTCGTAAACTATTAAATCAACAATGCTAAGGTCCGTAATATACGATGCAATTTAAAATTATCTCCTTTGGATGTATTAATACAGGTTTTTGAAATTCAATTCAAACTGTATGATTACTTTATCTGAACGTTTGTAGAAAAAATATTGTATGACATACGTGTTAAAAGTACCTTTTAAGGCACTCATGTGAATTGCAGAATTCGCTTCGCTCATTCTGCAAACCTTCACATGCGTGCCTTAAAAATGTACTTTTGACATTTATATCATAAATAACTATTCATTTCATTTTACATTGTTGATCGATGTGAAATACTAGTAGCAGCCATTTCACACACAGCAGTTTTCAGCACCCCGAAAACAGAAATCCAGATTATTTTCCTACTTTTGGGATCATCTGCTCTTCTATGCTGTACTTTGCGCATCGTTTACCAACTGACTCGAATCAATGTACAAAGTACATACGCAGTAGCACTATTTGCATGCACAGGAAAGCATAATGCAAGCTCAAATAAATATCAGACGCTGGAAAACGCGTAAGATCAGATCATAGACCGCGGGCATTAATGCCGGTGTTCCTTAATCTATACAGTAGGTTGAAAATGATAAATAATTAACCTACACTAGCTCCATATGTAGTTGGATATTAGATTCTGCAGTATTAACGAAAGGTGAAAAATTCACTCAAGCAAAACTGAAAACAAAAATAGAACTGGTATATACAAACCAAGAATGTAGAAGCCAATATCCTTGCAAAGAGCCACATAAAACGGACATTTTTCGCTGTAAACTCTATGAATCAAGGAGTTACTGAAATAGAGTACCGCAACAAAAACAAGCGACAATTTTTGTCTATCACCAAGGAAATCTTCTAGTATTAAAGAAACCGGAAACGGAACCTGCTATAGCTCACTGTACCATCTGAGATCAAAGGGTAAAGGAGACATCGACGATTGATCAACTAGAGGTGAACGTGGGAAGAAACTGATACAAAAACACCGTGAAATGTAACAAGAGCTAAACTGAAAAAAATACAACCGGTACATAGAAATCAAGGGACTGTGATGAAGATACCAGGTCATTTAGGAATCAGAGGTAATGAAGGAGCTAATATCCTTGCAATGCCAACACTCTTTCCTAGAACGAAACCATTTCGTGGGCTCTCGAAGAGCTACATAATAGGGACATTTTTCGCTGTAAACTCTATCACTCATGAAGTCACTGAAATAAAGTAACGCAACAAAAACAAGCGACAATTGTTTTTGTCCATCACCAAGGAGATCTAGTGTTGAAGAAAAACCCTAGAGTGATAACGGAACTTGCCATAGCTCGCTGTACTATCTGAGAACGAAGGTCAGAACAGATATCGACAATCGATGTTACTGTTACTTTGGCAACGAAACTGTAGAATATTTGATTGACGATTGGAGAGCTGTGTTCTACAAAGGGCTCGAGTTCTTGGTAGGAGTGCCTGAAGGCATAGAAGGCATAGTACACAGATCTACAAATAGATTAGGGTCCTGTATAATTGATACTACAGATTGTGGTTTGGTGAGGCTCTGACACTGAAGTTCAACTCCAACATCCCGAAACACCGTTTGAGTTCTCATTCGAATTCAGACAAAAAATGTTCGTTTATCGATGGTTCGAACATTTTTCGAGGGAGAATTTCCATCTTCCCCCAAGAAAAATACTGAAAAGTTATATAAGTAATTGGTGATTTCTCAACCGACGGATCTGATATTTAACTTTTTTTACTTCCTCGAGACCTCTGCCCCGTCTAAAACTCGCAGTAAAAATCATCGTAAACTAAAAATTCTTCGTTGTTCGAGAGGAGTGGATAAAGTTTTGAGTGCGATCTCCTCGGCCGACTAACGTTTCTTATTAGTTCGTTGTCTTAATGACGACCGGCGAGAATAAATCTTGATTAAAAATTAATTTAACACCCGAGGAGTTTCCACTCTTGAGGCGGTGGTCTCGAGAAGAAACGCCATCGGCGCCGATGATAAAACCGAGCTGGATAATTTTTTTGGTGGGACTCTCACGCCGCGCGGGTTTGCACCGCGATAGTGTTCTGTTATTGGGTTCTTTCGCTTCTGGTTCGTGTACGTGTGGTTTCGTCGGGAAAATATTGCGAGTGGTGGCTAGCTGAGCCAGATGGCCGATATTGAATTCTTGAGTTTTGTTCTGGATTCCAGTCGGAAACGATTGGTTCATTGACAACGTTTGAATGGAAAGTCGATACAAGCAGGGAGTCAATAATTTTGGAATAGATAGTATGCCAGTAGTTGAAGGATCGTGCTCGACATTATATATAGGACAATCCGGAAGATCATTCCACACACGGATGAAAGAGCATACAACCAGTTCTCAGATCTAAAAAAATATTAATTATGCATTACACCTTATTCTAGAGGGACAAGATGACATATTATTTCAGCATTTCATATCTTAGAATAGAAAAAATAAACTTATTATATAAACCTCCTCTCTGGCCGATCATGTCTTCCTCCAAACCCGTTTTAGTTAGCAATTTTTCAGATGTAAACGAGGTGTCGAGTCCTTCAGTGCTTTTTAATTTCAAAATCATGGTTTACGATTGGTATCGATCATCATATTATTAGAAACTGAAATCAGAATTCATTTAAAATGGTAATTTCTATCACTCCGTACTCCATACTTTATCAGTACCCACATGATCATTTTCAACTGCGTCTGAGTATTTTCAAGAAGTGATAATTATCATTTTCTCCTTCAATTCGATGCAAAATCATACGAAAACTTTTATAAGGAAGTAATATCAAGATTTTTTATATAGACGGTTTCTTTTTCTCTTTTTTCTTTCTTTTCTCCTCTTTTGTGTGTGTGTTCTTGGGGTTCTGGGGCGCCGCGGGGGGGGGGCCGAAATGGAGTTGTGTTCAAAGAACACCGCGTGAATCAAGGGACAGAAGACACGAATTAACATTATTTCTGAATTTTTGAAGTTTGTAAATCTCAAGAGAAACCTCTTTTTGCAAAGGGTTTCGAGGTTTCGAAGTTCAGCTGTTCTATTGAAAAAAGATCCTTGAACAAGAGAGATTCGACGGGTGTCCTTGCTCACAACAAAGGGGTGTGAATTTTTCACTCGTCAGGTCATCCGTGTTTCAGAAGAGCACCGACCGTGAAAAAATCTTTAGAAGAGAGACACGTCTCCGACTCTTCTACGATGTTCCAACGAAGTGAGCGAGTCTGCGAGCGAAGAATCACCAACAAGACGGATTGCCTTTCTTTGAATGGAATTGAGAAGTTTCAATGAATGTTTTGGTGCCAAGCACTACACATGAGAACTATATTCCAAGGTTCTGTACCTTGTGGATCATTAGAGTGAAGTATTCCTCCGCACGAAATAGAAATCCAAGTTTTGGGAATCACTTTTAGCGATCGATCACACATGGTTTTCCCATGAGAGATTATAACTGATCGTAGTTCGTTCAATCGTAGATCGTTGAAGGCCGGGGTTCGAGTGGTCTCGGTAGTGTAGTGGTTAGCATATCTGTCTATCAAGCGGAAGGCCGGGGTTCGAATCCTCGCCGGGCCACCGTGCTGGGTAATTGCACGTTAAAAGGTAAGGCCTCGTTGATCCATTGCTCGCACAAGTTTCGACTTCTGAGGGTTGACGTTCGTCAGCTGGTTAACGGAAACGAACAATTTTAGAACAATTTTTTTAGTTCCTACCATCGAGAGACTTGAATTTGTAGGAATAGGTACTGCGGACATCTGAATATTAGATAACGATAGATCGGCTTTTTATGGGAAGAGACATGCCTGGGTTTTTCTAGCATTGAATTCCGTCAAGTCAATGTTACCCGATTCTGTTATTTCAACCTAGTCATCGTTAACACTATTGATGCTAATGCATCTCTGTATTTTTGTATTTCGTGCAGATATGGGGACTCGGAAGAGAAACTAGTATGAAGAGTACTGTCGTTCGCTAAACTATGCTATGAACAAGATGTTTTCTCCATCGATATAAAATAGTTTGCGAAAAAAAACATTCAGGGGGAGCATTTCGTTCTCAATTTGAGACTAGCTTGTTTCTGCTCTGAATAAATTAACATTTTGATAACACATACATTGCCATGACTACTCAACCGAGCCTGCGATGATGACATTCAAGAACCCGATTTTTTTTCTTTACACAAGTCGATTGCCAAAAGAATACAAAATTGCTATAAGAGGAGTATCATCAAATGTTCAGCATATGTGTATGTGTGTCACTTTTTTTGCTCATGTGGTACATCAAGCATCCGAATCAAACAGGTGCCATTCATGGGGTATTTAACAACTCTTCTAAAATTTGTACATCGTACTGAAATATCAAGTACGGAATTAATATGATGGAGTACTGGAAGACATGAACACGAACTGAAACGGGGACTGAAATAATGTATGGAAATAACGAAATAAATACTGGATCTGATTATGACTGTACTGAAGTACTGACAATACTAAGATGTGCTCCCACTGAAAGAGTTGTTGACCCCTCGGGTATTTCTACACGGATAGAGAGTGGTTTGCAGCTAAGAATGTCACTCATCGGGATCACATTCTTTTCCTAAATCCAGCCAAGCTTTTTTCGCTCAGAGAAAAAATTTCTCTTGCGCTCATCAGTGGAAATATGGATGAATCATAGAACTCTCCCACAGGAGTACATTTTTTTCGTCCAACGAAGTAGAAACACTTGCTGCATTCTATTCGTCGACCCGGCGACCTACTTCATCGCCCCGTAAAAGTTGAACACTTGCCTAATTCGTGTGACAAACAGGTCGAGCGCCCCTCCTCCCTCGTCCGCGTGCTCGAAGCGAAAATTTGCAACTCGCTCTTAACTCTGATATATATGTAGTATCCGGTGGGCGGGCTTTAGCGCACAGAGGCACAAATCCTCGTTAGTAGTTGGCGCGTATAATTTCGAATAAGTTATGATTGTCTGGTGTAACTTTGATAATGACTTTGTTTTCGGACGGCGCTACTCTCGTGAGTTATGTCGCTGGCGCGCTCGCTGCTCTTCTTCTTCTTTACCGGGAACTGCGGCTGACAGAAGAACTTTCGGGAAGAGAGTTAGGGGTGTTGCGACCTCTTCGCTGCTGGAGTCGGCGATTCTGGAGGGCTTGGGGGTCGAAAACGTTTATTGTTTTTTGGCGCCCGAGAATGCGCTTGCAGGTGATTCGACGAGATTTTCGGGGGAATAAAATTACGGTGGAGGATGTTGTTCAATAATTCTGCATTCTAGTGTTCTATGAAGTAATGTGTTCTGTGAAATATGTCATTTTTATATATGGATATAACATTGTGTTCTATTGTGTTCTATCTCGTTCTAGACAGACCCTTTACTCCTCCGAAACGGCTTTATCGATTTTTACCAAATTTTATATGCGTATTCAGTAGGTCTGGGAATGGGCTATTATCTATTTTCCATACCCCTAAGTAATGAGGGTTGTTCACCCTTAATTTTTTTAAATTTTTTGACGAAATTTTCTGTTTTTATTTTTTTATAATGTGGCATTGAAAATACATACAACCCTATATTTTTACTTTTTTATCACCAAGCCCTATTTTTTTATGGCCATTTTAGTAATTTATTCATTTTTCATCCCGCTCGATAGTTGATCAATTATAGTGTTTTTAACTGTACCTACTTCGATTAAAAATTTTAATAAAAAAAAGAAAAAAATATTTATTTTTATTATTGAAGTTTAATCCTGATATATGCTTAGTGTTATCGATCTTAGATTCTTAAAATCTGCCGCGCCTTTACTGGTGAACAACGTGATGCCTTGGTCTTATCTACTTTAAATTTCACATTGAAATTCTTTCACAGAATTGATGGAAGACATGTTTCGTATTTTATTGGAATTTATCGTCTAACGGAGTTGAAAAGGAGTAGAAAATTATTTTAGGGGTTAATCAAGGCACAGCCTAAACCACTGAAACTTGGAGTTTTTTTTTGTGCGACGAAGGTATCCGATAAGAAATATTTTCCAGAAATTCCACTTCCAAGAGGGTGAAATACGGGTTCAAAGTTTATATGGGACAACGTGATTCATAGGTCCAATCTATTTCGAATTTTGCATTCGAATTCTCCAACAGAGAAGATGGAAGTGTTTTTAACTGTACCTACTTCGATTAAAAATTTTAATAAAAAAAAGAAAAAAATATTTATTTTTATTATTGAAGTTTAATCCTGATATATGCTTAGTGTTATCGATCTTAGATTCTTAAAATCTGCCGCGCCTTTACTGGTGAACAACGTGATGCCTTGGTCTTATCTACTTTAAATTTCACATTGAAATTCTTTCACAGAATTGATGGAAGACATGTTTTGTATTTTATTGAAATAAATCATCTAACGGGGTAGAAAGTTATTTTAGGAGTTGATCAACGCACGGACTATACCACTGATCGTAGAGTTATAAAACTCAGAGGGTGTATCCTTTATATGATGTAGGCATCCGATATGGAAAGTTTTCCCAAAATCCAATCCTAAGGGGGTGAAAAACGGGATCATAGTTTGTATGGGACAACGTACTTCAATTCACCTCGAAGTTTGCAAAAATATTCTTCAACAGATTTGATGGAAGACATGTTTCATATTCTATTGAAATTCATTGTCTATCAGATAAAACAACAACATTTTCGACTTCTTTCAAAAACTCAGTACTAAGAACTACACAGTATAATAGCATCACAAAAATGATCAACCCCCAACGAAGTGGGCACGGGTCAGCTAGTAAAAATATAATTTCTGATAACAAAAGGTTGTGTTAGTTACCTGCTGAACTGTTCCCGAAAATAATCAAGAACAATCAGTAGATGTTGAGATGCAGTTACAAATGATCGAGTGACTGCTGACTCCAGATATGTTTTACACACAGACACTGATTTGGCGCAGAGCCATATAAAATGAATTCTGATATCAGGTCATTAATTAATCTTCAGCAAATGAGAATATTGATGTGGAACTGTTATATTTTTATCGAGAAGGTGATCAATTTTAGAACTTACTGGAGTTCAGAACAGAAGGCTAGTAGAGAACGAAGTTCGTATTAATTGTGAGATGATTTGGTGTTTTGTAAGCGGGTTATAAGTCAGTGCACTAGTTGTATTGTTATAGTGGAACTAATAAAAACTGTTCAGTGTTGCTCTGTTATATTTTGATCGAAGAGGTGATCAATACTTTCTTTGGATATATTCACCACGCAATTTCCTAATAAACTTCAATTGTAACAGGATAATTCCGAATGGGAGAGTTTCTGAACATACACTATGTGAAACATCGTGAAGTGTTTGAAAGAAATCAGTTGACAGATAGGAACTGAAAAAAGTTCCAGTGATTGAAATTCTTCTCGAAATTATACTTGTTGGTAGACGCAAAATAGTAAAATGGCCAGCAAGATCTGCAAACCTCACTCCGTTGAATCATTTCATTGGGAGTTGAGTCCGTAGTTAATTTCGTTAGATTAACCAATATTGAAGGACTGATCGTCGAAATATGTGATAAAGTTGAAAAAACTACACCTGAAATAAGTCCGAGTACTTACGCACAAATTGAAATTTAGTTTTATAGTTTTTACACACAGTCAAAGATTTTCGCAATGAATGCGACAATACGTTTGAGCAACAATTAATCGAAATGAAATTCATCAGAATATATCGAATGAAATGATCACGACTTTTTTGATCGAATCAACGATTCTTATTGAATCCTGCTCCCTCGTATCAGTCGCGTCGTTTCTCTTTTCCATCTCGAAATTCATTATAACTCAGCGCTTTGAAGTTTCTTACAATTGATATTGTTACGAAATCCCCAAGCGCCGCCACTGAGTGCTGTTAAACAACTAAGCACCACTCATCAGTTCAAGAATGGAACTTGGATCGATCGACGTATGTAGATAACACCGGACGTTCTCGAAGCGAAGATTCCTGACGTCAAGGCGCGAATAGACGAGTCGGGACGAATCTTCTCTCTTCGAATACTGTATGTATAAGCCTGGGCGTTTCAGAACTTGGTGCAGTTTAGATCATAAGTCTAGTAGAGAACGAAGTTCGTAGCTTGATATAGAGGATTTGACCAACCCTTATAGGAAATAAAAACACCATCACTTTCAGCTGCCTTTCGTTCATGGACTACATGAAGCCTTTAGAAACTAGACCAATATCTCAAATTGATTGTAATACCATATCAAGTTGGTCTACAGTCATATTCCCCCAATACAATGATATATCCTCAAATCAAAAACTGATGTATTTGTTGATAGATTATTTGAATATTAATTCAGTAATGTATACGGACGGTAGTAAGGATTCACAATGATTGGTTACTGCCCTTTGTATTTCAGATAGACAGATGATAATTTTCAAAAGTCGAATATCAGAGATGTGTAACCTTGTCAGCGCTGAAGCGTTCGCCATTGGAAAAGCCCTTTCTTGGTGCTTGGACAATCACAGTAACGAATCAGTTATTATTTCTAATTCAAAATCGGTGCTGGAGAGCATTAAACATCTCTTTGTATGTACAAAAATCTCAGTGTTCGTTGGATAGGGCATTCTACTCTACAAGCTTTCGCTTATTGATAGCAAAACTGTATTTATCTGGGCCAGGGACAGTCATTTTCTTGGAAATGAAATGGTAGACCAAAAAATATTTTGCTATCATAACACGTCTTAAATACAATCATGGTTGCTTTCCGGCCCATTCATATAAAATTGGGATTCTTATATAACCCCTATACAAATGATCGTGACACTGCTAATTTGAATCACCTATTCTTCAACTGTAGAGACATTCCTGTAATTAATAATTTCATAAACTCCGACAGTTGAACATGCAATTTCCTACCAGCATTCAAAACTTACTAGCTACGAAAGATAATGTTATATAGGACCTCATTGAAGAATTTGTTATTGCCAGCAGACTATGTATTTGATGAAAATGGAAAATGTCAATAGAATTAACGAAATGTGTCTGGCTAAAGGATTGAATCCAAAGCCAATTAAAGAAAACGAATTTTGTAATAATTGTTGGATGTGTTGGTGTTTTGTGGGCAAATTATAAGTCAGTGCACTAGTTGTATTGTTATAGTGGCACCAATAGGAACTGTATAGTGTTGCTTTGACAATTATTTATGAAAACGAACCCCTGAATATCTTAACAATATTCAACGATTGAGCTTCATTCCGCTCGAACTTCTCTCGTCCCCCGGTAACATCCCCTTCAATTTTCCCTTATGATTTACGTGTGCCAATATTGGTTCCCTTACCGTTGGAGGGCTCGATAATTCGATGATCTACATCATTCTATACAAATACATCCACCTATACCTACACCTCTGTCGCTCACCTCGGGCGGGATTGTAATTCGAAAACGACGTAGGGGAGGAAGCTGTGCGTCAACGTTTTCGAACGGTTTCCCTGAAAGCTATAGGTGGGAGATATGTTGAAGTTTCGGTATTATGTTCGTGTTTTCATGTAATTATGATATTATATCTTCATAGCCTGAAGATGATTGCGGATAACAGTATTCGAAAAGTCGTGCTACGCTAAACTTGACTTCACATTTTTTTTTTTAATTTCTAATACTCATTTTACTATCGATTTCGTTCAATTTATGTTCTTTTATATTTATTTTTGTGATCAAATACATTTTTTTTATTATTTTTTATCTTGGTGCCATTCACTCGATTTTCTCTATCCAGTGAGTTTGTTTTATCGAAATGGAAAATATGTGACAATGTGAAAGAAACGGAAAAACTTAATGAAGAACATGAAAAATAATTCAATACGAGATTTCGAAAAATCGTCATTAAAGTAGGTACAAAAAATTCAAAGTGAAGGAAAAAAAATATGGAAACCTCATGAACTGCGTTAGGAATGAATAATTGAAAATAATAAGTCAAAAAATAAAAAGTATTGGATGGAACAAAAAGTGAATAAGAATTCAAAGAGAAAAAAATTGGTTTTAGTAAATAATAATAATTGAATGTATTGAAATGTTAACCAAGTTAACTAGGATTTAATGAATACTTAACCACGAAAATTTTTTATCGAAACGATATTTTAAGAAAGGAGACCATGATTTTGAATTTCCATCGTTATTTTCCCCTTCCACTTTTGGATTTTAGAGTTCTTGAGAGAAGTTATTGAAGGAAAAAATTCGTAATCTTATGCAAAACCCAGAATTTGCATTATTTGAGTTCGACAATTATTAGGAAGGAAGCCTTTTGACAGGATTTATTTCACATGAAAACATCGCTCAGAGTACAAAACTCATAGGGATATATTGTTCCAGTTAGTACAGGGTGACCTACAACTTGTGGTGAAAATGTAATAAAAACTACCCTTCCATAGTATACTTATTACAACTTTAATTTCATCATGAAATTGGCAAAAATTCATGGGGAACTCTTAACGTGACTTTTTTTTCCAATCGTGACACTTGACTAATTGTATAATGAAGAAAGTTGTCAGTTTCTCAATTTTTTCAGTATGGAAGATAGAATAATACCCGATAAAGCAATAAACAAAATAGTTGAGTGGGCACGACTTATTGAGCCCTAGTAGTGGCGTGACTTGTAAGTCGTATTTTTGTATCTGAACAAATCTGTCTCGTTTTCAGATGAGTGTGGAACTCAGTACATGATTTAGGTCCGGTTTATCAATCACCTGTCAAGAAACTTGGCTCAGCTAAGTCCTCAACAGCCAATCGAATGTCTGGGTCACTCAGCCAGCTGGTGATTGAAAAACCGGACCTTATTTATATTTTTATCTTCGTAATGAAAATGGCTTTCATTACTGCGAAACATAACTGTGTTTTATAACTTGTCCATATTTTGTTCATTTGGAGAGTCCATAATTTTGCAGTTGAACCACTCTAATAAATCAAAGTCATCGACTCAATGTTGATGATGGCACTGCCTTGCACTGATGAGGGGCCAAATAGCCCGAAACCGGTCTGCAAGTGTGTCACGTCCCAGTAATTGAAAATCAATTCTGGTAGTTGTATCGCCACGAGCATATGTGGAATTTCTTCTGTGAAGAATTCCGCACTGACACCTGTTGGATGTAATTCAATGCCCTTCGTGGTATTAGCCAGGGGAGTAGTTGTTTTCTAATAGGTGTTAGTCCGTCAACCTACAGTGTAGGTGAGTTGAGGCTGGCTTGAACAAATTGTTCATTTTTTGAATATTTGATTTAAAGCCAGTCTTCAAGCATCCCCATGAATTTTTGTGAAATTCGTATTTTCCTTGTACAAGGAATTGGGGCCATGCGGATATGCTCTTGGTTAGTACCTAGTCTACGGGCAGATGGCGCAGCAACGGCTATTTTGCTAGTTGTTTGTATCAGCCTAGGTCTAGGGAAGATACTCTGCTCGAGTATGATTTTCAATTATGGGAAGTCATCGACTCAATGTTGATGATGGCACTGCCTTGCACTGATGAGGGGCCAAATAGCCCGAAACCGGTCTGCAAGTGTGTCACGTCCCAGTAATTGAAAATCAATTCTGGTAGTTGTATCGCCACGAGCATATGTGGAATTTCTTCTGTGAAGAATTCCGCACTGACACCTGTTGGATGTAATTCAATGCCCTTCGTGGTATTAGCCAGGGGAGTAGTTGTTTTCTAATAGGTGTTAGTCCGTCAACCTACAGTGTAGGTGAGTTGAGGCTGGCTTGAACAAATTGTTCATTTTTTGAATATTCTTCTTGAATATTACTACTTGCTAAGATTGCTAGTGCTCTTCTTGATAAGCATGCCATAAAATATTACAAAATTTGCCTTACCGGAAATGATTTTTTTGATTTTCAATTATCATTATTTTCAGCTTCAGGTATTTCTTGTTCAAAGGCAGACTTTGAAAAAACTGTCACTGTTTATTCTCTTTCTTAATATCGGAATATTCATATTCAGGAACAAATTTTGAAAAATTTGCTTCTGTGCAAGTTAATTCCTTTTCTCCTAACTCCTTCAAATTCAATGATAATGATAATAAATGTCCAGCCAGGTCACGGTCCGTAATGCCCGAATGGCGCCGTGATAAAAATAATGGACGCTCCCGCATAAAACTTCCGGAGAGACTCCCATTCGACTTCAATCTCAACATAAATGACTGATGGAACGACGTCCCTCAGGAGTTAACTTCGCGACATAACCTCGAACTCTCTCGAACAAAAAGATCGTAAATGCGAGAAAAAGTGCCGCAGGAAATGTCTAATAAGTAATATTGGAGTATAAGAAAATTAACGTTCTCTCTCCGTGAGGATATTTTATACTGGAAGCCGTAACGTTAAGTACTTTAATATTCAGCGGGGCACGATAATCCCTAAATTCGAAGGGCCTTAGGCGTTCGCCGCGGTATTAGTCTGGAGTATAGGTACAGTAAATGGAAATACTTCGGCGAAGCTATTCGAAATTCGGCGTAATGGCCGTTAGTTGAAGTTACACTGGTCGATCGGTGTTCGGAAGCGGTGGCAGGGGGTTGGAGGTTGATAATGGGGAATGGCAAATTGAGTCTCGTAATGTAGGAAGTTTCGTGGATGGAATCAGTTGCTGTGGGATTTTGATTAAAATTATGTATTCTTTGAATGTTGAACCACAGGCAGCAGAAACGTATTCTTGTCACTTCGATTTAGGGGGGAGCCCTGTAATGTTGAAAAAACACCGCGTGAATCAAGGGACAGGAGATACAAAGTATTATTCACTATTAACTTTTGAGGTTTGTAGGCCTCAAGAAAAACCTTCCTTGGCAAGGAATTCCAAAGTTTAGCTGTTCTATTGAATAAGGACCCTTGAGCAAGAGAGGTTCGATAGGTCTCCAAGCTTACAACAAAGGGGTGGGAATTCTGTACTCTTGGGGTCATCCGTGTGGATATTGCTAAAGATGGAACGATCGATAACAATTCAGAAGAGCACCGACCGTGAAAATATCTATAGAAGACAGAAGTGTCCGACCCTTCTACGATATTCCAATGAAGTGAGCGAGTCTTTGAGCGAAGAATCATTAACAAGACGGATTGCCCTTCTCTGAATAGAATCAAGAAGCTTCTATGATTATTTTGGTGCCGATCTCCATTCATGAGAACTATATTCTAAGATAGGTCGTATCTGAGCCTTGTAGATCATAAGAGGCTGACGAGAAGTGAAGTATTTCTTCGCACGAAATGGAAACCCATGATTGATGGACATGCTGCAAATAAAACAATTCCTCCCAAATAGACAATATACTATATCTGAAGGAGGATACCTTTATGAAGGGTATACATATTTCCAATATCAAAGGAGCCAAATCGTTTGCGGAGGTGATTAAAGAGTTATGATCAGAATATTCTGAATACTGTATCTACTGAAATGTATTGTTTTTAAAACTATCACATTATTTTTATTTCATTTGGACTCTCATATCATCGATATGGTTTTGTATGTATCTTAATACTTATATATTTCCTCTTTTTTGTATACTATCAGTATGATTCTAATGACGTAACCTATATCACTTTTGGTCTTGAAATAGTCATTAATTTTCATTCATTCCTCAGATATGTTGGTTGATACTGCTTCTTTCAAAAATCAAATGCAATTAATTCGTAATCGTTTTATTGATTAATTATACACAGCAGGTTACATATCAATTTTTACATTTTCTGCTGGAGAGTGTTCTATGAAGTTTCCATCGAGCTACAGAAAAAGCCAAACGTTCTTTGATAGAACTCGGCGCAAACTTGAGTGACACCGATGATCGTGGTCTAGATAGCAGAAAACGGATAACTACGATAGTGGATAACTTTGTGGGCCAGCTTGAATCGACATTGAAATGTACATATTGTGAAAATTCTTCGGTGATCTTCGAGCCTTTTTTGGAACCATTCTCTCTCTATTCAACGAATGAATGACCAACTTCAAATATTCCATTTTCTGGATTCCTCTCTTCTTCATGCGATTTTTGCTGTCTCCAGCCCACAATTGATAAAGTCTCGAGTGAAGTCATATATGCCGTTGTAGGTTGGTAAGCCAAAAGTTTTGAGCTTGCTTTCGAAAATGATTGTTGTCTGATTGAGCTTGCTTTCGAAAATGATTGTTGTCTGATTTATTCGTGATATGTATCATGGGACGTATCTTAAAGCTTCAAATATTCAATATCGACTAGTATGGACTCCTCTGCCACTCACAATATTCTGTAAACTATGTGGAGTTGAATCATACATGTAATTGTTCCGAAACCTTTTTCGTTTTGTTGGTAAGCGATAGATCCCATTACACATGATGCCCTTTTGAGGGCACAAAATATGGTGATCTTGATGGCCACTTGACCGACAGCCTTCTGGTTATCCATTCCATTAGGGTTTCCCTACAGTGTAGCAAAGAAAAAGCGGTAAGTTCTAAGGAACCAAAGATGTTAGCCGTCAATTACCCACATGAGGCTCTGCGCACTCAGAAGTATTTTTGATGAGATGAAATATAGAAATGTAAACATTATACTCGAGAAAGTCAAAAACCCTTTAATGACGTTTGAACTTGTAATACTTGCAGCCCAACATCAGAAATACTGGCTCATCACATTCCTGCCTAGTTTCGTATGAAATTCTCCTCGCATTGATGTATCAATGCCGGTTCATATAATTTATTTGTTTTCTTCCACCGATGGCCGAATGTATCTTTATCACGGCATCGAAATGGCTCCATAAACCACTCGATGCAAAGTATATGACCGGACATTTTGTTCTTTATTGGGTGCATAAATTGTTTGTTGACAATATTACTTTTAGTGCCGATCAGAGTTTTACCGTTTATGGTGATTCGGCAATTGAGGTTCAGACTTTACGATTTATTATACTGCCGTTCCACAATCGAATTATTCGCGAACATATTGAATAAAAAACGTCGTTATTCGTCATTTTATTTTTGTCGGAACGAATTCGGGATGAAGTGGATATTTGTTTGTTGTGGTATTGGAAATTGACGGTCTAAGTTCAAATTCTGTATGATTTGCTGAATAAGTTGTTGAGGGTGAAAATTGGGTCGGACTTCCAGGGGAAATTAGATACTTGAAAAACACTTGATCAGAAAGAACTGATAAAGATATAATACAGATGATGAAATACTTCGGCATATTCGGAAAGAGAAAAAAAAACACTCGAAAAATGGAAAAAGACATGAAAATTAAATATCTCGAAAAATCCAAATAAAAATGAAAATGAAGAAAAGAAAACAAACTAACGAAGTAAGTTTCAGGTTGACGTACTCACGATGCAAGTACAGCGTATGAAAATTCAGTTCGCCCAAGGTTCGTGTAGTGAAAATTTCAATAGAGAAGCCCTTTGGGAAAAAGATTCGTTATTTTTTCCTTTCGATTCTCTGCATCGCCTTGAAGGGCATGATGCGCTACCATTCGTTTCCAATCTTTGGTTGAATGATTTTTCGAAATGGCCGCCTTATAGGTATTGAATTGGCCGATAATTAATGAAGATCCATATTCAACACAAAATATCAAAAATTTCTGTACGGTCCTGGGTAGTGAGAATGGTACGGAAAACTAGTATTTCGTGGTAGCCTTATACATTTACAATTATTTGGAGTTTCAGAAGAGATTTTTCATCCAAGATTCACGTTTAGTTATTATTATTATTATTGTTTCCTATTATTATTATTGTTTTCGGTTCAAAGTATCAAACTGTCGAACTTGTCTGTGTTTTTCTCTATAAGGTGGCCTGTCTACACAATTGGTGAACGAAATATTCCGGCAGAATTTAGCCAATGAGATCGTCAGTATCGAAATTCACTCGTGAGCATCTTGCTCTTGCGGAAACAATAAAAATATTGTGTTAGTACATAAGTGTCCTATCTGTAACTCTAATGTATAATCTAGACTATAACATAACATGAAATTAAAAATTAAAATTAAAATAGTTAAAACTTTTGCTCTCATAAAAATATGAACCAATACATAAACGAAGTCACTGATGAAGATCCACTTACATTAGTGGCATCAAGTATAGAAGAATGTAAGAGCCATTTGAACATTAATGCCTACAAAAATAAATTTTCATTGATTCACTTCAACATTAGCAGTATAGCAAAACACTTTGACGAATTATTGGTATTTCTGAATGAATTCAAGGATTATTTTGATTGTATAATACTGACAGAAACTTGGGAAATAAAAAATAAAAACCTCTTCAATATACCTGGATACGAAAGCATTTATAGTGGGAACCCATTAAATCAAAACGATGGAGTTATTGTATATATACACAAAAAGCATAGAATCGAGAATAATATTGAGAGAATCGGAATTCTGAGGGTTGTTAAGACAAAAATATTTTCATACAAGAAGCACATAACTATAACAGCAGTGTATAGACTACATTGTGTAGATAAAAACGTATTTATAGAGGATCTCGAAAACTATTTACAAACACTTCATAAATCTGATATTCAAATATTAGTTGGTGATATAAACATCAACATACGAGAAACAAACCAAATAGTTGGAGATTATCTAAATGTACTTTCTCAGTTTGGATTCAAATCATACATAAATGAATTCACGCGAATACAAGGGCAAACCAAGACATGTATTGATCATATTTTCATGAAAAATAAATTTGTTCAAGATAATGAGGTGAGGGCCGTGATAATTGAGTCGAAAATAACAGATCATTATCCTATAATCATTGCTTTTAACGCGTCACAAGAAAATACAGAACAAACCCAACAGTTGTCCAAATCAATCGATTATAAAATGCTGGAATTACTGGCAAGAAGGGAAGACTGGGGTAGTAATTTCAGCCAGAATACCAATGTTGATAATATGTCTGAAATTTTAACAATAAAAATAAAGAAAATAATGAAAAGGGTCACACGTCAAAAAATTTTACCAAGTCTACATAATAAAAAACCATGGATCACATCGGAAATGATTTCATGGATGAACACAAGGGACAAACTGTTTAAGGAACATAAAAAATTTCCTAACAATGAAGAACTGTTCAAAAAATATAAAACTCAGCGCAATAAAGTCACAAATACAATAACAAATGAAAAATACAAGTACTACAAGAAGATAATATTAGAGAATAGAAATAACCCCAAAGTACTTTGGTCTACTGTCAATGAATTTTCAGGAAAGCATAAGAAAAGTCAAACTGTCGAACTGAATGAAATAAAAACAGAAAATAATTATATAATCACTAACAAACTCGATATTGCTAATGTATTTGTTAACCATTACTCAATTGTGGGGGAAAAAATGGCTCAAAAAATCAGGCAAGAAGCACAGGAGGTAATACCTCAAAATGTGAATACTGTGGTTGATACTATTTTCCTTACACCATGCGATGAGGTTGAGATATTGAATATAATTAAAGAACTGAAGATAAACACTGCACCTGGGTATGATGGAATATCTGTGAAGGTTATCAAAACATTAGCTGAACATATAGCGAAACCATTATGTGTCTTGATAAACGCTATTTTTGCCACTGGCATATGCCCTTCAAACTTCAAAATTACAATTGTTAAACCTGTATTTAAGTCGGGCGCAAAAAATGAGGTGAACAATCACCGCCCAATAAGTATAATATCCAATCTGGCAAAAGTATTCGAGAAAATCCTTAAAAAACGTTTAATGACTTTCGCAGAGAAACATCATATAATTTCAGATTTCCAATTCGGTTTTCAAAATGGAAGATCTACCTCTGATGCCATAGTTAACTTAGTCACACAAATATATGAACATTTGGATAAAAAACGACCATGCCTTGGAGTATTTATCGATTTGGCCAAGGCCTTCGATACCATTAGTCATGAAAAATTACTGTTGAAATTAAATAATCTTGGTATCAGAGGCCTGGCAAATGATCTAATTAGAAACTACCTTAAGGAAAGAGTACAGATGGTTAAAATAGACGGCGTACTGAGCGACCCTTTGGTAATTAAATACGGAGTTCCCCAGGGTACTGTTCTAGGGCCAATCCTGTTTATATTATATTTGAACGACATGTTGTCCATTGACATTTCTGGGAAAATGGTCTCATATGCTGATGATACAGTACTAATTATTGCTGGAACAACCTGGGAAGATGTAATATCTCATACAAGTAACGATATTGACACCATAGTAAATTGGCTTGATGATAGTTTACTGACAATAAATATTGATAAAACAACTTACATTTCATTTTGTAGTGACAGTCATGATTCTCCCAATACACAAAACATCAATATTCACTTAAGTAGCAGAAATAAGAACATATCTCTGAAATAATCTAGTTCAGTAAAATATCTGGGAATACACATTGACCAAAATCTTAAATGGAGAATACATATAGACTATCTTTGTAAACGGCTTAGAGCCCTTTTGTATGTTTTTCGAACACTCAAAAATGTTCTGACTATTAATGATTTGCGCAGTATATATTTCTCGTTAGTTCAGTCTCTCTTAATGTATGGAAATCTTGGATGGGGTGGGGTCTATAGTACAACTGTACAACCGCTTATGGTTCTACAGAAACGATTTCTCAAAATCATCTACAATTTAAATATCTGTTTCCCATCGGCACAAATATTCCAATATTGTGACCTGATGAGTTTGAGATATCTTTACTTCAAACAATTGTTGATATTTATATTCCACAATAGAGATAAGTTCATAAATCATGTACATAGATATGAAACCCGAATGAATGCGAGTAACCTAGATATACCGAAAATGAACAAAGCTATTGGACAAAGATCAATTACATATATTGGACCCAAATTATTCAATCTTGCTCCAGATCATATAAAAATGGAATATGTGTACAAATTATTTAAAATTTCAGTGATCAAATGGCTCAAAAATGAAAATATAACTTTACTATGAACAAATTCTACTAAATTAATTCTCTCAATTTTTAAATATATTTTACATCTCCATTTATAATTTGGTATACTTTTAATTCGAAACGATTTTATATTTTATATTGTGACAAGATATTTTTATACGTTTACACATTTTAATATTTTATACTTTATATTTTTTACATACTTAATTCACACACACATGGGAATTTTATACTTTTAGATTTTTTAGATTTTATATTTGATGTTTTATTGCAGTACACTTAGAATATTACCAACTACTTTTTAGGAAGAAATGAAAATTGTTATTGTTGATACTACCTATTAGGAATATAAGCATTATACTGTCTGGCCGAGTATCTCAAAATACATTATATCTTGACCAACTTCAAAGGAAAAATCTCGATATTGATGTTTCACAGACAAGTTTTCCAAAAACTCGAGTGAATCATCAGTACCTATTTTTCCGATGACAAAAATTCCGTAATAAGACCTTCTACCTATATTAATCGCCCATTTTATCTTGTATCTTGTAGTGTTGGAACTCGGATATTTTTGTGGAGAGAATAAAGTTCGAAGAACTATTTTTTGGCAAAAATACCCAAGTTCCTCAAAGAAGTATTTTATATGGTGCAGATTTTTTTGAGCCACTGCTCATCCATCATACCACATTTCTATCAGAAATGAAATTAGAAACTCCTTAGGATATATTGAAGTGGAATTGACGTGACAAAGTGTCCTATGCATTTATGTCAGATTTTGAACTGAACAGATGAAAAGAAGTTGAAAATGAATATTTTTCAGATTTAAGAAATCGATCTGCGGAAAAATCAACAAGATCTTGACATATCAAAATTGATATCAATTCATTTTGAATGAAAAAATCATGTGACACATTCATGTGAATATATAAGTAAAGAATAGAATAGACAAATAAACATGCTACTGTCACAAAGTTATCTGGCATTACCAACTTCAAGTATAAATTCATCTTCTGTGTAGAAACATTTTTCTGATAGAAGCACTCTGAACTGTTTTTCAAAAACTTGAGGTGGAAAGTGTTCTCATATCGCATGGCAGTATATCCTGGAGACGGATACCAGCAAACATAGGAGACTTTTCATACTTTGCGTGGTGGTGTTTTTGGGTGATTAGCATATGGTTATTTTAGACTTCCGATCTCAACTCCAGATGCGTTCTATTTTCATGGATAGACGTCATTTCTTTAGAATGATACAGGCAAAAATTAGTATTTTATTTTGGCGAAAAATCTCTTTTCATGACGTTGTGTAGTCTAGATTGAAAATCAGCCTCAGTAATGATTTCTGCTCTATGAAAATTGATAACTTGAAGAATTTTTTTATATGCAGATTCATATGAAAAGGAAGCCCTGTAATGTTCAAAGAACACCGCGTGAATCAAGGGGCAGGAGATACGAATTAACATTCAGTTTGAATTTCTGAAGTTTGTAAGCCTCAGGAAAAACCTCTGTCGGCAAGGTGTTCTGAAGCTTAGCTATTTTACTGAAAAAAGATCCCTGAGCAAGAGAGGTTCGACAGGTCTCCAAATTCCCAACAAAGGGGTGAGAATTCTGTACTCACGAGGGTGTATTGACAAGGGTGGAACAATTGATCACAATTCAGAAGAGCACCAACCATGAAAATATCTAAAGAAGAGAGACAAGTCCCCGACCCTTCTACGATGTTCCAATGAAGTGAGCGAGTCTGTGAGCGAAGAATCACCAACAAGACGGATTGCTTTTCTCTGAGTAAAATCGGGAAGCCTCAATGGATGTTTCGGTGCCGAACCCCACACAAGAGAACTATATTACAATACGGGTCGCATCTGAACCTTGTAGATCATTAGAAGCTGAAGAAAAGTATTTTTCGCATGAAATAGAAATCCAGGATTCAGGAAAAAACCTTTAGCGATCGATCTCACATGGTTCTCTCCTAAGAGAATATCACTGATCGTAATTCCTAGCATCGAGATACTTGATTATATCCCATAAATATTTGCTTGAAAGTGGTTGACAATGTTCCTTGCTGAATGGTAATGGTTCGGACTTCCATTGTCTATATTATTAATTCTATTGAAACCTGTTGCTAGGAACGGAAAGATTAAAAAACAAGTTAAGTGAGAAAAAAATCAAATCAAAATCAATTTTTTTTGGTCAATGATGAAATTAGGGATTGATTGATCAAAGAAAATACTGTTGTTACAAAAATTGAGATCTCGAATCTGAATTATAAGTCAAAAAATTATTTAAATAAGGAAATGAATGAAATAATATTGTGACAAGAAAATTGAGGTATCGAATATGAAATACTAGTCAAAAAATGTAAGTGAAGAAATTGAATGGAATATTTTGAAAAAATGTTGAAACCAAGTTTCAAGTTGAGTTTACTCACGACGTTTCGATTGCTGGTATCCGCAATCGTCTTCGGGTGATTACTGTACAGTGTACAGTGATTACTGTACAGTGATTACTGTACACTGTACAGTAATCACCCGAAGACGATTGCGGATACCAGCAATTGAAACGTCGTGAGTAAACTCTACTTGAAACTTGGTTTCAACATTTTTTCAAAATATTCAGATTCGAGATCTCAATTTTTGTAACAACAATATTTTCTTTGATCAATCAATCCCTAATTTCATCATTGACCAAAAAAAAAAAATTGATTTTGATTTGATTTTTTTCTCACTTA
Organism: Zygogramma bicolorata; assembly: GCA_032362365.1. Taxonomy (NCBI): domain Eukaryota; kingdom Metazoa; phylum Arthropoda; class Insecta; order Coleoptera; family Chrysomelidae; genus Zygogramma; species Zygogramma bicolorata. Next base: position 649,224 of record JAVJAQ010003522.1, read on the forward strand.
ACTTAATCTTTCCGTTCCTAGCAACAGGTTTCAAAAGAGTTGATAATATAGACAATGGAAGTCCGAACCATTACCATTCTCATAAATATTATTCCGTGGCCAATATTGGCACCGAGGAAGATTCAGGCCACATCCGAACCTTTTTTTTTCTCCTAGCCACGCATAACGTCATAGGAAATTTCTCGAGAATTAATTTTCTCGAAGAGACAGAGAAGTATATACGCTCCACCCGAATCGAAGCGGAAATCGCTGAATTATTCGCCGGTTTTCGATGAAATACCGATAATCCCGGCTTTCGCCGACTTCTTTTTCGCATCTCCTTAATTCTCCGCCTTACGACAATTCGCAGACATGTAGAATTGATGGCGCACTTTAAGCCTGATTTAAAGTGAATTAAGTCCGGATCTCGATGGAGTGCGGCCGTAATTTACCGGAGGAGACAACGTTACGGATCTCTCTCGACGTCCCGGACGCTCCTCGCGAAAAACGTCGCGACGCCGACGATGTTCTTTTTTTTAATTTTTTTTTGTTTTTTTTTGTTTCGTCGTTACAACAATGGAAATGTTTCTTCGGAAGGACGCGGGATTTAGTGAACATCGAGCGGGAGTGCAGCTGGATTTACGGAGATAGTAGTAGAACGGCCGAGTGACTTTGTTGTTTGGTCAGCGTCGGGTAGATCCTATTATTTTGAGAGGTTCTGATCTGAATTGTCGCCGAGATCCGATAAAAATAAATTATTATGAATGGGATTCTTTCGAGAAATATCATTACTTTGTGCAGATAATTCGGTTTTGACGAACTTTCCTTCAAGGTTGAATTGAAAAACACTCCGCCTTTCCTCACGGATAAAGTCATTTAATATTGATATTATTATTATAATTATTATTAAATCAACATTCAGTGAAAGTGGTAGCTCGAATATCGCAACTGGCGTTGTATAACGTAGAAATTACTTTTTCTCAATCAATTTGTATACCAATTACACGCAACTCAATTGATTTGTTTTTTATATCCAGATTCACCCTGTAATGTATGAACATCGCGTTGATCGAGGAACAGGGGTTACGAATTGATATAAACTTAACATTTTTGAAATTTGTAAGTCTCAAGAAAAAACTCTCTCGGCAAGGAGTTCAAAAGTTCTACTGTTCTATGGAAAAAAGATCCCTGAGCAAGAGATAATCGACAGGTCTCCAAGAAAGTTAGACGAAGATTCAAGAGAGCACCGACCTTGAAAATATCTATAGAAGGGAGACAAGTCTACGACCCTTCTACGATGCTTCAATGAAGTGAGCGAGTCTGTGAGCGAAAAATCTTTTCTTTCTAAAACGAAATAATGTTTATTGAAATAACAAAATTGCTGAATGTTTAATTTCCATAGGAACACTGTGAGATTGTGGCTATCAGTTCATTTCCCTTTATTCGTATTGAACCGCTCTTTCCAAAACGAAATAATGTTTATTGGAATCATATAATTTTCGCGGTCGCACGACAGATATTGTGTATACTGTTACGATCTTTCCTTGTGGGATCCTCTATTAAAACTCCAAACAATACTAAACTTCTTTTATTACAACTCTTTATCATAACACAATACAATACAATCACTTAAATTGCTCCTCTAAATTTCCAACGCTCTGTACTTAAACTCTCTGTAATAGAAATTCTCCACTTCCAATTCTGCACTTAGCAATATCAAAACTCTCTCCGATAAAAACTCTGTAAAACTCTCCTCCTCTCCACTAAGCTAGAAACTCTGATAACTATCTGAATAACCAACTCCTCCGCGATGAAGTGTCTCCTTTTATACTTGCGTACGCCTATGAAGAATCTTCGAAAGAGGTCTCGATGATGTGTTTCGAATTCTCCACGCGAATCAAGAGTTCTTGGAATAATGAAGTTCTCTCTTCGACCCCTCATATTATTTTACGTTTACGAGCGACAGGGCCGGCACTAGGAGATTCCATAACAATACTATGGCCGCAAAATGTTTTCTAGACTTCGAGATTATTTTGCCTCGGCCGGAGCGGCCTCGGCGATAATCTCTCTTTCTCTCTCTCGCAACGAAAAACCATTTTGCAGTATTAGTATACAAATAACTATTCTATCAGTGCTCACAAATTTCGACGGATTCAAAAAAATTACTATTCGGATATGTTATGATCCGATAAATAAACATTTGCTTTCATTTCCAGAGCTATTACCGCCTAGTCCCATCGACAATTTATTTTGATTCAATTAAACATTAGCGAAAAGTTATTGGTAGATGGCAAATTTGTGAGTCAATCAACATTTCGTGGCACCGAACTGCGATAATTTATTTTGAATAAAAACATTAAAATGAACGCACACAGCATTGCACCATGTTTTTGTTTAATTAATAGTGGAGTATCAAAACGACGCCGTTTATTTCGATTTATAGCAGAATATAAATTTCATCTCATCGAAACAATCAGGTTATGTATCGTTCGATTCACATTTGATGATTTCGATTTTTGGTGAGTTGTTGCGATATAGCAGTAATCATAAAAAAATCGTGGAAAATTTGGATATTTAAAAATATAAAAAAATATTAAAATATATATGAAATATTTTTAAATGAATTTTTGGGGAGTACCTATATAGCAAAAGAAATTCTCTGGATACTATTTTCGTGACATACACCTGTTTTTTTCTAGCCAGTTGAGCTTATTACCTTTAAAAATTTGCTAATATATTGAAAATATTCCGTTTGAATTGAATGAGCTTCTTGTGATAAGAATTTGCTATAACAATAGTACCAGAGGAAAAAATGCTTTCCTGGACATAAGGCATTTATTCGAAAGTGGAATGTTGGATTTCGCTGAAGTTTGTATACCATTTCATTCACAATCATCGGCCAAAATTTCATGAAATGATGAAGAATAAATTATATTATTTGTTAGTTTATTCTCAATATTTTTTGTGTTTTAAGTAGGTTGAAACTTTACCTAGAGATCAATTACCCTAACACAAAACTGCAAAAATATCAGTTTGGTGTTAGGTTATTGATCTCTAGGATAAGTTTCAACTTATACACCAAAGGCTCCAAAACTCATCGTTTATTTTAAGTAGGTATTGCAAAAAGACGAACTTCATGAAGCTCTCAACAAATATCGTTATTGTCATTATTTTTTAGGAATTCTTATTTGTCTTTCTTCTCCGAATGAAAAAATAAGAAATATCAGCTTCCATAAAAGAAGTGAAATCCATTTTTTTAAAACCAATCTCCGTTGATCATTCACAAAAAAAAAGAAAGTCTACATCTGAAACAAGCTATTTTCCTGCCTACATGGCACAACGGGCACTGAGTTACATAGAAAGCACTTTTTCTTCCTCTTTTGTATTAAATTGTTGCCATATATTTATTTTACAACTTTCAAGAAAATTTTTATTTCTATTTTTTTCTTCATAAAATAATGAAGCTAAGAGATATGCTATATATTTTGCTTTCATTCTGAATGAATGCGTTTGGCATACCAATGATATCAGACAGATCTTTGTCATGTATCACGAGGATTCCAAACCTGAAACTAGGATAGATATTAGCACATTTGTGAATGAATGCTAATAAAATGTTTATACGCTGCTGTTTTAATACTGTTTTGGAATTCGGAAATTCAGTGTTTTGAAAAATATAATTCGACTCGAGGAACTATTTTTTAGCTTTTTCATTTCCAAATCACAGAAGAAAAATACAAAACTCCTACGACAAAAGTTGAATGAATTTTTATTTGGAAACATTCCCTGCTGATAGGCACACATTCATTGTCGTTTTATCCATTTACAAAAGAGGAAAAAGAGTATCTATAACAGCTTCTTCCCTGCCTATATGGATCTACAGGCACTGAAACACATTTGTTACTTCTATTCTTTTTATTGTAGAAAGTATCTACACAATAGAGCCAAAATAACAGAAGTTCAGGTGAACATTTCATTCAATCTCAGACAAGATCTTGAATCGCTCAGAGAAAATGATCTTTTTCACTACTTTGACATATGTATTCACTTTTTTTTTTTTGGAGAAGAGGAAGCCAAAAAATGGTTCTTCAAACTCTATTCCCTCTACAAAAATACTCAAAGTTTCCAAATATAAATTGCCTCGTTCTAAAAATCTTGACAAACGATTTTTTCATTGTAACACTAACAACTCTGTCATCAATTCACGAATGATTAAGAATACAAAATACGATTTAACGGAAAACGGAAGACGGCTTGCTTCATTTTTCCTCAAACCATATTATCTTATTGAACTGACATTTCTACCTTAAAACAAAAGCTGAGCTTCTCTGCTCAAAATTGCATCATAATCGAAATATTGTTACGAATCTCCTAGCGCCGGCCCTGTCGCTTATAAATGCAAATTAGTGTGACGGTTCGACGGAAGATCGTTTACGAGAGATGTCGCGTCAATTGTGGAATGTTCGACCATCGGGATTCATCTGGAGGATTCTTCACTGTGTGAGCGGGTATATACAGTGTGTCCCTAGACCAGTGGGACAGTTGAATATCTCTTGAACCAATAGGAATTTTCAAAATATTATAAGTTCACATTATATCGCATTATGAGAGCTAACTTCTGGAATTACTATTTTTCATACGAGGGGCGCAAGAAAGGCTCACAAAATCGAACATCAAATTTTTCAAATGGAACACCCCATATATTTCAATATATCTGAACTCTCATTCCTTAAGGCAAATTATTGGTTTTTTATTTTTGAAAATCCGACAAGGCGTTGCCAAGTTATACCAGTGGTTCATGAAATGCAGACATTTTTTTAGACAAACCCATTATTCATCATACGAAGAATTTCTGGAATCATTCAAGACTGTTGGGAGTCGGTAGCATATTCTATAATGTGGAATACTTATCTTCTTCGAGAGTTATACAGGGTGGTCAGAAATATTATGTGATTTTCACGAAATTCGAACTTTCTTCACATCAATTTTTCAAATAGTGCACCCTACAATATGAATTATTTTATAGCCCATCGGTGATTTGATTGCTTATGGTCAATGGTTGTGAAAGAGACATGTGAATTTCATCATCAGAAAATGCAAAAAAATCATCAAACTACGTATTCTAGTGTAATTAACTACATAAGAGTCCCTACAAGAAACTACCTTCTTTAACTGACTATGATAGGCGGATAGATTTCATCATTGAGGTGATGGTAAGAATCCATGATGATGGTGATTTTTTGTCAAAAATTATGTGGTCTGATGAATGCCGCTTCCACAATAATGGGAAAGTTAATCGACATATTGTACATTACTGGGCTACAGAAAATCCGCACTGGGCTCTAGAAACCAATTTTCAGGAGGTTTGGAGAGTGAATGTTTGGTGTGGAAGATACCTTTGTTTTCTTCGAAATGGGTTCAGTAATCATCTTGATGAGGTTCCCCTTGGATACCTCAGAGAAATGTTCTTCCAGCAGGATGGAGCGCCGCCTCATAATGCTGGGATCGTGACAGACCAATTGAACGTTCTTTTTCCTCAACGATGGCTCGGAACAAACGGACCAATAAAATGGCCGGCTCGTTCGCCAGACTTGACCCCTTGGACTTTTTTTTGTGGGGGTATCTAAAATCAGAGGTGTATACTACTCAACAATTGAATCTGGAGGATTTGCAAAATCGAATTGTAAATGTTTGTCGAAGTATAACACCGCAAATGTTGGAGAACGTCACAAGAAATCATGTTATGAAAAATTTCGAAATGTGCCTTGCAGCAAACGGAAGACGATTCGAACATTTATATTGATATTATCGTCCCTAATTATCTGTCAACACAGTTTTTTTCTTGTTGAGACTTTGTTTAGGACAGTTGAATGAATAAATAGTTTACTGCATTTTTTTATTTGCATTTGCTGATCATGAAATTCATATCACAACCATTGGCCATAAGCAATCAAATCAACAATGGGATATAAAATCATTCATATTGTAGGGTGAAATATTTGAAAAATTTATGCGAAGAAAGTTTGAATTTCGTGAAAATCATATAATATTTCTGACCACCCTGTATAACTTTCGAAAAAGATGAGTATTCCATATGATAGAATATGCTACCGACTATCAACAGTCTTGAATGATTCCAGAAATTCTTCGTAGGATGAATAATGGGTTTGTCTGAAAAAATGTCTGCATTTCATGAACCACTGGTATAACTTGGCAACGCCTTGTCGGATTTTCAAAAATGAAAAACCAATAATTAGCCTAAAGGAATGAGAGGTGCAGATATATTGAAATATATGGGGTGTTCCATTTGAAAAAAATGATGTTCGATGTTGTGAGCCTTTCTTGCGCCCCTCGTATAAAAAACAGTAATTCCTGAAGTTAGCTCTCATAATGCGATACAATGTGAACTTATAATATTCTGAAAATTCCTATTGGTTCAAGAGATATTCAACTGTCCCACTGGTCCAGGGACACACTGTATATAGCGGACACTTCATCGCGAGAGAGAGTTAGTTATTGGGACAGTAATTCAGCAGAGTTATTCAGAGTTATTCAGAGTTAAGTGGAGAGAATTTTGTCATTGCTAAGTGCGGAAGTCGAAGGACAGAATTTATATGAAAGAGAGTCTATCAGAGTGTTTAGTACAGAGCGTTTAGACCGGGAGGTCATGACAGGTGACGTTCCACCATTTTTTCGTGCATGCCTTTTTAAGGCTTGATAAATAACCCTAAAATATCAAAGATAGTCGGGTTTTCAGCCCCCCCGCGCGTCCTCTTCATAAGGAAAAACGCTTTTCTTTCTGAAGCGAATTTTCGTATTTTTCCGTGATATTTTACTGCATGCCATTGTAATATACGGAAGTTCAAACTAATTGAAGCTCTAATAATTGATGGCTGCACCCCGCAGCGGCCCAAGATGATCAAAGGGTTGTGAGAACCTGAAAAAAAAATTAGGAAAATTCCGTGTTTTCAAATTGCATGCCGATGTGAAGAATTGAAGTTTTTGTAATAAAAATACTATGGGAAAATTGGCATGCACCCCCCGTTGGACCAACGGTGAAAAATTTCCGGAAAATTCTGTAAAATTCTAACACCGATTTTCCGTGATTCCAAATCACTCCGAATAAGGATGAATATTAATTTTATAAGGGGATAATTATCTAATTCAAATGGCATGCATGTTGAATAAGCCCATCGTATTATAAATAATAATAAAAGTTGCAAAAAAACAGTGCGAATTAAGGTGACTTGTTTTTGCATGCCGTTTTGTATTTGATGAATTTACCTCATTTCGAGTCATGAATGTAAATGGCATGCATGTAGCTACAGCCCAATACACAAAAATTGTGAAAAAATTGAATAAACATCAATTTTTGGATTGAAAAAAAATCTAAAAAATGCCGTGACTTCTTCTTGCATGCCACTCTGTATTTCGTTTCTAGATATTTTATTTTAAGTTGAAATACGAAATGGCATGCATGTAGCTCCATGAAAATTGTTTGAATAAACATTATTTCAAGTTGATGGCTGAAATAACATACATGTTATCACAGTCCAACATTCAAGAATTGTAAAAAAAATAAATTGAAATGACTCGAATCTCTCGGTCTCTAGTCTAAACGTGGCCTATCATACGTCGACTAGCACGAGAGGTTACTACTACCCTATTGTTACGATCTTTCTTCTGGAAAATATTGATTCTGACACCACTGTTACGATATATCCTTTCAAAATCCAACTTCTGGCACTACTGTTATGATTTATCCCTGGGTTCGTCAAACACCGAACAACACTGAACTTCTTTTATTATAACTGTCTATCACAATACAATGCAACACAATCACTTAAATCGCTCCGATGACTTTCCAATGCTCGGTACCAAAACTCTCTGTACTAAAAATTCTACTTCCGCACAAAGCTCTGCTCCACTTAGCTCCCAATAACTTTCACCACTTAGATCTGAATAAAATTTGTCACTTAACTAACTCTGTCAATAACTAACTCTGTCATTCACTAACTCCCCGAATAAAAACTCCTCTCCGCCGCGATATCTCGATGCTTATATACCTGCGTACCTATCGAGAATCCTCGATAGAAGCCCCGATGACGTGTCTCGAATTCTCCAGGCGGCAATCAACAGTTCTTGGAAAATGACGACGCGATCTCTCATCTGCGTTTACGATCTCGTCAGGGCCGGCGCTAGCACGTAACACTATGATAGACGCTATACGCTACGCCATCGCCTATACCACCGTATAGAAGTAATCAACAAGTTCGCTACCAGTCGGCATGATGTATCAGGTCAAGATTTTATATTTAGCTGGGCTCTGGCAGCATGTGGTGCGGTAGGAGGGTATCGGCTGAGAGCATTCTTGGCTCACTTGCACTCACGCCTCAGATACATCGGCCGAGCGTTAAGTAAGAGATGGGAATATTAACCCAAATAGGGCGGCGAGTGAATTTAATAATAATACTTCATGTATAAAATAATGATGCTGAAAATGATTTTCTACTTTCATTTTTCATAAAAAATTTGAAAAATAATAAAATTATTAAATCGGACGATTTTTTTGTTTATTCAACCAATTGTCATAAAGCTACATGCATGCTATTTTGCATTTCGGCTCAAAAAAGTACATAGCGGCATGCAAAAAGAAGTCACGCCATTTTTTAGATTTTTTTCAATTAAAAAATTGATGTTTATTCAATTTTTTCACAATTTTGGTGTATTGGGCTGTAGCTACATGCATGCCATTTACATTCATGACTTGAAATAAGGTGAATTCATGAATTTCAAAACGGCATGCAAAAACAAGTCACCTAAATTTGCTCAGTGTTTTTTGCAACTTTCGTCACGCATGCCTCTATTTTGCAACACCCTGGTGTGCATGCCAAATTTCCTTCTATTGAATAATGGTACGAATTAAGTGTTTTTTCAATGGCATGCAGTTTGGAATCACGGAAAATCGGTGTTAAAATTTTACAGAATTTTCCGGAAATTTTTCACCGTTGGTCCTACGAGGGGTGCATGCCAATTTTTCCATAGTGTTTTTATTACAAAAACTTCAATTCTTCACATCGGCATGCAATTTGAAAACGCGGAATTTTCCTAATTTTTTTTTCAGGTTCTCACAACCCTTTGATCATCTTGGGCCGCTGCGGGGTGCATGCCATCAATTATTAGAGCTTCAATTAGTTTGAACTTCCGTGTATTACAATGGCATGCAGTAAAATATCACGGAAAAACACGAAAATTCGCTACAGAAAGAAAAGCGTTTTTCCTTATGAAGAGGACGCGCGGGGGGGTTAAAAACCCGACTATCTTTGATATTTTAGGGTTATTTATCAAGCCTTAAAAAGGCATGCACGAAAAAATGGTGGAACGTCACCTGTCATGACCTCCCGGTCTAGTTGGATAGTTATCGGAGTGATTTAAGTGATTGTGTTGTATTGTATTGTGATAAAGAGTTGTAATAAAAGTAGTGAAGTGTTGTTTGGAGCTTTAATCAGCGAACCGAAGGATAAATCGTAACAATATTATCTGAATTGATTGATTTTTCACCGTTGGTGGTCCTTTGATCCACCCGGCACTCGAAAAGGGGTTCTCTGAAGGGTGACGGTTGACACAACATCGGCCATTCAGGGGTATAAGCACGTAGGTTCGAGGGTCGACCCGAATAACCGAATTATCAAATTAGAGCCATCTACAAAATTAATACTAGTAGCTGCGATCTGCGAGTTAAGTGGTCCCGCATCAAGAACCGTTTAATCCGAAGGGCGTGCGAGCTCTACGGCTTCATTGCGAGCTGAATGTCCTGGGTGTACGAGGTGTCAGAAAATAAAGGTCTGCCAGAAGTTTTTTTCAGTACAGTTGGCTGAAAAAGGGACGTGAGTGAAGAAAAGGTAAAACTTTGGTCGCAGTGAGCGTGTTTATTTCAAAAATGAAATTCACTTGTGATACCACAGGTTCTTGAAAGATATCCAAGGATATTTCAAGTACGCGTGGTATTCTTTAAGAAAATTCCACACCATATTGAACATGAATTATTTGAATTTCATGTTTTAGCAAGAACGCCAAGATAGGCTTCAGATTACATTATAGATTCAACAATTGTTGTTGTTCTAAAATTGTTCGTTTTCGTTAACCAGCTGACGAACGTCAACCCTCAGAAGTCGAAACTTGTGCGAGCAATGGATCAACGAGGCCTTACCTTTTAACGTGCGATTACCCAGCACGGTGGCCCAATTGAAACGAAACTGTCTTGTTCCATCTTTCTATTGTATGAACTTCAACATAATGAATCAATTCGGTCAAGAAACTTAAGAAGTTATTCATTGTATCGAGTTTAGTTGCATAATCAACTCTAATCACAATGACGACTTGGACATTTGGTAAGTCTTTCGGTTCAGTTTGGCATCGGGGTTTCCTTTCTAAACTGCCGTCTTATGGTTCACCTCCTCAGTTGTGTGCTTTGTTGAAGAGTTTCTTGTTTGATTATGTGGCTGTTGATGGAGTATCATCTGATATTCTCCCAATGATTGCAGGTGTTCCACAGGGCTCAGTTCTGGCGCTCACTTTGTTTCTGCTTCATATCATTGATTTGTTCAAGAAAACATCTTGTTCAGTACATAGTTCTGCGGACGACAGTACTCTCCTTTAGTTTCCCCATACCAGCTCGAGAAACAAAAATTTAAAGAAACATTCTCGTCAATGAAATTAACGATGGTAAAAATAGAAGAATGGGTTAACATGAACTTGGTGGAAATTGATGCTAGGAAAACCCAGGCATGTCTCTTCTCAAGGAAAGCCGATATATCATCATCTAGTATTCAGATGTCAGGAGTAACTATTCATACAAAGTCGAGTATCTCGATGCTAGGAATTACGACCAGTGATAATCTCTCATGGGAAACCCATGTGAGATCGATCGCTAACGGTGCTTCCCAGAAATTTGGATTTCTATTTCGTGCGAAGGAATACTTCACTTCTCGTCAGCTTCTAATGATCTACAAGGCTCAGATACTAACTGTCTTGGAATATGGTTCTCATGTGTGGAGTTCAGCACCAAAACATTCATTGAGACATCTCGATTCCATTCAGAGAAAGGCAATTCGTCTTGCTGGTGATTCTTCGCTCACTTCTATAGATATTTTTACGGTCGGTGCTCTTCTGAATTGTTATCAATCGTTCCACCCTTGGAAATATCTACACGGGTGACTCGACGAGTACAAAATTGTCACCCCTTTGTTGTGAATTTGAAGACCTGTCGAACCTCTGTTGATCAGGGATCTTTTTTCAGTAGAACAGCTGAGTTTTGGAACTCCTTGCCGAAAGAAGTCTTTCTCAAGGCTTACAAACTTCAAAAATTCATAGTGAATGTTAATTCGTATGTCCTGTCCCCTGCTTCACAAGGTGTCCTTTGAACATTATTGGGCTTTCCTTTCGAGGAATCTGCATATAAAAAAAATGAGCTCTTCAAGTAATTATAGTAATAATCCCGATACCACCTACAGTAAATATAGTTCCAAATTTCTATTCATTTCAGGTTCACCCGATTCGAAAAATAACGAATTTTCTGCAAACATGTAGGAAAATAAGTATCACTGGAATATATCAACGCTCTGAAAGCCCAGTAATGGAATGAAACAACAAGGCCTCACGAGATCCGTTCTCAAATCAACAACGAATGCATATTCTTCTTTCAAACATGATAACAGTGATATTGAAGTGTCAGTGGCTCTTTAATAAATATATGGATTGTTTTTGTATTATCATTAGTCTGCTAATTGGCTCTAGTGCCGAATTTGAATGTCATTGCGTCTAGTGCTATCATTTTTTCCGGGACTGGGTTTTGGGATGGCTCTATCATATTGAAAAGCCTTGTGATGATATTTTACAGTAATTATACTTTCAGTATTACTACTTTGCTTCGGGTTTGAAGGCGCGAGTGGCTAGCTTCTTCAGAGGCCTCATCTTGACTATTAGCCATTCGCGCTAGCGAAACGTCAGGAAGAAATTCCAAAGAACGACGGCCTTCAAACCCGAAAAAAAGTTGTCATACTGAAAACCTCGGCCGCGAAAGCCCCAACCATTTTGTTAACTATACTTTTTTCGGTATAAAATTCAAGTTTCCCCTGTTTATACTCAACTGAACTGCTAATTAGTGATCTGTTTACTTTCCTCTGCTGATTGTATATTCTCCAACAACAAGATTACGAGAAGTACAAAGAGAAACGCTTTTTCCATTTTCGATTTAATGAGTTAAAATATCTTCAAACGAAAAAAAAAATCAGTATAGATGATCTTGGTGATATGATTCATGATCAGGCCTCTCAACTTTAAATTATATTCATGTAAAGTGGCTTGTGATTGAAACTGAACATATCATTAGCGCGATTTTAACTTGCCGTTACTTGTTTTTAACACCTTCAACTTCAACAAATCGTGCTCACCTCGTAACTCAAGTCATCTCCGGAAGCTCGGCAATCTTTGGAATCCATCGCTTCGCGATAGTGTTCGGGAGGAGGTTATAGGGGGATCGCTCCACTGTTTCTATCTGCATGTAAATAGAGCGATGCCGAATATTCAAATCGGGTCTATTACCGAAACGTATTCCTGGAAATATGGGAAGACGTTGTGGGAATCTCGAAGGAGCCGGGAAAAAATATTACGGGCTCCGAGGTCGCCCGCTGATCGTTAATTTTCCGCAGAGGAATGATCTTGAGCTGCTCAGGATAGGCACGGTCGATGTGATGCAATGGGACGGATGGAATTTTGACTTGCAAATTTTTCGTGGAGCAATATGATCGAGGAGGCGAAATGAGTTAGATTTCAGGTCGATCGCTGTTTGAGGAGAGGGTTCCGTCACTCTATAGTGTATTCACGTTAAAGACAGAGTGCCCTTAGACAAATACACGAGAAAATCAGGACGGAATATTCGGAATATTCGTCGATTATTCAGATTTCTGCATTTTCATTCTATACAGTTTTTTGTGATACATTCAATATATTTTATATAGGTGGGATCAACAACCGCTACGAATTTGGTGCGATAGTTTTTGGTTGATATAAGTATGTCGGTGGATATCTGAACTTGTTTTATGTGATCTGTGAATTTCCCTATTAGTGCAGTCTATGACCATTTTTCCGTGTATTTATCCCATACAGCACCGATTCGCATGAAAATTTGTATTCAGGATCTACATACACTCTTTTTCAAAATCTACCCTTTTTATTGGAAATAAGTGCGGAAATCAATAGATTGACTAACTCTAAGCACTTTTTGTTCAATGAAGTTTTTTCTGAAAAGCAATACTTTTCGACTTATTCGCGAGTGAAATTGTCGGTTTTCAGTAAAAAAAAAAAACACATTTTCAGATCCTTTTTCGGGAATAACTGGAAAATAATGCATCTAATCGAAAAACCTGCGGAAAGTAAAATTATAGATTTTGAAAAAACAAAGGCGATGGTTCATTTGTGATGTATGCAAAGCCACTACAAACTGAATAATTGCTTGTTGAAAGTTGATTGGTATTTTCAAACGCCAAAATGGAAAGATTCTACGTACAATAACCAAACACCAATGCATTTTTCGAAAAAAACTAATTGGACCTTTTCTGAAGTCCTTCAAAAATACTTTATTTTTGTTATTCATGAGAGTTTCTAGCATCAAAAATGACCGAGGTATGAAGGAAATGTTGAATCCTATTTTTTCCTTGAAAAAAAATTGTGAATAACTCATCCTTGCTTCCCCCCCCCTTTGGAAAAAATCGTTGCCTAGTGGAACTATATGTATATATACATATATAATATACATATTGCTCCATTAGGCCTAAAATATAGTTACTATGTGTATTCTTCAATATACTAATGTACATACTCTAATTTCTACAAAAATTGTTTTTGTTTTTTTTCCCATAACTCGCTTAGTCTTCAAGCAATCAAATCCACCAAAAAAGTATTTTGTAGCTTTTTTCAAGAGCTGTAAGCTCATTCACTTTATTTTTTGTTTCAGATTATATTTTTGAAAAGGTTCATGCTGGAAAGGCTCAAAAAAGGTACTTTGCGCGAACCCTAACAATATTTAACTGGCCATATCTTACTCTATTTTCATCCTGCAGAAAAGAATGAAATAGTGAAATTTTCAGAGAAGAAAAGCCTTCAATTTTGTACTCTAGAAAATTTTGCATGTGATAAATTCTTTTCGAGTTATTTCGAAGAAATTGTGATTTTTCGCTGAATTACGTATATGATTTTTTCTCTTCAATCTCAATTTTTTCCAAAACTACATATTTTCAATTGATGAAAAACTCAGAACTCATTATAAGAACATGAAAGAAGTGAAATGTGGAGTAACAACTATCTTTTTCAAAGGGGGGAAGAGAGGATGAGTTATTCACAATTTTTTTTCAACGAAGAAATAGGATTCAACATTATTTCCTTCATACCTAGGTCAGTTTCGATGCTAGAAACTTTCATGAATAACAAAAATAAAGGATTCTCGAAGGACTTCAAAAAAGGTCCAATTAGTTTTTTCCGAAAAATGCATTGGTTTTTGGTTATTGTATGTAGAAACTTTCCATTTTGGCGTTTGAAAATACCAATCAACTTTCAACAAGCAATTATTCAGTTTGTAGTGGGTTTGCATACATCACGAATGAACAATCGCCTTTGTTTTTTCAAAAGCTACAATTTTGCTCTCCGCAGGTTTTTAGATTAGATGCCTTATTTTCCAGTTATTCGCGAAAAAGTATCTGAAAATGTGTTTTTTTTTAATGAAAACCGACAATTTCACTCGCGAATAAGTTGATTTCCGCACTTATTTAAAATTAAAAATTTTTCACCCCCAGGGAGAAAGCAACCCTCGGCACTGGGTAGATTTTGGGATAGAGGGTAAGTATAACCTATATCCAAATTTTCATATGAATCGTTGCTGTATGGGATAAATACACAGTTCACACTTTTTTCACCGTCATAGACTGGAGTATATAGACAATCCATTTGGAATTTCTGCCCTAAAAGTTGGCCGTTCGAACATTCGACTTTCAAATGATTACCTTCTCGTAAACTCTCGTCATAAACGACCTGAACTCAACAAATCCAACCGAAATACTCGGCCCCATAAAAATCCTCTCGTCGAACAGCTCAACCGATCATTCATCCCGTCGAAATCTGAATTATTTCTTATACTGCGGTGTACGTCGACAAAAACGACACTCGAGTTACGAGAGTTCGAACCCGACTCCGAAATGCCTTTGAATAAATACGATTGTTCGTTTAATTGAGTACCATTCCGGAGAATAATTAACCCGGAGGACTTTTTGCGACGCCGGAGCTTTCGCGTCGAGAGCTAGTCGAGCGGTTCTTTCGGATGGGATTAGGAGGGCTCAAGGGCGGCGGTTGATTTTTTTCATTGAGGTGTTATAACCTTACCAATCGATAACAAGGTTATAAGTCATCTGTCAACTCAAAACGGGACAGGTGGGTATTTGTGACTAGTCTCAGTGGAGACGGGGAGGGTTCTTTAAAAGTATTTCAAGATTTAGAATTGATGGGAAAATAGAGGGGGGGGGGGGCGCCAGGTAAATTGTCTCACAAACACCCTAAATGTGTCAATACCACTAACTTACCAAATGATATGAAACAACAGGCACCGATTTTAAAATTTATTCAAAACATTAAACCACTTGTATCTATATAGAGTATAAGTCGAAGCAATCAAGCAAACAGATTATACTTCAAGCCATGCAGAGCATATACATAGTTCAATAGCGTTAATTAGTAAATATTTTCAGGGATTGTAATTCAAGAAAATATATTGTATTTCAAGCTATGCAAAGCGAACGGGCTATATACTAAGTTAACGTTAATCAATAATTACTCTTTTGAGCACCAAGAAGTAGGTACCACGGACGAGAGACAATTGGCATATGAATATGAACTTAAAAATAAGAGAAGGGTGTTTAGCGCAACCCATTCACATAACACATCAACCCAAAGTCAATGCAGAAATTCAAATGCTACCAACAAGTTATAATGCGTCGCGAGAGCTCAAGCACATGCGCAATTCATAAATCACCAATAAAAAAAACATTAAATTTCCGCCTTACAAAAAAACGAAAGTATCAAAATTATTCAATAGAAAGAAGCAATAACTTGCGAGAATTGTAAGTGGACTAATGATAATGCCGAGGACTCCGAGTAGCTTCTCTCGTGCTGGTGACCATGAACCGCTCTGTATGGTGGTGAAACCAAACTTTTCGATCACCCCGTATATGGATTGATCTTCGATTACCAGAGCGTCGGAAACACTGGATTGGAGTTCCGTACAAAAAAAACCCTAGAAAAAGAATTATCTTTCACGAGCGAAACTCGGATCATATTCCTTTCCTAACTCATGGTGAATTAGTTTTGATTCAGAGAACAAATATCGCCCACTCATCGACGAAACGAAAAAAAAAACTGTAGAAAATATTTGAATTTTTATTTTCTATTCAACCCCTTTTCAAACATGTATAGGTAGCCCATAAATAAACTGATTTTCAAATATCTTCGGATTGTACAACAAATCAACGTAGAGTTTAAATGAGATGGGACAACCCGTATGCACATTCCTATCATAAAAGAGCAGACTCTCACGTTTCTAGTCACGTAGTGTGAATATATAATAGGATGAGCATATAATCGAAACTATAATTACTTATTGTGATCTCATTAAAAAAAAATGGGACAACCTGTAGAATACAGGTACAAAAATAATTATTAAAAATCAGATTTATGTCATCTCTCGACAAAACAGAATTGCCACGACACAGACAGCAGTATATCGTATCCTGAAAATATATTTTGGAAATAGTATCAAATTAACAAAAAAAAATCAGAATAACATAGTTACTGATCACGCAAAATAGCCCAATTAAGAACAAAAAGCAACGAAACAATTTCTATTCTCCCGAACTAGTTTTTCTAGAACTAATTTTTGTATTTTCACGATTGTTTTAATTTGTTTTCTCTCCAAGTTGGTTACGACACCTTGATAGGCTATTAAGAAAATATATTCTATATCATTTTCTTTGATTGTCACTATCATGCAATGATATGGAAATTATTGAAATTTCTCTCTTTCACAAAATTAAAATATGAATTGCCACCATTTCGTTCAGTTCTTCTCGCTTCCTAATTCGAGGAATCAACAAAAACTATCTACAATAACATTGGAAAAATTTATCTAGAGGAACATTCCAGAAACCCGAAAGGTTACAGTGCTGACTCGGTTGAAGAAGTCGAGAACCAGTATTTCGGTTTGAAATAAAAAGGAACATAAGAAACGCCACAAAAACATTACGTGCCATTTACTATATTTTTGGTATGAATAATCAAATCTCCGATGGACTTTTCTAGCTTCTCCGCACAGATATATATATAAAGTCATTTTAATTTCACGACAATGGCAAGAAGAAATTAACACATCAACGAAATAATTTATTTTTCATGATTCTTCTGAGTTGGAATGGTTTTTTGCCCCTGCAACACGGTTGGCGACAGGAATCGTATGTTTAACGCAAATTTTCCCTATTTGCTTTCTTTCAATCTTCCAAATAACAACAGTCTAATGAACCACCTTTGGAATTGTTCAGGCAAAATTTCGATGGGACTCAAGAATGAATTCCGAACTCTACGAAAAAAGTTATATATGAAATTACTTTCTTGGAGAATGAGTGAAAATGATGAGATAATAAAAATGCCTACTCACATGAAAATTTTCTAATCCTCAATAAGAGAGTGGAATGCCACAACAAACAATATCATACGTTCAATATAGGGCATAATTTCCACTGGTATCAAGCCCCGGAATATAATCCTCCAACGGAGTTGTTATCACAAACTATTTATTCCATGAGCCCGTTTTTGAAATTTTCTTGAAAACACAAGTTGCCTGTGATCATTTTTGTAACCGTAGCAAAGAATTTATAAACCACAATTGACATAAAATATATTATGGAGTTGAGAAAACTTTCGATATTTAGATCATTGAAATTTTTTTATTTTGTTATTTCATATTTAATATCTCCATTTCTGTCACAATATCATTTTCATCAAATGAAACTTTCATTTTTATTCTGTGACCGAAAAAAATCATTTTCACCTCTTTGCTTGGATTTGATCGCCTCATTTGATACGAATTTCAAGTTTTATCTCTGCAACAAGTTTCAATAGTGTTAATAACATATTTAATGGAAGTCTAAACCAATACCACTCAGATATACCCTCCTGAAGCCGATGATTATCCGAAAGGGAATATTTCTTCTTCTGAAAAAATATCAACGACCCTTTCGTTTCGTCATCTCGTCTTGCGAAAATGCGGACGGACAGACAGATCTTTCGGCGAGAACCGAAAAAGAGGAAAGTCAAAGGCTTTCCGCTCGTATCGATGCTGATGAGAGATGAATGAATCGAGGGCGTAATCGAGTTTCGATTTCCTCGTGGAGATTCTTTTCGTTTCCAATGAATAATTTCACTCTGGAAAAGACGACGACGAGCCGCAAGAAGTTCTTCGAGAACGGAGACTTGAGGTTGGGAAGGGGAGATTTTTGTGGTCCTTTGAAAATTTTCATTATTATCCATGGTTGGGCGTTTGAGAAACTTTTTACACCACTCAGATAAATAATCATTTTAATTGTCACGGGCTGCATTATCTGTGCAGCTCGTGACAGAAACAGCAGATTCCTATGTCAAAATTTCAGAACACTTGATAGAAATAATAAAAAATCTCCAACTGAACCAAATACATCCTAGTCTGCCTAGGTATCAAGTCACTGTATCCCAGCGTTCCCATTCAAGAAGCTTTGTCAATGATCGAAGAAAGAGGAGACTTTCCACATCACATCACAAAACTGACGAAACACTGCATGATGAATACTTATTTCATCTTCAACAACAGATTCTACAAACAGATAGGTGGAGCTCCCATGGGCTCTTCCTTATCCCCAGTTGTAGCAAACCTGTTCATGATGAATTTCGAGAAAAAAGCGCTAAGAAATGCTCAAGAGAAACCGACGCTATGGAAGAGATAGACGGCATCTTCATCATCTGGCCTTATGGAAAAGAAGAGTTGACTCGCTTCGTGGCATATCTAAATAGCTTGAATCAGCGTATTCAGTTCACTTCGGAATTAGAAGAAAATAGACAACTCCCTTTCCTAGACATTGATCAGAAAGCTGGCGACACCTCAGGCTACACAGTATACCGAAAGCCCACCCACACAAACAGATACCTACACGCCGAATCTCACCATCACCCCACACAACTACAATCTGAAGTTAACACGCTGGTGACCCGATCTTTTCGTCTGACGGAAACAACAAACAGACAAGCAGAGCTAACAGAGACGTCTAAAGCACTTCGACAAAATGGCTACGGAACACTCTCAATCAGAAGGGCAATCCATGCGCGAAAAAAACCAAGAAAAACTAGGACGGAAGACCCTCCAGAACCCAAAAAATCAGTGACACTACCTTTCATCAAAGGAGTCACTGATGAAATCGGAAGACTAATGAGAAAACAAAATATACGAACCGTCTTCAAACCTCAAAGGACCATTTAGGCTTGCTTACCGAGACCAAAGGACAGGATTCCTCTCGGAAACCAGAAGTCATTCCTCCCAAATTAGTTAGTTAGTTAGTTATTTTTCAATCGAGAATCTTCGGCGATTTTCGACTGACGGAGATGTTAGGGTGGAAAGGATACTCATACATACAAACCCACGGACCAGAGAGCCTCGCCTTTGTAACATAATCAGTCTCAGGACATACTTATCTACTTCATATCCTAAATACAGCTTATCCAGTCCATCTTGGCACAAACTCAGATACTTTTCCAGTTACACACTGGTAGTGTAGACCACGACGAAAGAAAAAACACCTTCTAGGAATAAATTCCAACACAGTGAACACATATAATTGGTGGTTTTTCATCTCAGTATACTCCACAGAGATTGCTGGGCATATACGTTATTAGTTCTGTGCCAAGATGGATTGGACAAGCTGTACATAAATTACTATTTTTTAAGTGAAAACGATCTCACGATACCTCAATAATGACAGTTATTTATATTTTTTTCTGGCAAACATGCTAGTAATCCAGAAGTTCTACAAAATATCAGCTTACCCTTGGTTCTCATCATGTATCTTGAACTCAAAAAAGATATATTTTATGTGTTCCTGGACATGAAAAATAAGAGAGTCATGCAAAACGAATTTCATGTGTGGAATGCCAGACTGTGTTGATCTCTTATCCACTCAAAGTAACATTCGTGTGAGTAATATTTTATTTTATTTTTGTTGCAGGTGAGTTGATATTTGTCCAATTCCAAAACACCGTTTCTGTGAGTATGCGATTTTTCCGTTTTCAAGTATTAATTGTCGAATAGTTGTGTACTTATTGAATAAAATTCTTCCGTCTTTGATATGACTGTATTGTTTGAACGTTTTATGATGTGGTTGATGAATTTTTTTTCATTTTTTCGGTTTTAAATCATACTACCACAATCCGAAAAAGCACAGAATGAATCTGGATACATACAAGTATGGAACAAATGATTAATTAACCCCAAAGAGTTTTTTCAAATTGTTTTTCAAAAACCTAAACAACTCCGAAAAATTATTGGAATTGCACTTCCAACTTTGAGACAAATTTGCCAAAAAATTCAAGGTGAGGCAAAATGGTTTTCGAAACCAATTTCTGAGTGATTCTTTCAGCTTTGATTTTCTCTTCTATATCTTTTGCCCTTCTGTATCATTTGTAGGTTGTTAAATATGGTTGATGAATTGTTTTTTCAATTTTCTGGTTCAAAATCAATTTACTACAATCTGCAAAACCACAGAATCAATCTGGTTGCATACAAGTGTGGAACAAATTATAAATCAACCCCAAAACGTTGTATGGATTCTGAATTTTCTCATTTTTTCAGATTGTGGCACTTCAAAAACATAATGAACTCTTTGCACCAGACACACCAAGTGCTAGGGTTCTCTAACAGTGGGTTCATCTTCCCAAAATCTTTGTGTAGGTAGAGCAAAATTCTTGTTTTCAAACTAATCAGCGCGAATTCAAGAAGATTTCTTTCATACAAATCTTGATTATTTCTGTATTTTATGGATGAGAAAATATATACTTTTTTGAAAACGTTCAGGAGGAGCAGGCAAAAGAAATAATAATTCCAAATCGATTCACTTTGTTCAAACTCCTATAGAGTTTTATCATTCATCCCACAAGCACAGGAAATAAATCCACCGCAGGTATGTACGATGAATAATAAACCTTGTAGCGGCGAACGAGTTTTCATTTCGCTCCGTTATGAGGCGCTACGGCCGGTTTAATGAAAAAATGTATGTTTGCCGCTCTGCAGTGGCATAAATTACGGTATTCATCATTTATTTTACATTTTAATAGCGCGAAGTGCTTTTTCGCTTCGCATAATGATTACTCCTGTATGCGGAAAGGCCGTGAAATTCACCTCGATTAAAAAAAAAGCGGCCGTTGACGTTGCCCTAGTGGTCGCATCATTTACGTTTGGTGATTGCTTTAAACTCAAACACATTCATCAGAATTAAGTTGAAGGTCTGGTTCAACCATCCCTTAATCAAGCTAATCTAGTGATCTTTAAAATGTTTACGAATTGACTGGAAGTAAACATAAGATGTTTGGAAACACTGGTGTAGCAATCGATGCGATATTGTTTCGAATTGTTTGGCGATAGAGATCGAACTGTACAAAACAAAACAAGTAATATTTCTGTTTATGTCAATCTATACTTCCTGTTTCAAGAATGTATTGCAGAGTTGTCGATTCTTGATTGGTTTCTGGAATTTATGGTAAATTTATTATACTACCAGACATTAACTTAGCCGAAATTCTTGAAATGAAAATTGTGTGTATGTAATAGGTACATGCCAAAATATTGTAGTCAACCTGGTTCTTACGGTAGAGCATTTGCTATTTCAATCGTGAACTCAGAAAATCCCACAGTACTACCAGGTCGGTGGGTGTAATATATCAAGATATTCCACCTAGTAGGATTAGTATCTAGGGAACCAAATATAGCCTGTCGCAACGAGTCAGCCATAAAAAAATTGCCCTGACCTCGGTTCGAACCAGCAATGAAATGGCCTCATCGGGTATACGACAACGCCGTAGGCTAAACCACCGGCCAACCTTTGATGCAGTTCAGCATCATTCTTTAGTATTGGTCGACAATCACCTTATAAATGATGAGCGACTTTATTATTCATTACCAATGTACGAAGGCGTATTAGGGGCACTATAAAAATAAAAAATAACTCCACTGACATCTGACATCGACAGATTTCAATCTGGCATCGACAGATTTTATATTTGATATTTTGTTTACCAATTAATGGTTGTAGCCATTTCAATCAAATTCGTAGCACTTCTGATGTGGTTTCAGGAAAACTGACCAAAAAAGTAAATTCATAACTTGAAAATAATATTTGCGTCTGAATCCACTTACTTCGTAGTATAATTCAGAGACTTGAATACTATGAATGAGAATACCAAGATTTTGAATCAAAGTGAAAGTTTTCTAATAGAATGATAAAACGGATGTCAATCAACAATGATATTTTTTTATTGCAGTGCAGTTTTGTACAAATTTGAATCACTACCTGTATTATTTATTTATTTCCGTGTATCAATTAGTATATGTGTCAATGCTGTGAAGAACTTCCTCTCAATATCTTATACAAACTACATCAAAGGTTCCGACAAAGCATTCGTTTCTTGTTAGTTGGGGTACTCTTTGATTGAGATATAGTTAGTCAATCCCTGTGTTGAAAGAATGTGAAGAATTTTTGTTAGGCTATCTGCAGCAAAATGTCGATATTTACGTTTACCTACTTGACAATGCACCAGAAAGTTCTCTGCTCTGAAGGAAAAAATAGATACGTAGTTCTGTCTGGCAGTTTACTGAGATGCTGTTTGAAGGATAATGAAGCTTCAAAATAGAGTTGATGATAGAAGTTTATGAAGTAAATGAAAGTTCAGGCATTCGAATGATCTTCAAAACATAAAGGATCTACGACAGCAACGAAAAAAAATCACTTATGTTTCCGAATTAATCACCACCTTTGGTATTATTTAAAAGTAATCAAGAATATGTGTTATTCAGGCTACGACGTCCGTAAGAGAAATAAAAGAAAAGACATGACTTTGAAACGAAGCCACTAGTGCCATCTACCTCTAGTATCTATCCCTTCTAATGATATATCCATAAGGTTGACTAACTAATTTTATGCGACGTCTGGCGGAAATATAACGCACTGCTATAATTTCACAAAAAAAACGGCTTCCATTTTATGTGTGTGAATTTATTGAGTTCTTTGGGGTTGATTTAGGAAATCTCATCTGAAGTTGTAATTTTTTTCGATTAATAATAACAAACAATCATGGATGCAGATCGCTCAGTGAGCCATATCAAGTGTTTGGTGGCAAGTTGCCGCAACTCTAGGAACCGAAATCCAAAGTTGTCTTTCCACACGTTTCCAAAGAGAAATACAACTTTGGTGGGAAACATTACGGAAAGTGGATTGAAAGAGAAAATAGACAGGTACAAGGCTTGGAAAATTAAACTGAAACTGCATAAATCACCACCTAGAGCGGCTTCAGTGTGTTACTTGCATTTCAAGAAAGATGATTTCTTGTTACCTGGTGAGTCTGTTTGTCTATTTTTAGGCGAAGTTATGGCGCATTTCATCATCCATGTAATAAAAGCCTCTTTGGTTCACTAACACTACACTGAAACTAAAAAATGTCCTGGAACAAATATCATTAGATTTTAAAACACAATGCATCTATGTTCACCTCCAATGAATGGTATTATGCGGCTATTCAAAGCATCATGAACACAGTTATATTAACCTTCACGAGAAAAATTTCGTACAATGAAAATATAGCAAAAAAAAAAACATAAAAATCTTGTCTAGCGAGGGCAACTGATGACTGGATTTCAGTTTGGCGCGTTATTTCACAAATGTAAACAAGGTAACTATTTCAAAATGGTGGATATAGTTTAACCACCACCAGCGCCCTCATCGATCGATATTCTTCCCTATACCTCTATAAACAATGCTAACTATATCTCTATCAACAATTGTATTGTTGTAGTCTTAATTTCATCGCTAGATGACGTCAATTTGTCAAACATTTCAAACAACGTCAAATGATTTGATGTTATTTTTTTTTAGAGATGGTTTCCACATTCAGGGTGAATTTGAGATTCCTTATTGGTCATCGTTGTTATGGCTCCTTTCGTTATAGTTTATTACGTTTTTCATTCAGTGGTTGTCGAATTGAAACTTGTGATATTCTCGTTTTTTGCACTTACCACTATTCTAAAACCGCAGATTCGACTTGCGATGTGCAATAATTCACAAGAAAGGTTTTGGAAGTATTTCTGAATTCGTCTAACTCCCACTCCAAGCGATAATTCCACAACTTAACTGAAATTGTAGCAATGAAAAATACAGTACCTCAAGATGTCGTTTATTTTTTCGTTGGCAAGTCAGTTATCTAATCTCTACTAAAGGTCCGTATGTAATGTATTCTTTTGTCATTTCATTTTCACAATGTCAATTAATTTTTGGCTTTATCTTCTCCAATGCAATGCAAGAAAACATACGAAACTTTTCTAAATGAAGTGGGTAACTCATTCAGCAAATTTCCTCCTCGATAAGTGTTTATCATTCGTAGATGTTTGATTTATTAAAAAAACGGAAGAAAAATCGACGGGCGCGGATTAACATAGAACTTAATTTTTCTTCCATGATTTTCTCACCAAACAGAACTTGAATTAATCATTCATCGGGATAACATTTTTTCTTCAAACGTCAAATAAGGATGACATTACTTATCTAACTTGATCCTGTCAAAGTTTGATGTCTCCGCCGGCAGCAGTTTTTTTTCCCATTTCTTTACGGCGGAGGGAAAAATGTTGTCATGGCAACAATATGAAACATGTCACAAAGCAACAATACAAATGTCATTAATAACAATTAAACATCATTTTTATTTATAGTAATATTAAAAGTAGTATAATTAGTTAATGAAGCATTTTCAAAATTGAAACCGTGCAAAAATGTTCCCGACTCTTGATACGCATTGGTAATTGTTGATGATACTGATGGTCAAGCACAACTTTCAGCAATCATTCCCGATGTTAGCGAATCATGAGGGTTTGAAATTTTTCGAGCATTATCGTTCTTATTTCTTATTGAATCCTCTATATATCCTTCGGCAACCGTGCTTGATTTCCAGCCCCCATGTCGTTTGAGGCATTCTAGATTTCCGCCTCCATCAAATAAAAGTGTTGCTGAAGTTCGTCGTAAACAGTGACCCGTGTATGCGCTTGCATCGTTTAAATTTAAATAACTAGCTACTTTTTGGGCTACTGCGCTGATGAATGTATTCCCATGACGCTTCGGTAACACTTTCCATTTTGGTAGTTTATAAAAAATCGGTTTTCTGTGAAATTTTGAGGCCGCAGTGATGCATACTTTTTATACAGTTCAATGCAGTTTTGACCAATTATCGTGAAAGATCTAATTTGTCGTGTTTTACTGTCTGGGATTTTGATAATTATTACATTTTCTTTATCCTCAATGTCCACAGTCTTCATTTTCACCAATTCGTCGCATCGACAGGCGCCGGTAACCCCAATTAACAAAACAATCTGAAATTTTTTTATTATTTAGTACTACATGCTTTGCAATATAATTTTTTTTACCTTTAATCCTAAATACAACTTATTTGGCGCTTCAAACGAAAATTTATCAAACTCGTCTTTAGTAAAAACTTTAGACTTCTTTGCAGTATATCCTTCGCTTGTCTTTTTCAGAAAGGCACGTAACTTTAAAAATTTGCTTATATCCACATTTTTTCTAATAACTAACTCGGATTTTATCATAGAGTATCGTGACCACATTGTAGAAGATTTCCATTTATTTTCATTTTCCATTATTTTAAAATATGCCAGTAAAACGTCTTCGGTAACTTGCCGTACTCCTCTTTTATCGCACCACTCTTGGAAGTGCTTGTACGCTAACCGATACTTTATTCCGGACTTGGAAGGCCCCAAACGTGCCACTGCATCATTAGCCGCGGACTCAATTTCGTTTAGGTTTTCCATTTTCGCACTAAATTTGCGCTTGCGGTTGCAACAACAATAAGCTTTCTTTAATAACATAAAATAACTGTCAAACAACTGTAACCAGAGAGACGCAAATCCCATCGACGACTTAATTATTTTAATTTCTAACATCTAGACGACTTTGATAGTTGTCATAGTTAATTTCGAGTAAAAATAGCGTATGAATTGTACTATTTATGGTTGAAAATTGCTACGTTTGAAGAAAAAATAGTATACTTTATTCGGCAAAGAAGCGACTTTTGTTGACTTGCCCTCTATTACGCGCCTCACTTCGTTCGGCGCGTCAAGAAAAGTCATGCTTCTCCGCCTCATAAAGTAATATACTATTATTCTCGGACACAGACAACCTTGATTCGGTCAGAGAAAAATCTGACAGTAGATACAGTGATACATTATAGACCTATTTCATTGGATATACCAACGTTTTCAAATATATCTTCTGGAAGACACAAAATAATTTGTTGTCCTGATCTCTCTCAGAACATAGATAATCCTCTCTAGAAAGGACACGGACCTTTTCCTCGGCCGTTCGGGAGGTCCTCGATGAGTGCCCTAAGGGCGGGCGCGACGTCCCTTTTATGGAGCTCCGGGGACGCTTCACGACGCCTCGGTCCCGTTGACACCTTTCACTCATCTCGGCAGGGCCGGTTTATGATCGCCACTCGTCCGGTGTCTTTCTTTTCCTTCCACCCTATTTTGATTTTCGATCATGCGGGAATTTATAGCAGGAGAATCCTGTGGGAGGATTTACGAGGATGTGGGTGATTTTACACGTGGGTGTCGAAAGAATGGGTCTTTGTGCTTGGTTTCGAGAGGACCGGTGATGAATGGAATAGAGTATACCGCAATTTTTTTGACAGTTCCAACTGGCCGTACTAGTTGATTGTCGAGAAATAAATTAGTTTGAAGTAGCAGTAACAAACAAAGTCTCGTCGGACCGAAAAACTTTAAGTATATGAATAGCTTACCCTAGTTTTTAGATTTGGTATAAATTTTCTTCTCCTGAAGATGCTAACCTTGCTACCCCAAAGGTTCCAATCTCATCGTTTAGTTCTTTTTGCACTTCCGGGACTAAAGTGACAACTTTAGTCCCGTATAACAGGGACTAAACTGTATCTTTTAGTCCCTAGGGAGATAAAGTTGCATTTCAAATCCCTAGGGACATAAGGTAAGAATCATACTTTACCGCAGCTACATCACTACTAATAACTAGGACAAAAATTAGAAAATATTCCATTATGAATCTTTATTGATTGAATGGACATTGTAAGTGATACTAACATTATTACAATTGATGATACTAAATGGATGTAGTTTCATTCATTTCTTGATTCATTTTCTTGATATTCTGTTAGTTAAGTTGCGATTCGTTTTAAATGTCAGCATTAATTGAAATGTCACTGAATTGAAAAATTTTGTTGACACTGTTGCTATAACGTTACCTACTGAGTAATCCAAGTACCGTGTTTATATAACTCATCAAAATTATTAATTGTATCAAAGTTAAAAGTTATAATACTGGGATGTGCAAGAAATAGCGTATATGCCTCAGGACTAAAGACATATTTTATCCCTTACGTGATTATTGGCCCTCGGGCTCTACGAGCCCTCAGGCAATAAACATCACGTGCGGGATTAAAACATTCACTTTAGTCCCTTGTTATATAATATAATATACAATCATTCAAATTTTGTTTTTTGTGTCATACGAAACAATTTCACCCAATCATGTCAACATCACACTAATTACTATGACAACACGGTCGAGTTGGACAACTTCATTCCAAATACATTAGAATATTTCCCTCATATATGAAATGTCCCATAAGAGCAATGCAATTATCGAAAACTCACAGCGGTAATTGCATTGTTTCGAAACCTTACAGCGGTAATTGCATTATATCAAGTCACTATAACAACACATTTGAAACCGTATCGCTATACGTCAGTAAACAACACAAATAAATGTCAGATAGACTTCAAAAATAGAAAAACATTTCGCGTTTTGGTGAGTGCTCTATACAATCTATAGAGGAAAGTATAAATGAACAAAAAATAACATTTCCTTGAGAATTTCTTCATCCGTGAAATATTCCAATGAATTATATTCGTGCATAAAAATGACCAGATAATTTTGCATTTAAGCGTGATATCACGCTTTCTTGCAAAATTATCGGTTATTTTTATGCACTCGTACAATTATAAACAAAAATGTCATGTTTTGTCGATGCGAACGTAGTACGAAGTACCCAGAAATATTACTACAGTCACGAATATATTTGAAATATTTATGGAATTTAGCTGCGAACGAGAATATGAACTTAACTCATAACTCAACTTATCAACTTGAAAACATAAATCATCAAGTTTGATTGAGGGCATTCAGACAAGTACTCAATTTAACTCTGAAATCCTCATGTTTCATCTGTCACTTACGAATTGTTATCTGTAAGTTGAGCTGGATACATATTTATCGATCCAAGTGTGGAAAGTTTTTCCTCAACTTGTCTATGGTACATATTTTGGATTCTTTGTTTGTACAGTTCCCTTTGGTACATCCAAGTTTGTTGAATAGTTAGGGTCCACAACCGCTACATGAGTGTAGCAAAACAGTTTTTGGCTTATGCTGTTTTCTAACTGAACTCTTTTTTGTAATCTGTACTCTGATCATATGCTTGAAAATGCACCTTTCGCTTGACTTTCAAATACTAGTTACCAAATTCTGTCATAAGTTACAATCTAACTTCTATCATAGTCTCACGGTCCCAATTGCATGTGCAGAATGATCTAGTGCGTTCACAAATTTATTAACTTTCGATTGTATGCTTTGTTCCTCAAACCCAGCAATATTGTAGGTTCACACTTACAAAAAATTAAACTTGTACCAATCAACTCTCTTGATAAAATTGCGCTTTGCATGTCCAATGGCGACTTCACCAAATGTTCTGTTTGCTTGGCGAATTGGGTTGCAAAGTCTCCTCCACCATATCGTAGAATCTTCACGAGCTCATTAGTGATTTCTCATTTGAGGTACCGAACTTGCACGAACCATGTAGAATAAATATGACATTGCATATCATAACTAGAAATATTTAAGAATACGCTAATAATCGATGTTCCTTCAGGCAAGATTCTTCAATATCGAGAGCAATATCGCTACTTGAAGAACAGTCGGATAGTCTCTTTTGAACCCTGTATATGGTCCTTTGAAAAGTTATATTTTGGGTTGCATTTTTCAGAGGACGCTATTTAATTTTTTTGATATGTGTGTGTAGGAAAGGGGTTGGGTGAGCTTGAAACCAAACTACCCTTGTCCTGCAGCCGTCACCTTGGAAAAATGGATGTAAATGGTTTTCGAGTTTTATCTGCCGAACTAGCCATCCAACAGAAGATTTATACAAAAATTTCTTGTTGAAAATTGTATTTCCGTCGACTTTATTGCTATTACTCTTCATCTTGAAATAACAAAGTTATGATCGGAAATAGTTGAAAATTTTGGAACAAATCTTGTATTCGCGGAAGAATTGTTTCTAGTCAGTTCGATTAAATGACATCAGAATGTTTTTATAGAGGGGGTATTAATGAATGATTTTCACCTGGGGTTTTTATAATTTCGTTCATTTCCTAGAGTTTGACAGCGCTCCCAAGTTGGCCGTATTCAAATATTACTTTGGATACATAAAAATGAATATTTAGGCTTAGTATTCTACGACCTTCTTATTATCCATATAATTCATATTTTTTCGATTTTGCTGTTTCATTATTGATCAGTTATCGACTCTTTTCCCCACCATGCAACTTTTGGTTTATTTTATTGTTTTTAAAATAATTTCAAATCCGATATTTTCGGCAACCTCCGGAAGAGTTCGTGATAATTGATCATTTTCTTGTGCGTTTTTTACTCCTTTCGCCTTCACATCTCTTATATAACTCAACTTCTTTATCATCGAATTTTCGATAAAAGGTAAAGAAATTGAAGTTGTAGAGATTTCGATTTACATGATGACTAATTAGGCGTATGAAGCGCAAAAGCATTTGCATCCCTTTTTCCAAGTTGACGGTCACGGAATAAGGATGCGACCCCACAAAGTTGGACTTGATTCCTCACTAACCACCCTCCCACACATCAAATAAACGAAATTGCCCCCTTTGAGAAACGCACGCTAAGGCCTAAAAAATGTAACATTTCAATGGTCTGATACATATTGGGAACTTGTGTATTCTCCTGTGAGAATGAAGTTTGATGAATTTGTTTTTGACTTTTTCTTCTCCGAACCAAAAATAGTACAACTTCTATGAAAGACGTACATAGGTATATCTACACAAAGCAAAATAAGGAGCTATTAGTAGAAAAAATCTCACGAAGATAATTTTTCATTCTAGCCCAGCTAAGATCTCGTTTCGCTCAGAGAAAATTATCTCTAGAAGTCTTCAGTGGGGAAGAAAGTAAATTACTAAAAACTCATTTACCCTCTCTCCCACTGAAGAGCTCTAGAGTTAATTTTCTCTGAGCGAAACGAGTCTTGTGTGGGTTGGAATGAAATTTCATCTCGATGAGTGAGATTTCATCTACAAATAGCTCTCTATTTTGCTTCGTGTAGATATTCCTATGTTTGCTATGTATTCGATTTGATCTTCATATGCTTGGTATACAAATTGAACTAGAAAAAGTTATTTCTATGTTACTGAATGTCCGTCGTCGCCATATAGCTGTTTTAGATGTACTGTTTCTTGCTTTTTGTGAATGAATCAAACGTCTTTGATACACGTACCTATCAACAGGAAGTGTTTGTAATTTTTTTATTTCACTTCTTCCATAAAAGTTGTGATTTTCTTTTATTCGGATATTTTCTAGATGTGTGGGATGGGGGGGGGGGGCTTCAGTCCAAATTTGTGGAGTCGCCACAATTATCCCGCGGCCACCATCTTGAATAAAGGGGTGTAATTGTTTTTTTTTGCTTCATAACTATTCATCCTATAGAAAATTTATATCTTATATTTTTCATGTGAATCAAAATCTCTACAACTTCATTTTTTTACCTTTTATCGAAAAATCGAAAATAAAAATTTAATTTAATCATGAGTGATTGATTTATTTGTAAGAAAGGCATAGAGAAAATTGAAATAGGAAGTGTGAAGGCGGAAGGAATGGAAATAAAAAAAAACGTGAATAATGAACAATTATCACGCACTCTTCCGGGGGTTGCTGCAAATACTACATGTTACCATTATTATAGTAATAGTGGAATAGAGGATTCCGTTTTCATCTATAAATGATGATGAAATTATTTGAAAAACCAATAAAAGAAAACTATTTTATGGTGGAGAGAAGGGTTGATAAATAATCAATAATGGAATAGCAATGTTAAAAAAATATGAATTATATGGATAATAAAAAGGTGGTAGGAAACTAAGCCTGAATATTCAATTTTATATGTATCCAAAGGAGTATTGGAGACTACGGTCAACTTGGTCTAACTCTATTAAATGAACGAAATCATAAAAATCTCATGTGAAAATCATTTGTTATTTTAAGATGAAAAGTAATAGCAATAAAGTTGTAGAAAATTCAATTTTCAACAAGAAATTTTTTGTATAAAGTTTCTGTAGGATGAATAGATAAAACGCGAGAACCATTTGCATACATTTTTCCAAGATGGCGGCAGCAGGACAAGGGTAGGTTGGTTTCGAGGTCACCCCCACCCCACACACACATAAAAAAAATTAATTGCGTTCTCTGAGAAACGCAACCTCAAATGTAACATTTCAATGTACTATATACAGGGTTCAAAAGAGAGACTATCCGATTGAATATTGCCAGCAGTAAAGAAACATCGACTATGGGCGTATTCGTGAAAATCTCTAGTTATGATGTGTGATATATCATATTTATTCTACATGGTTCGTGCCACTTCGGTACCTCAAATGAGAAATCACTAATGAGCTCAAGCGAAGATTCTACGATTTGGTGGAGGAGTCTTCGCTACTCAAATTCGTCAACCATACAAAATATTTGGTGAAGTCGCCAATGGAAATACGAAGCGGTATTATAGCCAAAGGGTGTTGATTGAGACAAGTTTGAACTTTTGTAAGTGGAGATAAGTGTTGAAAATAGCTTTGTTGAAATGTGTGAACCCACAATATTGTTGAAATTGAGAAACAAAGCCTACATTCGAAAGTTAATAAATTTGTAAATGCCCTAGATCGTTCTACACATGCAAATGCAAATAGAAGTTATATTGTAACTTGTGACAGAATTAAGCAACTAGTATTTTGAAGTAAAGCGAAACTGCAACTGTATTTTCAAGCAGTTCATCGGGGTACAGATCACATAAATGAGTTCAGTTAAAAAACAGCATAAGCATAAGTCAAAAATTGTTTCGCTACAATATTGTAATATTGTCCAAATTTGGATGAGTACGAACAAATAATACAAAATTATGTACTATCGACGAGTTGATGAGAGATTTTCCACACTTGGATCGATAAACATGTATCCAACTCAACTTATAAATAACTCAACAATTAGTAAGTGACAGATGAACATGGGAATTTCCAAGTTAACGATTTGCACCTACCTATCAACAGAGAGTGTTTTATTTTTTTTGATTTCACTTCATTCATAGAAGTTGTCAATGGCCTAATACAGTTGATGTCGAAGGAGGCTACGGGCGGACCTAGATTGCTCGTCCCAGGCCGTTAATTAGATATGTTGCCGTTATGGTTCTGGAATCGTTCGTTCGTCCCGTGCGTCGTCATCGGTGTTCCGATTTGTTGTTCCGGTCTTTCAGCGCCGTTCGCCACTTAACGAGATTACCTACTGCCACCGCATCGCTACGTTTTCCATTGTTTCTCGGACGTTGAACACGTCAAATCCGGTTTATTGGACGGAGTTTGACGGTCGGCGATATTTCGGGAGTCTGGGGCGTCGAAATTGTTGCCTCTCCAGGGAGGAGGAAAAAAGTAATTTCATTTTTTTTTTTTGGAAGAAAGAACTTTGATTTCTAGGGGGTCAGATCGTTGTTCTGATTCTCTGGCGTTCAAGATGATTATTGACAGATTGACTGTAACGTTTTCATGTCTTCGCTTCTCGCTGTCTGTCTGTCTATGTATGCTTAGACCCTTTAAGCTTCGTAACGTGTTTTTATGCTATTTCTTAATATTGAGTGATTCGAGAGGAAGGTTTATATGTAAAATACATGCATAATATAGCAGAGAAAACTGGTAATTTTAGAGGTTTCTAATGGGTGTGAATACTTGCATTGCAAACGCAGAATAATGTACTACAGCACTGTTTGAAAGTAATTATTTTGTTGAAAAAGGAAACACGAAGTCATCTCCACAACAAATTTAATTCCTAAAGGAACTATGTCCTAGTTAATAAGACATGTTTCGAACATATATATGTTCATCTTCAGTTAGGTACAAAAAGGCTGAAATAGAGTTAACAATGAGAAAACAGTAGAAGTGATTTTTTTTACATGCTACTTACGAAAGTTGGGAGATCAAATTTGACAAACTACATATTAACTATCCTTAAACTACTTTCGAGAACCAAAGTGGTTCAAGAAGTTGGATTATATGTTATAAGATGGGGGTGGAACCCCAGAATAATAATAAAAACTGCATTACAACTTGGAAAAATTAACAAACACCATGCAAATGTAGCGTGGGTAGACAACAAAATGGACGAAATCGTGAAACAAAACTGAGATATAATCATCAAGGAGACAAGTGGAGGCACCTAGGAGTAATGGGGCAAATCAAAAATCCAAAAAAACTAGAGAACTATAAACAGTTTGAAGGTTCAGTCTTTAGGAGACAGATGTCCTTACTGAAACTAATAATTAATTATTTTGATAATGGATTGTTATAATGCAAGTAAATGAATTTAAACAAGTCCATAATCCATCTTTTCTTCTTAGTTTTCGTAGTTTCTAACCTACAACAATCTGAAAAAATAAATATTAAAATTGAAATCTATACAAGTGTCGAAGGGTTTCAAAAACCAAATCTGCTTCCGTTCTCGAAACTTGTACAAATTCCTTTTCAGATCTAATATTCCTTATTGACAATTTTTGTTATTGACATTCGTCAATGGATTTGAGATCTGACCCGACATTTTGCCCTTCTGGAGGGGCAGCCAGCCGCGATCCATATGAAGCGAACTGATAGAGATGCAATCTTTCCCTGACACCATGATGAAAGCAGTTTCCTTCTTTTAATTATAAGTATAATAATTTATTAACCATTTTTGGTACAACCAGGTACATATGGTAGGTATGAAAAAATGAGATAAAAGGAGACAAAAGCACCATTAACAATATTCGAATGAATATTTCAACGTCAAATTTTACATATAGAATTATACAAAGTACACAACATCAGATAAATAATCAAAAAGTATCATTTATATTCTCTTGCACAGTATAGTAGCACCTGTCAATTAATAATGATTTAACCCTATTTAAGATGTTATCAGTTTGAGAATTCATTTTATGATTCGGCAATTTGTTGTAGAGAGACACAACATTGTAGACTGGGGAGTTTTTGAACGGCGGTTATATGACTTGGCAACCGCAATTGGCCTCCGAATCTTGTACAATATGTATGTGTTGATGCAATCGTTTCGAAGTACTCGAGGTTGTTTTTAGCGAATTTTACACATTTGAGACTATAAGTACATGTTAGAAGTTTTTCACTATTGAAAACCGGTTTGCAACTCTCGCGAAAATCCATGTCGAATATAAGTCTCAAAATACGCTTTTGGCCCACAAAAACTCTATTCAGATCTGAACCGTTTCCCCACGCCATTATGTTGAGTAAAATGTGAGAAAATGCCATGGCAAAATAAATGCTTAGTAAACTTTCTTTTGTTATGCAGGATTTCAATTGTTTGATTGCAATTTCAGTTTCAGTTTGTTGCCATTACTCATTCTAATGTGATCTCCATGGGCAGTAAGAATGTGTTCTGATAATTTAGAACCACCTATCTGTCTGTTCCTGATTTACATCTTGTGTTCACTCTTTCGCACTTCCAACGGTCGAGACGTTTCACCGATATATTTTTGACCGCACGAACAAGGAATTTGATCAATTCAAGTTTATAGGTTTTCTGTTGTGTTATTTAGTCAAGTGCATGTCAGTATTGAACGTAAAGTATTTGATGTTTTGAATGTTGTTCTAACATTATACCTGTTGCCGATTCGTTCTATCTTTTTAGAACAATGAAGGACATGAGTTAATATGTTTGATATAGGTTGTGTATTTTGTTAAGGTTGTAAGTCTTCATTGTTGGGGGTGTTTGGATTCGGATGGTTTTTGAGAAAAAAAATGATCTGCACTCGAGCACCTATGGAAAATGGTGAAAATTCCCGGTCAAACTCGGAGAATCAGTATTGCATCAATAACTTGGAAGTGGTTGAAAATTTGGATATAATGTATGGGGAAAAATTATAGAGCGTACAAATTTTCATAAAGAAGGTGTCCACTTGTTTATTCGAAATTTGCTCCCTAGAGGAGATAATGAGCTCTGATTGAGATAACAAAAGATTCACCTCGACGCTCGACTATAATCTCTGTATCTCCCTTGTTTTTGGTCGAAAAACTCATAAACTAAACGGTATTTTGACGAAAACTTCTCCAAAATTAACATATATATATTTGGCGGGTGTCGACATATGCGGTTGTATTTGATATTTGGAGATAAAATAATGATCTATGATGAACAAGAAATGCAAATGAATAGTTAGAAGTTTCCGGGCTTCTGTGCTGTGGTCCGCAGGTTTTTGGGCCTGAGGTTTCGTCTGCATCTGCGGCAGACATTCTCGAAGGCAATGCGGCAATGGTCGAAGTATCTTTTCTTGCCGCATCGCAGACGAAACGTCAGGCCCCAAAAACCTGCGGACCACGGCTCAGAAGCCCGGAAAATTCTAACAATTCATCAGTTGCCGGCCGTGAAAGTCAAATTTCCCAAATTATTTGAGTTTTCTTATCGAATCAGCTGGACAAGCTGAGATTGCTCAAAGATTCAGTAGGTCAAATTTGAACAAATCAGATATTTTTCGTGACTTATGTCTGCAATCGACGTGAAAACGTCAGAGTGGAGATTTTTGAAGAAAAATTCTTATCATTTGATTGCTGAAACACTCTGCTTTCAGAATATGTGTATCATTTTCGGAAATTTCACAAAATGCATTAAATTTTTTCTAACAAGTCTCGCTACTTCATCTTATGAACTGTTGCTTTATGAATGTGAAACTATATATTTGAGATTCTGCTCTTTCTCGCAGTGACTTTTATTCTTTGACAAAATAGTTGAGGCTTTCGCGGCCGAGGTTTTCAGTATCACTACTTTTATTCGGGTTTGAAGGCCGTCGTTTTTTGGAATTTTTTTTTTTTTTTTTCATCGGAGTGAATTCCAAGATGAATGAACCTCTGAAGAAGCTAGCCACTCGAGCCAGCGAAACGTCAGGAAGAAATTCCAAAAAACGACGGCCTTCAAACCCGAATAAAAGTAGTGATTTTATTCTTTGATTGGAAATCTCAAATTCTCGAAATCACACCAAAATATCAAATATAGATCACTATCTCTTACAGAAAGCAATTTTGGAAAAAACTCGTGGACAACTTTCTCGTGAGAATTTTCACGCTCTATAAGTTTGTTTTCATACATCATATCGAAATTTTCACCACATTCCAAAGGTGCTTGCGTGCAGAACAACTTTTTTTCTTGAATACTCGTCAAAAACTACCCGCGTACCAAAAATCATTTTTATTGGATTCAGTGTCAAGTTTTAATAGCATTTTGACTACAGAGCGCCTGCATTATTTCCTGAAGATGCTAAATTGTTTAACGAAACACGGTATAAGGCTTATTGATCTGTGCTCAACGTTTTCATTTTTTACATCAAACGTTTCAATTATACTTGTATATAAATATCGTATTATAGAATAGTGATTTATTTATCTTGCTTGAAGAAGCTATTGTAATAGCGAAACACGTGTCGCGGTTTTGTAAACCCATTAAAATTGAAAATCGTACAGGAAACTGTTATATATTTTTGTCAATTATACATACTATTCAACTCTACAGGTTCACTTGTACCTATTTTCTATTCTACGATTATGTACCACTTTTGTTTTCTTTTTTTCCCTCCTATCGTACTTATCACTAAATAGTCTTTCAACTAATTAAAACATCCAGTGTCGCGAATAGCGACTTGACAGACGAATGAAACTGTTCCTGCGAACGCCATTGTTGTCTCGACAGTGAAATGTATGAACGTCTCAAGGAACGTAGTCCCGGAGATATATTGGACAACTTTCGTCTAAGTGAAAAATGGGAGGGACCGAATGCGTTTCGGGCAAATTTTCGTTCAGAACTCTTTATTTGTCGACTGGTGAATTCGTCATTGTTTGTTTAGCTCTTTTGTAAGGCGGGGGTTCATGTTTTGACGAGATCCAACGGAGAAAGACGGCAAAAGTGATATGATGGTTCCATAACCGTGGATTGCAAAATTTTCATAGCTCTAGGACATGCATGTCAAACTCGAAATCACTGGTGAGCCAGGATCTTGAAGACCGTAGATTAGGTGAGGCGCAAAACCTCTCAAAGAAAGCAAACTAATGAGAATCTTAATGAAGAAACATCATAGGATAGCTATATTCATTATTTTTCAGTCTGAAGGACATTGAAAATAAAAATAAACATATTTTGTTTTTGCCAGATACTGTACATCTCTTTTATTTTATTGAGGTGTCTATTCATGGCGTGAATGTATCAGCGAAAGTAACTTTGTACTCCAGTCTATGACGGTGAAAAAAGTGTAAACTGTGTATTTATATCATACAGCACCGATTCGTATGAAAATTTGGATATAGGTTCCACTTACCCTCTATTCCAGAATCTACCACGTGCCGAGGGTTGCTTTCACCCTGGGGGTGGATGCCACCCCTTCTTGGGGGTTAATTTTTTTTTATTGGAAATAAGTGCGGAAATCAATAGATTGACTGATTCTAAGCACTTTTTGTTCAATGGAGTTTTTCCTGAAAAGCAATACTTTTCGACTTATTCGCGAGTGAAGTTGTCGGTTTTCAGTCAGAAAAAACACATTTTCAGATCCTTTTTCGCGAATAACTGGAAAATAATGCATCTAATCGAAAAACATGTATTGAGCAAAGTTATAGCTTTTGAAAAAACAAAGGCGATCGTTTATTAATGATGCATGCAAACCCACTACAAACTGAATAATTGCTTGTTGAAAGTTGATTGGCATTTTCAAACGCCAAAATGTAAAGTTTCTACGTACAATAACCAAAAACCAATGCATTTTTCGGGAAAAACTAATTGAACCTTTTCTGAAGTCCTTCAAAAATCCTTTATTTTTGTTATTTATGAAAGTTTCTAGCATGAAAACTGACCGAGGTATGAAGGAAATAATGTTGAATCCTATTTTTTCGTTGAAAAAATTTGGGAATAACTCATCCTCTCTTCTCCCCCCTTAGAAAAAAATCGTTGTTACTCCATAATTCACTTCATTCGTGTTCTTTCAATGAGTTCTGAGTTTTTCATCAATTGAAAGTACGTAGTTTTGGAAAAAATTGAGATTGAAGAGAAAAAATCATATACGAAAAATCGCAATTTCTTCGAAATTACTCGAAAAGTATTGATCACATGCAAAATTTTCTAGAGTACAAAATTGAAGGCTATTCTTCTCTGAGAGTTTCGGAATTTCATTTTTTTGTACAGGATGAAAATAGAGTAAGATATGGCCAGTTAAATATTGGGAGGGTTCACGCAAAGTTTCTTTCTTGAGCCCTTTCAGCATGAACCTTTTCAAAAATAATATCTGAAACAAAACAAAATGTGAATGAGCTTATAGTTCTTGAAAAAATCTACAAAATACTTTTTTGGTGGATTCAATTGCTTGAAGACAAGCGAGTTATGGGAAAAAAAACAAAAACAATTTTTGTAGAAATTAGAGTATATACATTAGTATATTGAAGAAAACACATAGTAACTATATTTTAGACCCAGTGGAACTATATATATATTATATATGTATATATATATATATACATATAGTTCCACTAGGCAACGATTTTTTCCAAAGAGGGGTTATTTTTTCCAAGGATGAGTTATTCACAATTTTTTTTTCAAGGAAAAAATAGGATTGAACATTATTTCCTTCATACCCCGGTCAGTTTTGATGCTAGAAACTTTTGTAAATAACAAAAATGAAGGATTTTTGAGGGACTTCAGAGAAGGTTCGATTAGTTTTTCTCGAAAAATGCATTGGTTACTGGTTATTGTACGTAGAAAATTTCCATTTTGGCGTTTGAAAATACCAATCAATTTTCAACAAGCAATTATTCAGTTTGTAGTGGGTTTGCATACATCACAAATGAACAATCGCCTTCGGTTTTTCAAAAGCTATAATTTTGCTCTCTGCAGGTTTTTCGATTAGATGCATTATTTTCCAGTTATTCACGAAAAAGGATCTGAGAATGTTTTTTTTTTGACTGAAAACCGACAATTCCACTCGCGAATAAGTCGAAAAGTATTGCTTTTCAGAAAAAACTTCATTGAACAAAAAGTGCTTGAAATTAGTCAATCTATTGATTTCCGCACTTATTTCCAATAAAAAAAATGTCACCCCCAAGAAGGGGTGGCATCCACCCCCAGGGAGGAAGCAACCTTCGGCACAGGGTAGATTCTGAAAAAGATTATATGTAGATCCTGAATACAAATTTTCATGCGAATCGGTGCTGTATGGGATGAATACACGGGAAAATGGTCATAGACTGTACTATTGATCTTGCGAAAGATTTGTTTTCTTTCATCAAGGAAAATCATTGTTCGCACTTATAGATACTTCCAAACATTGACGAGATTTTACCAATCAATTGATACTAAGTATCAATTGTCTTCTCCTGTTGATGCTAACCTTGTTAGCGGAACGCGGGTGGAGTGCAAAAATATCACCTTGGTGTTAGGGTAATTGATCTCTAAGAAAAGTTTCAACGTGTCTTGATGGAGACAATGTAAATCCACTAATGACAAAACAAATCGAAACAAAAATGGTTAAAAAATCACGTGGTCGAAAGCATTGGGTAAGGTGCCTTCCGGAGGCTACTGGACTCAATGATTTCATATTAGTGACCGCTAAATTAGCCCCCTCCTACCCCGAATACTACTGCTGAAGTTCAACAAAATCGGCTGGAGGATTTCCAAGAATAAAAAAAAGTTCTATCAGCAATGGTGACACCTGTATCTTCAAAACGAGCGGACCATTGTTTATATGAACTTTCACTGCAAGAATTACTTCTTCGAGTTTGGCCACGTACTTAAATATCGTCCTGTATTTTCGATTGTACTGTTTAAAACTGATATTATGTGGGTTCATACAGCAGCATTGTTCGTGTTAGGTCATTTGAACCCCTAAAATAGTGTCACACAAGCCTCGAAGAATAAGATTAGTCCTCGAAACGTCGCCAAGAAAGAATATACTTATAAGCTTTTCGATATAATATTTTTATACTGTACTATTCACATATTGCAGTTATGTGTCGGCGTTCAATATTCCTACCAATATTCTCTTACAGATCGCGGTTCGTACAACTTGAAGTTCTGTTTCACGTATGATGATTCGTAATTATTTTGAAAGATCCGGAGAGTTTGGAAACTTTAGGCTTTCATTCTAACACGAACAATTTTCTTGGGGATTTCTGATTCATTGGGAACACACAGATATCTGAAGTATTTTTATAAAATGTATATTCATTCAGTGGTGATATTGATATTATATATGATTCCTTCAGTAAAATGACACACCAACAATATTGGATATTACCAACTCAGTTCCTGTTACCTCATCACAAATTATTAGGAACACGAGTCGATTTTTAAATTCTTTACCAGCTCCACCCCGTTAAATATTGGATACTGATCTCGAAACAGTTTTACATTTTGATTCAGTGGAATCAGAGTATTCATCACCTGAAGAAATCTGTTATCTCAACATTCGAACCTTTTGTTGAAAATTTATCTCATATTCACATATTTTCATATGTTGAACACGAATCTGCTGCTGCTTCGTCGGGAAGTATGACCCTTCAAAGTTCGAAGCAAGGGCATATTCTGCCTTCTTTTCTGCACAATAAAACCCATTGAACACACTTGTTTTTTTCACACCACGTCACATCTACATCTTGTTTCCAAAAGATCGGGTGTGGGGATAACAGATTTCTAGCTGAAACTCTTATTGGTCGATGAAAAAGAGAAACATTGGATAGTTAGTTCACTATAAATAATGCACGGAAGCTCTTGGCAATAAAATTTTAATCAGGCACAATTCCTACACGGCAGCTTACATCACACTTACATCAACAAACTCCATTCTATAACCAATCATCTCTTCCACTAGGACTTGAAGTGTTTCACGTAGGATATTTCGTAGAGGATGGTATACAAGCCCCAACCGAGTCCGAAAACAATCATCATAATAGAGAACTTGTAAAGCAGTTTGTCTCCCGCAGATTTCTGCCAAACGGGCTCGCCGTCGTCGATTTGATACATCTTTTGAATTTTTTTGATTTTCATCATCTTCTTCGTCGTCAGTTCTTTCTTTTTCTGCTGCGCCACGCTGCACAGCTGTCTGTCGAAGACAAGTTTCGCGAGCGGCAGTATCTTCTTGGAGATATTCATGCTGTCGATTTTGACTTCTGGTGGTGTCTAGATTGACAGCTTCGACCCGTCACGACGTCACGACTTTACGTCGTGGCAGGTACGAGTGATTGTGAAATCGATGGTTGTATGGGGTGTTTTTGTCCTTGAGGAGGGAGTTCCTTCAGTCTAGTATACAATTCAAGCATTGTACAGTATTCATCTTATGGTTATGAAATACTGTAGTCATTGTATCTGCTTTTTATATTTTTTTCATTTACAGATTCACACTAAAGGGAAGTCCTGTGATTTTCAAAAAACATATTAACTCTAACTTTGAATTTTTGAAGTTTGTAAGCCTCAGGAAAGACCTCTTTCGGCAAGGAGTTCCAAAGCTCTGCTGTTCTGTCAAAGAAAGATCTCTGAGCAAGAGAGGTTCGACAGGTCTCCAAATTCACAACAAAATGATGAACCGTGATCCGTGTACAAACTCGTTGCGTTACTGGCGGAATCACGAACAAACCGCATTACTTTAGTTCTATTTCAATATTTGCCTTTTGGCTTTCATTTCCTCAATACATTCACCTCTTGAAAATGTTTTACATTCTCTGATTTCTACTATTTTGCAAAATATAGGGTGTTCTATAAATAAACGGTGAAATTTATACTCAATGCAGTATAAAATATTTCCTTGATGACGTACCATAACGCCACTTTCCTTTTTCCTTCCTAGAGAGGAAAAGTACAACTTGGCTTTCTACAATGAGGCTAGGAAATGTATACTTCGGATAGAGGTAGGCGAAAAAATATATTGAAACAATATAATCACTTCATTCAGCAGAACAATGCTATTGGTATATTCCTCGTGACAACTACAGTTATAGATTTTATGTAGCTTTTAGCAGAATAACCATGGTTGTTGATGTTCATTTGAACCACTGTATCTAGATTCGTGAAATCATTTTGACCTGAGTAATTCAAATCGCTGAAAACAAATCTGAAAATAAGCTGCTCTACTTCGTTCGGAAGCTATGACCCTTCGGAAGGCACAAAAGGGCATATTCCACCCTTTTCTTGCAGCAGAAAACGATCGATTCTACACCTTATGTCCAATACTTAATAGGCAAATAGTTTAATTTTTGATAAAAAACTTGATTTGAAATTTCGCGAGTTTGAAAGATACGAGGCAACTAACTGTCGAACGTCGCAATTCTTAAATCCAATTTTTATCATAAAAATATAATATTGGCTGAAAAAAATCTGTTCGGGGAGGCAGAATAAGTTGTAAAGTAACGATGAGATCACCTTTGGAGTAAAATCTGAAACTTTCTGTAGAAATCAATCACTCTAACACCAGACTGATATTTTTTGTACTCTACATGCGTTTTGATAAGATAAGCATCTTCAGAGAAAGAAAATTGATACTTAATCTGAAGACTAGCGTTTTAAACGCTCAAATTTATTCAGTGTTTTGAATTTCACGTGAAAAAATAACTTGAATGTCAACATGCCTATCAATGTTTTTTATTCATTCACGACATAACAAAAGTCATGCATATTTCCTATTGTGAGGGTCTTCAAGGAGAAGAGATAGATGTTGATAGTATGATAGATAGAGAACGGGCTCATGTTCAGTTTGAAGATCAATAATTGGATGCCAAAAAATTGATACTGGTACTATCATATCCAGGGAATTAGAAAAAATGATTTCGATTGCAATTTCTCTTTGGGGGGTCAATATGCTGTCTGACATATAAGAATATTTATTGGGTTTTAAGACCAGTATGTGAATGGTTCATGGCAAGTTAGTGAATTATAAAAAATAAATCTATGATGGCATTATCTATAACTCCAGATTTATAGAATTGTAAAATTGAGCACTGTCTCGATCAAGTTGATGTCTTATAATTACTATTTTGTTTCAATATTTTCATGAACAGATGACGAAGCTTCAAATACAATTGCACAGGAAAAGATCGTACACGTATATGAGTTGAAGAATCAGAAAATACATGTCGAAAAATTCATGGGAATAAGCCATTAAAAATTGATGTATCTTGAAGAGAAAATGTTACTTTTGCAGGGATAGTCTGTTAACTATGCGAACTTTTAACGTATATAGAACATAAACTCGAAACAAATTCATCTCCTAGAAAATGCCTAGCTCCGGTTCATTGAAACATCATACTCGAGACGGCAAATTGAACATGACCCAAGCACGAAACTCCTTTTCATCAGGTGCGGAACGAGCAAATCGAAAACTTCAACTACCGAAACAAGACACAAAAGTCGCCTCTCTACAACCCCGAAGGCTTCGCAAACCCGTCTCGCCCCAACTAGTAATCTTTTACTTTCCTAATGACTTATCCCCTTCGGCTTGTCGTGTTTCGAGAATGTATCTCCACTACATCAGTCGGCCCTGGATAGGCCAGTAGACTGAAACATGAGTTCTTTTCAACAGCCAGATCGCCTTTTTTTTAAGTAGCTTGGACCTTGAAGAATATAGTGTAAGATTTGTGGGATCGCGAAATGACTAATTTTGTCCAAAAAAAAATTTTGAATAAACAACAGTCACTTTTTGGTATTATTTATTATCTTCGGAATGAGATTTAAAAAATGTTCCCTACGAAAATTGTGCGCCGATATGAAATCTGCGAAATG
This sequence comes from Zygogramma bicolorata, assembly GCA_032362365.1. Taxonomy (NCBI): domain Eukaryota; kingdom Metazoa; phylum Arthropoda; class Insecta; order Coleoptera; family Chrysomelidae; genus Zygogramma; species Zygogramma bicolorata. Next base: position 693,752 of record JAVJAQ010003522.1, read on the forward strand.
AGTCTTATGAAAAAATCACATAGAATTATTAGTTTGGCGGTAAATCACTGTTAAACAACAATTTTTAAAATTTTTTTTTAATCACGGTTTATTCATAAAGGCCGAGAAGGTGCAAAAAAGTTAGGGGATTGAGAATTATTTCATGGCTTTTTTCTTCTTCGAATAAAAAAAAATAAATCAAAACTTCTATAAAAGAAGTAAAATCAGAAAATTTTCACAAACATTCTGTTGATAGGTACGTGTATATCATTCAAAGACGTTTGATACAACATTTGTAAAATTTTTCTGATTTTATTTCCTTCATAGAAGTTTTTGATTCCTTTTTTTTTTCATTCGGAGCAGAAAAAAAGACAAAAAATAATCCTGAAACAATAATAAAAGTTTTGAAAACTTGTGTCTTGTATTTTGTAGATTTCATTACGGCGCACATTTTTCTTAAGAAAAATTTTTGATGAATCTCATTAAAAAGATAATGAAATCAAAATATTGACATTCGTTTATTTGAAAAAAAAACGGCCAAAAGTCGTCATTTCGCGATCCCACAAATTTCACATTATGTTCTTTGAGGTCAAAATTACTTACAGAAAATTGGCGATTCGGCACGGCTGTTGAATAGAAGTCGTCCAAATTTATTTATTTTACGGGTTCAACCCTCTTTTACAAGTTTATTGAAAAAATACAAAGATTAGGTTTAAAATATATAAAAAATATGGTATAGTTTGGATAATTCCTATAGCTATTGCAAAATCAAATCATTCACTTATGAATCCATCAACTCATAAATTCATTACATTGAGACTTGAATTGATATAGAGAAATACCAGTGTAGTTAAAAAGTTATACATTTGCCAATATAACTACTTATTATATCAGTAGTTAGTATGATGGTACGGAACAGCCAAAAGATCACTGTTTCGGGTGTTTCTTCTTGGGATCCTGAAGTTCATTAGTCACAGCAGACCAGGGCGATCTACTTCCCCTGAAATTGTTCTGAAAAGGGTACGAAGATCAAAACATTTTCCGGCGGTTTCAAGGGTTTTAATATTCAGGTTAGTTCTCATTTTATCACAAGTCCAATGTTCTCTTGGAATGTGGAGTTTATAGCCGCAGTACCTCAGAAATTATTTTTTTCTACTACTGTTACGAAATACCTTCATTGTATGTTCAATGATAATTTCTAATTGTGGTAAGTTATAATACTCCTTTGAAAGGTGCACGGGTAAACCGTTGTTACAACCTTCGGCAAAAGAGTTGTGGCGTAGATAAAACAAAAGACGCCAATAAAAAACAAATAGAAAAAAAAAACGCCATAACCAGGTAACATTGCCGTAACCATAGAGACAATTCAATCACAAACATACGTGTCAATTCATTATTTCTTTGTCAACGATATTTTGAAGGTGTTGCAAATTCAATTCAGCATGGAAACTAGTGATAGTGAAAGAAGTTTAACTCCGCCAAGTATTATGGATGCAGCAAGTAACGTTTCATTGAATTTAGTGCCTGAAATATCTAAAGAAAAATATACAGTTTCTCATACACTATTCATGGACTGGTACAAAGAACAGAAAACTAGTTCTCGTTCAGAAAATGTTCTGATGGATTACTGGAAATATATCAAATAAATTCAAATATTTCCACTTTATGGATACACTATAGTATGTTGAAAACGATGCTTAATATCAAAATATCTCAAATTGGGAGCATTTCTAAAGCGGAAATCAGATGGATATAAAACCAAGCTTTTAGAACTAAGGATATCGATACGTTTATCAAAGAAGCCCCCGACAACGAATACCTTGTATCAAAAGTAACTTCCACAATAATAAGTTGATTAATTATAATCTGTTTATATTTTTCAATTGTAGGTTGTACTCATCACGGGAATTATGGGTGCTTGTAGAAGAGATGAGATTTACAAAATGAAAATTCACCATTTTGAAGATTGAGGTGCCGCAGTTTTGGTCCACATTCTGAACACTAAAACAAAAACTTCTCGAAAATTTACTGTAACGGGAGAATATGCTAACATTGTGAAAAAATATTGGAACCTTCTGCAATTAATGTCAACAATGCTAATTTTTTTCTAAATTATCAGAAAGAACACTGCACCGTCCAGAGGATTGGAATGAATAAAATAGAAAATATGGAAAAAAAATAGTCCCTGACTAGTCGAAATAAAATAGCCGATAAAATATTATGGTCGATCAATAAGTTGTCAGCTCTTTCATCGACATCAGACACAGAAAATGTCGATAACGTCAGCTTCTCCCTTACAAAAAAAGGGTTCTAGTTCCCGAAAATTCGTTTTCAATAATTGTACCAATGTAGCATTGAATAAAATAAAAATTGAGAAGTTTTTTTTTTGCGATTTTTGTAGTAGGTGCGTAACACATTCAACTAGTACTTTGATTTCTTCAATTGATTGATAAAAGTACATATTTCATGTCGTTTTTTTATCACTTACTATTTTCACTTACTATATTACTACATACATTGCTCATTGTACAATATACTTCATTGGAACATCGTAGAAGGGTCGGAGACTTGTCTCTTCTACAGATACTTTCACGGTCGATGCTCTTCCGAATTCTTATCAATTGTTCCCCTCTTGGCAATATCTTCACGGATGAGACCTGTCGAACCTCTCTTGCTCAGGGATCTTTTTCCAATAGAACAACTGAGCTTTGGAACTCCTTGCCGAAAGAGGTCTTTCCTGGGGCTTACAAACCTCAAAAATTCAAATGTTAGTTCGTATCTCCTGTCCCTCGATTCACGCGGTGTTCTTTGAACATTACAGGGCCCCTCTTTCGTGTGAATCTGCATTCAAAAAAGAAAATTGTATGGATTCAATTCTATCGATATGCACCCGATAAAATTCACGTACATTCCGACTGGACTACGGCTGGCTGGTCGGCTGCCGCCTGTAAATTCATTCTGTGAAGTATTCCGCAAGGAGAGGCAACTTCGCAAACTTCGGCCATTGAATTACGCAGAGCACAGAATGGCGCGGAAACTTCTGGGAGAATTACCAGGCGCGCGCGAGCTATGTCCCGACTCCACCTCGGAACGGTTATATCCGGAGATTAACAATAAAAAGTTTGATCCGAACCTGGGACGGTCTTTGGCAGGTCTGCCTACGATCGAATTCTGCGTTATTGCTGAAACTTCGACTCGTTACTCGGGGTGCTTGTTGTTTGTTCTTACTTTTAGTATACCATAGCCGTACAGTAGAGACACTTGAATGTCAATCCTTTGTTCTCGAGGGTCAAATTTCTGTGACCTTCATTCTGTGCTCGGGGTGTGTAATGTCATTTTGTGGCGGTAAATTTGAATGTACGAGATAACAAGTATCGAATCAGTATTTTATTTCATATCATAAAATTAATAATCGGTCTAGGATAACGTTTGAAATAAATGTGTTAGCTATTCCACTTTTCTGTTGCTTTTTTCCTCCAGTCCATGTTTGTTTGGTATTCGCAGCAGCTTCAAATATGTAATATATTCAAACATTTACAATGTAATAAAGACTATAAATGACTTGAAATGGTATTTTTTTGTTCTTCGATTTATTCGTTTTGCTTTTTCATCTAATTCCTTCTCGCAAATTTCAATGTGTAGAAAATTCTGGAACATTTTTTTCTCAATGTGAAATTCACACAAGCGATAGTTATTATAGAGAGCTTCGGAAGATTTTACAAGGAAATCCTCTCGGTTACATGCCTTCAACCATGCCTCACACCTGAAAGAGATATTTAATATTAAGGTGTTTTTTAAGAAAGCCATCATTTCGACGCAAATTAGCTTCCATTCAAAGTTCTACAATTTGTGAAAAATATATGAAAAATTCGGAAAAGTTTCAGAATCCTGGATTGCGTCCAATTTCCACAAAAATTTTGGAGAACGTTTAAAAAGGCTCAAGATGAATGAAGAAATAGAAAATTTGGCGCGGAAACCATGAAAAAGTCAATTTTTTGAAAAGAAAATGTTAATAAGCACTCAATCCAGATTCCAAAATTCTACTCTGAACTGTTTATTTTGTCAGTGTACATACCCGAATTTCCGATAGAACATTATTCACACACACCATTCTTTGAATTTATTGAAAATGTGCTCATATATCCTCCAAGTGGAGATTTTTATTTTATTTTAAGGTGGTGAGAAACAGACAAAGCAATATAGTTTATAGTTTGTAACGTCATTTTGACAGCTCTAGACTGTTTCGAATCTCAAACAACGTTGCCAAATTGAAAAATCAAGTACTTATATCTAATGTAGCCACTAAACTCGCGTAAAACGTAATACTTTTATTAAATCTATCCCAACCAAACCTAACTAACTTTGCGAAAAACAAATGTTTTTATTAAATCGATCTCAACCAAACCTAACTAACCTGACTCAACCTGACACATTCATTGTGGACCTATCAACAAGAAGGATGGATTTTGCTAAAGTTGAATCATTCGGGTATGTTCGGAGACTGTGGGTAGAACGAAATGTGGGTGCAACGACATGCTCCCAACCAAACCTAACTAACCTGACCCAACTTAACACATTCATCGTGGACTTATCGACAAGAAGGATGAATTTTGTAAAAGTTGAATCATTCGGGTATGTTCGGAGACTGTGGGTAGAACGAGATGCTCCCATCTGAAACAACCTAACCGTAACCTTATCCAGAAATTCATCAATTGCCTAAATAGGATTATTGGTCATTAACGTTTCTACACTTTTCTGAAATTTGTTGATAGGAGAGTCTCTTAAATTCCTCGGCAGCAAGTTATAATAGAAACTTCCAGCATATTCTGGCGACCGCTTGTAAGACAGATTTCGAAAACTCTTCAAGTGTATGTTATTGTGATTTTTTGTCGAATTACTGTGAACATCCGAGTTTTTCTGGATGTTTCCAATGTTTTTATGGACGTATAATAATATTTTCAATGAATAAATTCCCGATTTTCGATATTCTAGATTGAAAATCAGTCGTATAATCCTTTTTTGATTAATGAATAAGTACACGGCTACAAAAACTTTCTCGGAAAAACGTTTAAAATATTTCAAAAAAATCATGAAATCTATACTAAACATAAAGAAGTAGATTCCATTGATTGGAATTTAGAACCAACACCACGAAAGATCAATAAATAAACTGTACGAATCATTCAAATATAAAATTGTTGAATATAATTCACAATCTGACAACGTCGCTCCAATTCAATCAAAGCCGAAATTAATACAGCTAGTTGTCATTTCTAATGAAATTTTAATTGGATATCTGTAAAGAATGAACGTTATAAATGAAAATTCGGGTGATATTTCTTGCAGAAAAATATAGTTAGATATGTTTTCTTACAGAAAATGGTAAGTAAAGTGACAAATCAAAAGTGATTTTTTCGTTACATAACCTAAAATTTCACCCTTTTTTCCTTTTGAAAAGGAACTTGCTGTGGTTTCCGCGCCGAATTTTTGTACTTTTTATTCATTTTTAGATATTCTGAAGCTCCCCTAACAATTTCATCGAAATCCGAGGCAATCCAGCATTCTGAAACTTTACCAAAAATTCAAAGAGCTACTATTTTACAGAACACTTATGGCTATTACCTTTTGACATTCTTCGGAAACCTCAAGAGAGATGATAATTTGTCTCTAGCCTTCAACAAACATCCGCGATAAGCACACACCTTTTCACCTTGGTAGTTAGCCATAATAATTCGAAATACAATACTTATTAACACACATTGACGTTCATCAATGAAGTTGATTGATAACACTTCTCTCTATATTGGACCACTGATAATACCCCGACATGTCAAATTGCTGAAGTTGGTGTTCTGTGGCGAGTGTCTCTACTGTATGGCTATGGTATACTGGGCTGTTACGTAGATCGGAAAATTATGTCATGAAGGAACTTCTGAAATTTTGATGTGGTCTTTTCACGATGAATACTTATGTATCGGAAAGTTTATAACTTTCTTTTTCTCAAACACCACGAATGGTTGTCATCTTCGTTTGACGGCGCTGCTACTAGGTTCCAATTATATAGCCTAGGTTTATTGTTCAGTTCAATAATTGCACAAGATTAGTTGTTAAGCATGAACTAATTGAATCTTTCGTTGCTTGACAACTGATCTCTGATCTTCAGAATAACTGTACTACTTTCAGTAGAGGTGACTTCAAGTTTCACATTCCAAAAATTTATATTCATCAATAATAATGATAACATTCAGAGGAAAAGTTTTATGTCCTGCATTGCTGTCGGTATTCCTCCAAATCGTCTGTATATCTCCATGCTCGCCACATGAAGCATTTTTCTTCAATATTCGCAAGTTTTTGATTTTCAATGGTCTTACCGAAGATATTGTTGCTGCTCCCCATAAATGAATGAAATATAATCGATTCCCCATTGATTGAGGAGTTTTGTTTTCTTGTGTTGAGTCCGATATTCTCTCAATAAATGTAGGTGTTCCAAAGGGTTCAGTTCTGCTTATTATCAATGATTTGCTGGAGAAAGCATCTTGTTCAGTGCATAGGATTCTGATAGCCCGTTGTTTTGAAAAATAAATACTAAATACCCTTTCACAATCGTTGAAAGTCCTCAGAAAACCAATACGTTTGTCAGCTTGGATTGAAATAATCCCATGTAAGCTGCTCTCGAAACATAAAAGAAAACAAATTCATTGATTCTACGAAACAGGTGAAGAGTGCTGGACAGCTCAATAGAGAGATCTTCGATGTAGTCTTTCCAATTGAGTTTCTTATCCAGCGTTACTCCCAAAAACTCAATGGATTTTTGACTGCCTTTCAGCTCTTCAAGTATAAAAGTAATTTTGTAAGATTTTTTTGAAGTTCAAGCATAACATATTGGCTGCATTCTTTTTCTATTTTTTTCAACGCGAGGATGACTCTCTTAAAAAATAGTATCATCGGCATTCTGAATGGTATCGAGAGGGTTCATATGGTGTGAAAGATCATTGACATATATAAGATTTAAGTGGGGCCCCGAGATTGACCCCTGGGGCACACCTGCTGTGACATTTGCTGCTGGAGATCTCACACTACTTTGCTCCACGACCTGCTTTCGTTCGGTAAGTTGATAATTCATCAAATCATAGTACGGCAGTTTTTCAAGTAGAGTCGAGTGTGACACACATTCCAATGCATTCGAAAGGTCACAGAACATGGCTGTAAGTGCTTTCATCAAAGATACACCGACTGTAAATGTAAATTAAGTTTTTATGCTGTCCCAAGTGACTCCATATAGACTATACCAGTTTTGATACTCAACATACAACTATTAGGATTCGGTTCCAGTTCCCGTCAGGATTAAATACCCCATACAAAATTCGAGAAGTGCCGTTACTTCCCCATGCAAACCGCAGCCTCATTGTCAGTACCAAAGTAACGTTCTCGGGCGCTATCAGAACAATAACTAATACCCGGAGGCGCAATAAAAACCGTTTATTTAATATAGCGCCGAGGAGCTTCTGGCCGCCGCACCGCTATCATTTTAATTGCCGACGCTCTCCGATTCCTTCTGAATGCCGCCGCGAGGATGCGCTGCAGATAGCCCGAGATATGACGGCAATAAAAGATGTTACGTCGGATTTATGTAACGTAATAACAATTCATTTGGAGTCAGGTAATAAACTCGCTGAGGGTTTCTTAATTGTACGCTGTTTCGCGTTACGAGTTGTTGGATGCTTTGTTTGGGGGTGGGCTGGGGGAGGGGAGGGGGGGTAATTGACCGGGTAATGTTGTATTACAACGATCGTTGATCAGGCGCCATTAATACGTTTTAGTTAATCGTGTTTGCGTATTCAAATGGTATTACACGTAACAAGTCCGGAAAATATAGTTTTTCTGGGCAAGTAGGAAACGGTAGTTATTTCCCACTAGTATGAAGTTTGTGGCATGAGTCGTAGGCAAACGCTGCAAATCGAACGATTGGGGAGTTAGCTTTCCATGCGAGTTATACACTATTAATTTTCTACGTCTTTGACATATAATAACGAAATGATTCAACAAATAACATGAATTTCAAATTTTATGTGATTCAAAATTTTCATTCAGGTTCATAAGTGAACAGAGCTATCATTGCTTGAAGTTTGACACACCATAGGGGAACGATTCATTGTGTCATTTCAATTACAACTGTAACACAATGGAGTAATTGTTTCATAAGGTGAGGAAATTGAATTGGAGATAAACACTGTATCTCATTTTTCTATCAAGAACACTTCAGACGGAGCTGTTTTGTGGTAGTGTTCAAAAATGATGGTATACATAACTAGTACCGAAAGTGACATTTTTCGCACAAGTAATGTAGACTATTTCTCCTACAACTACCTTTTTTATTAAACAATATTTAAATATCGTGCCTGATAAACCCTAGGTTTCATTTATGACAGTGTTTTTTCTAGAGCCTACTTAGCTTTTTAAACTTTCAAATAATATACCCGCATCTGGTTCTCTGGTTGCCTGTCTCAGATACAGATAGTTCGTATTAAAACCAACTACTGAAATAATTATAAATTAAGAGTTTCAAGCTTTCATTGCAAAAAAGCTAAATTTTTTCTCAATAAAATGAAAATAAAAGTAACATCAAAATTCAATTAATGTAAATCGACTAACGTAATGTACTGACATATCTCTGATAATTCAAATCTGAATAAGCTCACTCGTTAGAGTTAGAGTATCCAGCAAGATAACCACAGGTTTGTGAGTTCGATTTTCGGCACCAACACTTTTTTCTTCTTCCGATTTTTTGAAAATAATAATCAGTTTTTTGTCCAGTTTTTATGTAAATGAGATCAATAAGAAAGAGCATTCAATAATTCCATCTGTGAATCTTAAAGGATTCACGACTTATTGATGGCTCACTCTTTGTGGGAAGTTACTTTCCGTAAGAGTGAGAGTAAAGATTCTCTTTCATGGGAGTAGAGAGAGTGATATGTGCCACTTTCCTATATGGTCATAGGAGAGTTATATTTAATAGTAGGACGAAATCTCTAACAGTTCAATTCTTATACGTATCAATATTTATATGAAAATACGAATAATTGCTAATTTCGAAAGGATTCAATTTGTTTCGGAATGCAACAGCCTAGTACGTGAACTACTTTTTCAAAATTAATTAATATCTATCGAATTTTAAACAATTTGCGGAAAAATATTATGTTTCTCTCGTATGAAAGATACATTCCTGGATTTTCCGGAGCTTTCGGCTACATCTCAAGTCAAAATTTCAGCATACGGCCCTCAAGCCCGAAAAAACAGAGATGTATTAACACCGGCCATGAAAGCCTACATTCGAACAATATATTGTTGATTTCTTTCTGATGGACTGTCCTTCCATCAATTTTCAATTTCTCAAATTCCTCTATATCGTCATACGTTTTAAATATTTTATGACGTCTTTTCTTGGAATTGATTCTCAGTGAGGCTACAGGTTTCGAAAAGCAAATTTGAAAAATCGAAGGAACTGCGGTTTCAACTAACTTAGTAAGAATTTTTCCTTTCTCAGGAAATGGGTATAATATGAGTTGTCATTAGAAATACAACTTTTTGTTTTATTTCTATGATTCCTTCATCCATATATGCTCTGCATATCTAGGGATGGAAACCACAGAACACAAAAATAAATTCAGAAATATAACGGCCGCCTTCTCGTACAAAATTTGGAAACGCAGGACCAACAACCATCGGAGGCGCTGATGGCGATTATTTTGTTCCAGCTATGGTTCGAACTAGGAGTGGAGATTGTGAAACGCAGACTTCGATGATAGTTTCAATTGACTATGAAGACTATTTGACATGTAACGCGTCTTTGATATTATGAATACCATAAAGCATAAGTTTTGAATTTATCTCGACAAAGTAGTTTTCTGCTAGTTATGAGCTGTTTTTCAGCCAATAGTAGATGATGAAGATGCGCGGAAAAGTCATCGTTTATTCCAAGAATAACCCAGTGATTTCCTATACTTGGATCTAGTGGAAGGAACCACCAAACTATAATAATCTCAAATCATCTTTCGAACAATCTGTTCAGGCCAGTCTCAAGTTACCTACACAGTAGGTTTCGGCTGGCACCTGTCAGAAAACAACTACTCCCCTGGCTGTTACCACGAAGGGCATTGAATTATATCCGACCAGTGCCAGTGCAGGTTTCTTCACAGAAGTAAATCCTGCATTTGCTTTCATCGATACGAATGAAGGAATTGATTTTCATTTGTATCGACGAAAGCAAATGCAGGATTCACTTCTGTGAAGAAACCTGCACTGGCACCTGTCGGATATGATTCAATGCCCTTCGTGGTATTAGCCAGGGGAGTAGTTGTTTTCTGACAGGTGCCAGCCGAAACCTACTGTGTAGGTAATTTGAGACTGGCCTGATCAGATTGTTCGAAAGATGATTTGATTTAACGACAGTCTTCAAGTATGCCCACTGACATATCAAATGTTTTTATAATCATCCCCCCAGAATCAAACTTTCAACCTGATTTTGTGTTCACATCACAGTTTTCTAGAGGGATTCACGCTGACAATATTGATAGGAGACTCACATAACGCTCATTTTTTGTGATTCCAGGAAAGTTGCAAAAAAAATTGATTTTCTGAACTGCTTCCTATGATGTAAATCGTCTTAGGGCATGTGATGCCATATTTTCCGAACGCAACTGCTCTTCGCAAAGGAGATGTGTTGTAATTTTGTGACGAGATAAATCTCTATTATTGGTTGATTATTGATCGAACGATTCAAGTATGGAGAATATGTGCTCAGCTCGTCGATAATACAGTATTCTGCATTGGAAGTGTCTACAATTTTCTGTAATAAATCCAATTTTTTGAATAAATGGGGTCAAAAACCGCCACAGGAATGTGGCGTGATACCTATATCATCTGAACTTGTTTCTGTAATCTGTGATGGCAACCTTTCCGCCATTTTCCTCTGATCACTTAACGAGGATATAAGAAAACACGAACTGTACAGTACCGAACGTTAGATTTACGTGTTCTCCTTTCATGACCGTTCGGCGTCGTAATTTTTAACGAAGTTGTTATGCACAGTTTGCGATCTGTATCGTCGCAACAGAAGAGGCGTCGCGACGTTGCGCTGCAACGCACCGACGGCCGTCTGATGCATGGCCTCCTCCGTATCCACTCTGCGTTTTTGCATCTGTCTCCAGACGACCGACGCTCGTAATCGGATACGAGACGTCTTGGTACTGGATATTTGTTGCGCTCGGACTACTTGAATTGTGTTAGAATTTTCCGGGCAAAGAGTTGATGGGCTTTCAGAGAATTAAAATGTTCGGTCGTTTTTTTTTGGTCGGTGATTCTTCGAATGCGAGCAGTACAGCGAAACCTTAACGTGGAAACGATGTTGTAGAAGTTCATGTTACCCCATTCTATTATTTTATCCAAGTCATTATTATTATTCTTTCATTTCTTTATTTAACGTCGGCCTATTTCCGCTACCAAGGCCAATCACCGACGCCGGTGAGCACACTTCCTCCAACCGGAAATTTAGCCGAACCCTCTGGTATTCCAACCAGAGGTAGTCCGCTGGCTTTACGTCCCCTCCGAAGGACGGCATATGTTCAATATATCTTGTGCTCATTGATATATTGCCTGCGAGCTGTGATATGCTATTTTGCTGCAGCTGTTTGGGCTTTCGACACGGTATTTTCCTGCATGGTCACCCATCCAAGTACTAACCGCGCTAGGCGTTGCTTAACTTCAGATATCGAATGACTGTCAGTCAACCTGAAGAGTTGGGCCATGCCCTATTACTATTGACTCTCTCAATATTTGTTTCTCGTGCTAATATGGGTGATCTGAAAGAGAAACTAGTATGAAGCATACTGTCGTCCGATAAACTATGGACTGAAGAAGATGTTTTCTCCAGCAAATTATTGATATAAAGCAAAAACAAAATGGGCACCAGAACTGAACTCTGTGGAACACCTGCATTTATCGAGAGAATATCAGACGATACTCCACTAACAACCACATACAGAGACCTATCAGATAAGAAACTCTTCAACGAAGCACATCATTGAGGAGATGAACCATGAGAGTTACAGATACGACCAAACCACCTGTAATTGTATTCACAGTGTCATACTTTGAATAGTGCGACCTCGGTAATCATAAGCTCACACAACTCTCGATTTTTTAGGTTGAAATTCCTTCGAAGCAACTGATCAACAGGTGGTGTTCAAATATATGGTGAACAAGCTCTACATCCTTACTCTCAGATGACTGCATATTTGGCGAATGTTCTGCCTCTTCCGGAGATTTCAAATCGGATAAGAAACTTTCGACCGACTTTCGGACAAATTCTACTACTCAGTGGAGGGGACGACTCCTACAGTATAATCAACCAGCCTGATCCGCCATCAAGCATATATTTTGAAGGTAGCAGTTCTATGCCAGAATCATTCGCCGATTCTCTGATATTAATTGGGTGTATAATATCAAATATGCATGAAATTCTAATTTGTTTTAATTATTTTTTTCTCGAATCTTTTTAAAAAAAGATCCCTGAGCAAGAGAGCTTCGACAGGTTTCCAAGCTAACAACAAACGAGTGGGAATTTAGTACTCGTCGAGTCATCCGTATAGATACTGCCAAGCGGGGAACGATTGATAACAATTCGGAAGAGCATCGACCGTGAAAGTATCTATAGAAGAGAGACAAGTCTCCGACCCTTCTACGATTCTCCAATGAAGTGAGCGAGTCTGTGCGCGAAGAATCACCAAGAATACGGATTGCCTTTCTCTGAATAGAATCAAGAAGCTTCAGTAAATGTCTTGGTGCCATACATGAGAACTATATTTCAAGACAGGTCGTATCTGAGCCTTGTAGATCATTAGAAGATGACGAGAAGTGAAGTATTTTTTCGCACGGAAATAAGCGCTTAGTTAGGTTATACTTCAAGTTTTCCATCTTGCTCATTCCGCAGTTTTCTCTCTCTTAGGGCCAGTCCATTAATTCTAACGTCTGTGATAAAGGCACATAGGCAGAAAATGGGTTAATGTCGGGTCAATTATCTATTTCCAGCATGAATACGAGGAACAAGAACTCATCATTTCATTCTCGGAAGTATAGCGAACTCTCATCCCTCTTATTTATTTCGATGGCGCCCCAGGAAAGAAGCAGATTGCATCGCTGCGATGCTTGATTAGATTGTTTTTGTTTCCGTCTGAAAAGATGTAGCAGCATATCGAGGCAATTATTGCGTCTTTTGTGGTAGTTTGTTTACTCGAAAACGCCGGAGGGGACTATCCGGTCTTTTGTGTGTGCTTGTTTTCAGAGCGAACAAGGTTCTGTGCCCTGGCGAGTAGGTTGATTTATTTCAGTCCTGGGAATGGATCATACAAGCTGCGTTGTCGTATTGGTGTTGTTGGTCTTTGATTCCTCTAAGCGTATGTCGTTTTTCATTGGAAGATATCATTTAGACTTTAAATGACATCTCCGTATTGAGATATGAGTTCTTTCAAAAACTCCTGAAACATTCTGTGGTTCAATTCATTTGACCTTATAAAGTTCGCAATATTTACAACTAGGTACTTTCATAACATATTTAAAGTTTTCATCAAACTTTACTGCTAAACTTTCTTGGTGAATGATGCAGTGAAAACTGATTATATTTTCATTTTCCAAATGGTTCTTCAACAATTTAACGAACCCGATATTTCGCCCTGTCATTGATGGGCAACCATCTGTGCACACTGAAAAAAGTTTTTTTTCAAGTCAATGCTACATTCATTAAAAAATTTAACTACTGCGTCAAAATAATCAATTACAATTTAACGAACCCGATATTTCGCCCTGTCATTGATGGGCAACCATCTGTGCACACTGAAAAAAGTTTTTTCAAGTCAATGCTACATTCATTAAAAAATTTAACTACTGCGTCAAAATAATCAACACCTCGAGTTTGACCACTCATAGGAACTGTGCCCAAAAGATCTTTAACATCACCATCTTTAGTTACATATTTAACGAACAAGAGCAATTGGGATATTGATGTTATATCAGTCGATGAGTCGAGTGCAAGGCTAAAACACTTGCTTTGTCGCAGTACATCAGTAAGATTAAGTAAAATATTTGCAGCTAAATCTTGTGATCGTCTCATACACGTTGAATCAGACAGCTGGAGTTTTGAAACAACGTCTAGTATTTGTTTACCGATAGGTGAATGCGAGAACAATGTTTTGCAAACTGTAATAACACATTCTTTTACTATTTCCGCATCTGAAAATGACTTCATCTTACGGGCTAAAATTTCAGTTACAAGGTATGATGCTTTGGTAGTAAGGTCATTCTTGTTCATAGCATTAAAAAGTGTGTTTCGTTCACAAACAATAGCTTTTTTCAAGGATTGTAATTTTTCCTCTCTGAGTTTAGACTTTTTTGGAAACTTTTCTTCAAATTGTGAATGAAATGTAGTGTGGTGTCTTTGCAAGTTGTAACGTTTATTTCCCGATACCACATCACGACATATTCAACATAAAGCTGTTCCTTCTTTCTGACCTTTCGTAAAAAAGAATTCTTTCTCCCACTCATTTTGAAAGTCGCGGTTTTCTTCCTCAAGTTTCCTTTTCTTTCCTTTTGAAAACAGTCCCGCCATATTTAGTAATAATGTTCAACAGTATCTGAAGCGATGAAAACTTTCGAGAACTCACTAATCTACAACACTCGAAATAAGGTAATATTTACTGAGCAACTTGTACGTGCCAAATACAATGAACGACAAAGCAGAAAACAGACGGTCAGGTCAGACAACGCCAACACGTGGTCGCCTGTGTTTCTCCGTAACGATTCGGAACTGTTCGGGAAGTTGCGCGGAAATAATTTCAAGTTACGAGGGCCGCACAAAATATTGCCGAGGGCCGCGTAATGAGTATCTCTGATTTACAGTCTAGTTCCTGAATTGTAGGTTTGAAGGCCGTCGTTTTTTTGTAATTTCTCCCTGACGTTTCGTTGGCGCTAGTGGCTAGCTTCTTCAGAGGCTCATACATCTTGTGTTGGACTTCGATGATTGGGTGTTATGACTTCGTAAAGCGTATTTATGTAGATTCAGGTAGCCTGAAGTGATAATCACTTTTTCTGGATTCGGAGAATTTCCGTTAATATTAATTGCTCTAATCACTGCATTCGGAGAAGTACCACCAGCATTAATTGTCGCACTACCTGCAGGCATGTTATTTGTTATTTTTGATCTTGTTAAAATGGGATTTCATATTCGGTTGAGGTTCACAGATTCTTCCTTTCTGTTGAAATTATTCGTGTGTTTGTGGATCTCTATTGCCTCCCGTATCAGTCGACTATGGTATCCCTGGTTGGGGGCAATGAGTTTCGCGTTTTCAAACAGAATCCTGTGGTTTCCCTCATTGAATGCGTGTTTCGCCACAGCTGACTTGTCGGTTTGCCCTAGTTTGCACTTTCTTTCATGCTCTTTTAGCCTCGTTCCCATGAATCTTTTGGTGGTACCGATGTACACCTTCCCATAGGTGCACGGTATGCGATAAACCCCTGCTGTTTCTCTGGAAACAAATACCGTGAAAACCTAAAAATGTGAAACGATAAGTAACTATCTGAAATTTGTGGACTAGACTATAGTTGTGCCCTAGTAGAATATTAATGTTCAGTAAGTTTGGGAGTCCCCATTTTTTATTCATCATTATGGTTATGAACAAGGGGCATAACTGTGTTTCTGATTGATAGTGACTACAATTTATGGTAGTCTGTTTTCTGTGTTTTATCGTGCAATGTTTTCTCAGACTGCAGACATATACTGAATTTGCTATCTCATTTCATATCAAGAGAATACACATATAATATAATAGATTCGACAAAACAATATTCTAAACAGAAATGTGATCAGAATCCTCTAAACATGAAAGATAATTCGAAGAATTGTGTTTATAGTACCTCATGTGTGAGTGGTATTGTTTGTGTTATCTCCAGACGCGGATGGAGGCAAAAAAATCAGGAAAAAAAATTCTGATAGTTTTTCCATGTATGATTCGTGTATGATACATTTTTTTTCTGTTAGGGAAAGAACGACGATTCGAAATGACTATAACAATATATTGAAGTCAGAAAATTTTTGGTGTGACTTTTGAATTTTTAAACTGGTACGCTTATGTACTTTCAGCGACAATTGGAACTTTTTTTCCATGGAAACCTTTGAAATTAACAAAAAATTGTCGATTCAATTCTGCATTTGTATTTGAAAACTTGATGGTTGTTTAGCAGTTATTTCTTCTTTCTGTAGTTATATCTGTGTATATCTGTGAAAAAGTGAGCCTTTGTTTTACAGAGAGAAAGGAATTTCATTTCCCCTCACAGAAAAAAATAAATCTTATTTTTCCTAATTTTTCATTGCCCTACGTGGTACCTCCACTGATATTTTTTTTTATATAAGTTGAGTTTTTGAAATTATCATTCCAGTCAGACCAGATAATTGGAAAATTATAATGCAGAATGAACTTTTTCGAAAAAATATTCAGTTCCGAACGTATGAGGGTTTTTATTTTTTTATGTTTCGAAAAAAAGGAATCTCCATTCCTCATAAAGTTCCCAGAGCTTTCAGCTTTCAGTGGAATTTCATGCAGAGGAGCTTCCAGGTGTATTGGATCTGAATATGAAAAAGATTTTCATTCAGATTGGCCACGAATATAATTCAAAGTTATGGAATTTTTTATACGAAAAACATGTGAAAATGTAAATGTTCGAAATGATGACCTGATTACATGTTTCTGATTGGGGAAATAACTGTCATATAATTCTGTTGTCTGGATTGTATCGTAGATGGGTGTTAATTTCTACATCACCAAACATTTTTTCCCTAATGCACACTCCATAAACTTATATGAGGTCTTCATTAACCGGAGAGTGGAGAACAACAGCAGCTTTATTATATTCGATTCATTTATTTTTCAAAGACCAACAAATGAACCTTCCTCCTCATCCTTCACCAGAAACTCTTACGATAACAAATGTCAACTTCCTTCACTATTCTCCTTTTTCTCCGTCTTTTCGGATGCCGTGGGAGGGGGTTACTAATCTTATTGCGCTAACAGATTACAGATATCATCCCTTGCAGAGACGTTGCTGTTGCTGCTAGTTCGGTTGTTTGCCAAGTCTGAGAGGAGGCCCGACTGTGTACCAATTAGCAAATGACACAGGCCGTATTCGAGCCGAAATGAACTGGAAAAACAAAGAAATAGGCCTCTAGTGTATTTTCCGAATGATGAAGATGAAATGAGGGCCTAATGGAGGATTCTGTGAACGACTAGGGAATTGTGGAATGAAAAAACAGCCGAAAGCTTGATAAAACACTAAATGAGATTAGTGAATATCTTGTCATAGTAATAAATGCTTGGTTTTGTGTCAACATATCAAGGTATCTGCAAAACATTCAACATCAGTTTATCACTGCTATGCGGAACTGAAAATATCATGAGACATTTTTGGAATTGCCTAGAGAGAATCTTTTTACCTGACGGCTAGAAATCAGATCTTGTTACTTGATGTGAACATCATGAAGGAGAAACATTCTATCTAATAAAAACTGTTCTTATGTGTATAAAAGTCGTCGTCTATATATTTTGAGACAAAAAAGTTGTAGTTTTACATTACACCCAAAAGAAAATTTATGAGTGCCTTCTCTTTGAGAAGCGTGGAAGAAGAACTTGAATATAATGATTCGAAAGAACGAAGTTCCTTGCTCGAATGCATGTTCTGTTTTTCGAAAATGGAGATTTGAGCAAAAGACAAGATTCAGTGACTATACTTTCATCAGTAGGCATAGTATGCGTTAGAGGTGACAAGAAAATGAATAGAGAAAAGAGATTATCGGGGGATTTTTTAGTCAAAAATAATAAGGAAGTGACATTCAGGCCACATACCAGGTAAATTGATTTCCTATTCAATGCCAGAGATAAAATAGACAAGATGAAGAAAGCTGGGGCCTGTTTCATAAAAGTACAAGTCTTGTAGTTACAAAAGAAACACAAAGGAACACGATGCTAAATAGTTGTTTTTTACTCGTTTTTTACCTGTACCTACAATGTGTATCTCTTGTAGCTTCAAGACTTGTACTTTTATGAAACAGGTCCTGGAAAGATTATAAAATTGAGGGTGAGGAGTGTGATAGCGTTCGTGTAAGACAGTGTGGCAGAAATGTTTCGAAGCGGTTTGTGTACATGAGAGGTCCTTCAAACAAGTTGAAAATACTTTTGAAAGTCTTCAAACTATTCCTCGGAATGCAATCACAAGTTCGCGAACTCAGGCGATACGGAAATTTAAGAATTCATAAACAAGTCAATCTAGCGAATGTTCAAGTGGTTTTATGATTAGTCATCACCGGCAATGGTGAGATAGGTTCAAGTATATATTATATACAGTGTGACGCACTTGAGATGAAGACACTCCTGTATTTTGTTCATGTATGAAGGAAGAAATCTGATTTTTGGTACAGGCGTGAACCTTCATTGGCCGCACTTTTTGCAATACTCAGCTCTCAGTGACAGCCCTAAACCCAGTCTACTGCGATCTCGCGAAAAGGGCAAATTCTCGATTTTTTGCTTCGCTTCGAAAATACCGAAATAAGTTATTTGAGAAAGTGGCTTAGGAATCGATTTTGACCCTTCATACTGAATTTCAAGCTACAAAAAAGATAAAATAGTCGAAGTCAGTGTATTGAATGAAATTGAAAATTATTATTTCATCATTTCTGTAGCTGCTTATTCGGAACTATCAATTGAAAATCGGACTTCCATATAAAAATTACAAAAAAGTTCAAAATTAGAATTTTGTGTTGAAATTTGGTATGAAGGGTCATCATCGATTTCCAAGCAACTTTCTCAAATAACTCTCTTCGGTATGTTCAGAGCTAGGCAAAATATCGAGAATTTGCCCTTTTCGCGGGATCGCAGTAGTTTGGGTTTGAGGCTGTCACTTGTCCTGAGTATTGCGAAAAGTGCGGCCCTAGAAGGTCTACCTACGCCTGTACTGAAAATCGAATCTGTGCTTCAGATACATGGGAATCACACTATATATCTATATATTCACGAACTTCCTGTTGAACCGCGTCTGGAATCGTTCTTCTGTCGACGTTTCGGCTCCCACTTTGGAGCCATTCTCAAGATAAATAATACTAGTAACTCTCGTGAAATGCAAAAAATTGTCTGGAACACAGTCAATGCTAAAACTGGAAAAACAAAGAAAGCACATCCACTAAAATTGAATATAGATGGCGTAATATCAACTGACCTTCACAGTATCTCGAATGCCTTCGCTGATTATTATTCCATTCATATATCGAAAAACATAACAAAGCACTTCGGTCATGATCTCTCTATCAAATGCACCAAGATGGATAATACCATCAATACATTTTACTTTTCTCCTGTAACTCCGCAGGAAGTCATTGCGGTAATAGGTGAGCTCAAAAATAAGAACTCTGTCGGTACAGATTGCTTATCCACGAAAATTGTTAAACGTATCAGCAGATATATTGCTGAGCCTCTTGCTCATATAATCAACTATTCAGTGGAGACTGGTGTTTTTCCAAGTACTCTGAAAGTTGGGAAAATCATCCCGATCCATAAAAAGCAAGACCCACTCCTAATTGATAACTACAGGCCAATAACTGTTCCTAGTGTTGTGAGTAAGGCTATCGAACGCTGTATATCCAATAAATTATTTCCTTTCCTCCTGAAATATAATATAATTAGCAAATCCCAGAATGGTTTTTATCCTGGCCGATCAACCGAGACTGCGGCTGTTGATTTCATGGAGTATGTATACAAACGTATGGATGAGGGAAAGTATGTAGGAGCAATATTCTTTGATCTCTCAAAAGCATTTGACTCTATTAATCTGTCATTTGTTGAAGAAAAATTATATGCTATGGGGATACGAGGCAATTTTCTTTCGTGGATAATTTCATTTTTGACATCAAGGAAGGTATTAGTTGAACTGGGGGATAGTAGGTCAGATTTGTATGATATCGATATAGGAGTGCCGCAAGGATCGGTTTTGGGCCCTCTAATATTTCTTCTATTCATCAACGATATGCCATCTCATATTAGATCGAGGTGTTTAGTTCTATTCGCCGACGATACTACTATGGCTGAGGAAGCAGATAATCCAACGGAACTGCAGGTCAAACTGAATACCATGGCATATCAGTTCACTACCTGGTGTCATAGAAACAGATTGATGGTGAAAAGTGAAAAAACAGTTGTGATGCAATTTTTCGGAAGAAAAATGACCAACTGTTCAATCAGAGTGCATGTAAGGGAGAACATAATGGAACCCTCAGACACAACAAAATTCCTGGGAATATTTGTGGATCAAGGTTTAAATTGGAAAAAACAAATTGATCATGTATCCAAGAGACTATCCAGTGGATACTATGCCATTTTGCAATTGAAGAATGAACTTGACCAAAAAACTCTTATAAATGTTTACTATGCACTCATTCATTCTTATATCTCCTATAATATAATCCTCTGGGGAAATGCAGCAGAAATTGCAAGAGTTTTTGTAGCCCAAAAAAGGGTGATAAGACTCATTTTCAATCTGAATAGAACCGATTCTTGTAGAGCACTCTTTCAGAAATTTTCCATCTTAACAGTCCCATGTACATACATTTATAGCAGCATATGCCGCATAAAAAACAAAACTTGGGAGTTCTACCAAAAAACTGTGACAACCATCGTTATCCAACCAGACATGGAAATTCTCTGAAAATAGAGAGGCATCAATCAAGTCTGTTCGAAAAAGCACCATCTTTGTCGGGAACGAGGTTATTCAACCACCTGCCCTCCGAAATTAAGGTACTTGAACCAATGAAATTGTTTAAAAAAAAATTGCGGTTATTCCTAGCGAGTAACTGTTTTTATTCAATTGATGAATATTTCGATTTTAAAAAATTTTAATATTCGTACTCATATATTTTAATTCTTTAAGATTGAGTGTTAGTTTTGTTTTGTTGTTTTTATAAGATGGCAAATCCCCTATTACCCTACATCCAACCCATTTCATGTATAAGTATATGAACCAGTATTCATTTTGATTTATTCTTCAATATGTATGTATTTGTGAACACGAATACGCTATCGACATCGCTTGACTTGTCCTACATCATGTAAATGATCTCAAAGGATGAATAAATATTCTATTCTATTCTATCTACTTGGTGCCAAGGTCTGAGTCTCCTCAACCCCCAGTTCTTATCTTGACAAAGTGAAGACTGTGAATTTGTGGACAGAGGGATGGTATTCATGGCTATATGAGAGTCCGACGTTTTTGAACCTGCGGTCGGACCCCAGGTAGGTTTGGTTTGAAAAAGATCAAGTTGGGGAATTGTTCGATGGGATAGTAATGGTTTCCAGGAATTGGGTAGCCTTTGTGAGTCGTCTCGTTTGTTGAGGCATTGAGGGCGTTTTTCAATTTCTATTACTTCGCGAATTATCCTGGAGTGGAGTGTTTTTGCTGTGGCAGTGGTCTTCGTGTTGTTGAAGTCAATTTTGTGTCCGGTTTCGTGGTGATGTTTGAAGAGAGTCGAGGTCATGTTCGAATTACGTACTGCTAGTTCGTGTTCGTAGGACCTGCTTGATACTCGTCGGTTCGTCTGTCCTATGTATGTTCTCAGGCAGTCGTGACAAGGAATTTCATATATTCCTTGTGATTCCTTAGCTGTTATATCTTTAGGTGCGCAGGAAATATATATATATATATATATATATATATATATATATGGATGGATTTTTATTCGCGAAAAACATTCTAAAAATATTTCTTTCCTATTCATTGGAAAGCTACATTTGGGGTTGTGATATATATATATATATATATATATATATATATATATATATATATATATATATATATATATATATATATACATATATATATATGGCCAGACCAACCGACGAGTGTCCTGTAGAGCATATGAACACGAACTAGCAGTCCGTAAATCTGACACAAACTCAGTTTTATTCCAACATCATTTAGAAACAGGCCACAAAATAGATTTCGAAAACACCAGAACCATTGCCACAGCCAAAACCCTCCAAACCAGAGTTACCCGTGCAGCCATTGAAATCGGAAAACTTCCCAACTGTCTCAATAAACGCGACTATTCTCAAAGACTCCCCAATACCTGGAAACCACTCTTGGTCCGACATACTTCTATTTACTCCGACTTGGGAACTAATCCGTTCGAACCTTCCATCGACCGTCCGATCCCTGATCCTGCCATAATTACTAATGAACCCTCAAATTCCACCAACCCTCAATCCTCGATCTCCAGTGATGATAGCCAGCCAGTAAGACGACTCAGACCTAGACGCAAGGTCACTCAGTCTTGAAAATGGCTCCGAAATGGGAGCCGAAACGTAGACAAGTAAATCTTTCCAGACGCGGATCAACCGGAAGTTCCAGCCAGCACATTTCTAACCGCGAAAGCCTAGCCGATCATATATATATATATATAAATATATATATATATATATAAATATATATATATATATATATATATATATATATATATATATATATATATATATATATATATATATATATATCACAACCCCAAATGTATCTTTTCAATGAATAGGAAAGAAATATTTTTAGAATGTTTTTTGCGAATAAAAATCCATTTTTTGGATTATTTTCTTCCGTAGCAGTGATAAGAAAAAAGCTTTGAGTTTTTGTGACATTTTGTCAGTTACGTATAGTATTTTCATGAATTCGGAGATGTAGTTAATAAATTTATAAAAAAATGCGTATTCTTCCCCATGGCGACGCGACGATTCGGAATAGGCACTCGAATACTCGAAACTTCCTCGCCTAACCAAATCGAGGCCCGTAGAACGGGACCTGCATCGTACAGCAAACGGAATATCTCATTATAATACGTATCATATATCACTAGCGTTATCGCTGTCGCTGTGTACCTACAATGTCCGAACGTTCCGTAATTTCCACAGGAAATTGTACCTTCTCCCGACTACGACCGTGTGCATACCTAGTCTCGCATATCGGGCGAAGATACACCGACTTCGCAATTCATCGCGAACAACTGCCATTTTGCACAGAATTCACGACGCATTGGAGGATATTTGATAAGAATAATCGTCAATTGGAAATCTCAAATTAATATCGCAGCGCCACATTTTTTTATATATGCAGATTCATACGAAAGGGAAGCCCTGTAATGTTCGAATAACACCGCGTGAATCAAGGAACAGGAGATACGAACTAACATTCACTTTCGAAGTTTGTAAGCCTCAGGAAAGACCTCTTTCGGCAAGGAGTTTCAAAGTTTAGCTGTTCTAGGGAAAAAAATCCCCGAGCAAGAGAGGTTCGACAAGTTTCTAAGTTCACAACAAAGGGGTGGGAATTCTGTACTCTTCGAGTCATCCGCATAGATATTGTCAAGGGTGGAACGACTGATAACAATTCAGAATAGCACCGACCGTGAAATTATCTATAGAAGAGAGACAAGTCTCCGACTCTTTTACGATGTTCCAATGAAGTGAACGAGCCTGTGAGCGATGAATCACCAACGAGATGGATTGCCTTTCTCTGAGTAGGATCGAGACGCTTCAATGAATGTTTTGATGCTGAACTCCATACATTGAAGAATACTCCAACTAATAAGCACCACTTTGACAACCATTGCTATTCATGGTTAGGATTTTGAAGTGTGAAATTTTGTGAGAGACTCTTAACGTTTTTGTTTTTTTTCTTTTTATGTGAACGTTAACCATAAATTTTGCTTGATGAACATCAGTTATAATTTTAATCATATTCCAAAATTTCAAAATAATGTCGCTGCGCCATTATGACCAAGACTTCAACTAATAAGCGCCACTTTGACCAAGACTTCAACTATTAAGCACCACTTAGACATTGTTAGAATTTTTTACCAGAGGGCGTATCGTTTATCTTGCAAACCCTATAGATAGATATATAGTTAGTTGATGGATGTTTAAAAGGATTTGAAGCGTTTTTGTTGCGCTATCCACGCTAAAATGTCGATATTTCCGTTTAATTGACAATGCACCACAAAGTTTCCTGCTCCGAAGGGAAAAATAGGTGCAGAGTTATGTATGTCAGTTCGACTGACATATTGAGGGAAAGATAAAGAGCTTCAAAATGGAGTTGACGATAGAAGTTTATGAAGGAAATAAAAGTTAAGTCATTGAAATAATTATCGAAACATGAATGATCAATGATATTGATAAAAAATTCGGCTTCTGTTGTTACGGAATATTTGGCTCTCACTAAAGTTGCGGATGAAATGGGCAATAAAACAGTAAAAAAGGATACAGTTTGTTTCAACCCTTTGGGTAACTTTATTATTTCTCATACCAGCAATTATTAATATAGACCATTCCTAGAACGCAAAGAAAAACAAATCAGGTATGAGCTTTTTATCCATCTCGTATCAATACTCACCAAAAATAAATCCAGCTGAGTAGTCGTCCTAAGAGTTCATCACCAGGGGGGTAGATTATCCCCTATGTTCTGTTTGCTATCGAAGAAACTGGGTAGTATTGGATTTATCAAATCAGGAATCATAACATACTCACATAACCTCACTTATAACTTTTCAATTCAGGGTTCATTTGAACTACCGATGAAATATCCGTTAGGGTTGCAAACCTAAAAGAGAAAATATATTAGTAGCCAGAAATCAAAAGCAAGCGGTTTTTTGTTGGGGTTTGAAAAAAAAGATAGAGATTGAAGGAAGTTCTTTTTGCGTTTTTCCTAGAAGGAGTAATAACGTGTCACGCTCTTTTGCGGATTTTTCTGGAAATCTCTGGTAATATTTGGGCAAATTCAGTCAAAGGAGGGTCCATTGACTATAATAAGCAGATTGTTCCCAAGTTAGAAGAGTACTTCAAAACTCAACTCGTAGTAGTTGCCACTTGAGGCCACCCAGCATCGATGTAGGTTTCGTCAACTCTGATTAGTATTTCAACCAACTTGGTTCAATCAAAATAAGAGTTATAAAAGGTTCATATTATTTTATGGTCTCTTTTTCTTCATCGCTTCACTCACTACGGTAATGTGATCTGATTACCTGGCCGATAGTAGTCTCCAGTCGCTATTGAGAGGGCAGCTTTACGTACTAGTGGGAATCACCACACCCAGGGCACCACTCCTACGGTGAGCTGGTTGATACCATTCAAGGTAACGAGAAGGCTTATACCAACCTCACACTTGAGCTGTACACGAGTAATCGGACGAACTCTTGGAGTAGAAGCACATCCTACACTGGTCTTGTTGGGAAAGACACCAAATCAAGTGAGCCGTATCGTCCCTAAATAAATTATATCATCCCATTCCAAGCAAACCATTCCTTTTGATTTAGTTATGCCTATTTTTGATATACATACTTGTGCACTTTTTGGTATCGATACCTAGAAGGGAAATCTTACTGAATCACATCAAACAGATCAACTATTATTCATAATTATTGGTTGTTCTGTTACTTACTTGATTGGAGTGCCTTATCTAGTAGTAACTTCGGTACTATACAGAAAACATAACCTAGGTGGAGAGGTCTAGTATAGGTGAGAGAAATTATACAATCCTCTACAATATTCACGAGTTTGAATCGAACGTCCACCCACTCCCTGAGTTTTCTCCTCGCAGGTTTGTACCCTCCTAGTACTCTATTTTTGGGAAGACCTGTTAGAGGAGGTGATTCATGGGATAACCCCCAAGTGAATCCATAATACTGTTTCCGAACATCATTGTTTTTATCATTAGAGCAAGAGCCCGCGTCCGCCAGACCTTCGTTATTTTATAAAAGTTGAAAGTTTCTCTGCGTATTCCCCTAACACATGTGAGAACGATCAGCGACTATGAAGTTTGGATGATAGTTACTTCTTCAGATACCAGGTAGCAAAGGCGTATAAAATAGTACCTCACTTTCGTCAAAGTATAAAGCTCAGCTTTTTCATATCTTCTTCGGAATGATATTAGAAAACACATCATCCATTGCCAGACACTTACTCTGGTTCCAACCCACTGCCAGACACCCCTCAACTTCATTAAATCATAATTATACTTACGTTTGACAGTATTTGAAGGGTTTTTGTGACGCCATATTGCCTATAATGTCGATATTTCCGTTTACTTTTCAATGTAAGAGAAATTTATCTTTTCTGAAGGGTAAAGTAGGTGCAGATATCTATTTGTCAGATTGATAAAATGGTTTGACTGAAATATTGGCAGAAATATGATGAAGATTCACAGCAGTGTTAACAATAGAAGTTTATACGGAAAATAATAGTTCAATCCTGAGAGTACTTATAAAAATATGAATGATCTAAGATATTGATGAAATTATTTCACATCTGTTGCGAATTGCTTGCCATCTTTTGACGTTATGTATAAGTAATCAAGAAAATGTGCGCTTGAAGCTACGACATCCGTAAGAAATATATAAGAAAACACATGACTTGGATAAGAATCTTTGCTGTCTGTTTCCTGGCAAAGCAACCAAGATCCGAACTCCACAGTCGCTGATTGTTTTCACCTCTGTTGGGGACACGCGCAGATGAACTTTCAGCTTTTATAAAATAACGAAAGTCTGGCCGGCTCTTAGGCTACATTGTTCATAGAGATATAGTAAGTCAACGTTCTGGAAATATCATTTGAAGGGATGGATACGGCGGGAGATGGCAATAGTGATTTAGTTTCCAAGTCATGCCTTTTCTTTCATTTTTCCTGACGGACGTCGTAGCTTGAATTCGTAATGCCAGAAGATGGCGATCAATTCAGAAAGAAAAGTAGAATTTTTCTATCAATATCGTAGATTATTCGTGTGTTGAAGATCATTTCAATGCCTTAACTTTCATTTCCGTCATAAACTATTATCGTCAACTCTATTTTGAAGCTTCGTTATCTTTTTTCAACATTCCAGTCAAACTCACTGAGAGAACTCTGCCCAAAAACCTTGATTTCATTATTTCATTGAATTGTTCACGGTTTATATGAAAAATGAAAATTTTATGCGCTCGACCTTTTTATTCGACTCACTTTCATTCTATTATTAGATACGAAACTCCACTTTGCTTGAACATTCACGTCGATTTTTCTACTCCGCGTTCCTTTTTTGCGGACCATTACTTAGCTGTAAAGGTGAAATATTATCGGGTCGCATTATAGGCCAGACAATATGGTCATTTCTGTCAATCGGCTGTCGAGGAAAAATTGATTATTCCAGGGCCTACTGGAAGGAATTGATATTGATTATTTTCCTCAGTGGGGTAATTATTAAAAAATCTGAAGAATAAACTGCTTTTACAGAGTGTTTCAGCGAATATTTGCACAAGTGAGCAGAAACTTGACATTTGACACCGATTAAACTGATCAAAGTAAACCTAGATTTTGGCTCCATTTTCAGGTACTCCATTGTTTTTGTGTTCGCTTTTCAGGTTTTCGCGGTTGATTTTTTCTGGAAATATTATCAATATATGTCCCTTCTACACCAAGGTCAATCGACCAAATTGAAATGAAATCCCTCAACATTCTAAGCAAGATTTCGAAATTCATGGATATGTAAACATTTCAACCGATTAAACTTGGAGTACTCGGGATAAAACCCCCAAAGAAAAACATTTTTATTCGGAAGAAGTGGCTTTGTTGGGAAAAACGGCCCAACTGCTTTGTGGCAAGATGCTTGAAAATTTGTACCTATACCTGTTATTTTTTGAGGTACTGACGATTTTTACTGATTCTTTTATTCTAATATTCCAATCTTGAATATAAAGATTCTATTTCACTCCAAGTTCGGATGGGGTTGAGAAGAAACCTTGCATACAGATTGTATCTGCTTTGAATTCCACCTATGACAATTCGGTCAACAAATATAAATAACGGAACTCTCAAATCACTCATTACTTGCTAAAGTACCAGGCAGGTAGTTGTTTTCTCAACTGGACAGAAATGAGGTTGATTAATCCAAATAACAATTGATATTTTCTGAACAAGAGTTGCCCCTAGTCTGAATCACAATGGATATTTTCTGAAATACTCTTCACACGATTCTGTTCTACTTGATATTTCCTGAACTACTGTTGACTGTTATCTGAATCAGAAATGATATTTCCTGAAATAATTTTCACTATTATAAATTACATTTGATACTTACTGAATAACAATTAGAAAATGTGTAGTCAGTAAAAGATTTCTGTTTTTTTTTTTTATTTTTGTTATCTACAATATATTGTAAAAGTTGTATCTGTCTACAGTGCATTTCTTCAATGTCTCCCCTTTTTATTTTTTGAACGGGGTAACTCAAAACATTGAAACTTGGGATAATGAAATTGATACATAAATACTAGATTTTTGGATGGAATTGACATATGAAAATTTCAAGAAGGCAACTGGGCGCCATCTGGAGAAAAAATTAAATGCAAAGATGATTCATCATTTTGAAGCTTTCGACAAATACTTTACAACCCTAGAATATAAAGTCAATATATTCACTTACTACAAAATGGCGGAACATTTAATAATTGCTGGCACACATCGACGTTTTACTCCATAATTTGAGGAAATAAGCTAAGTTTAGTTCAGAAGAATGATTGCCTTGAACGCCTTGAGGTGAGAACAGCTTGTCCGATTAGTATAACTACTTATCTTCGGGCTCGAAGGCCGTCGTTCTTTGGAATTTCTTCCTAACGTTTCGCTAGCGCGAGTGGTCAGCTTCTTCAGAGGCTTACTCATTTCCGATGACTAAACGTTTTGATTTCTTAAGGTGTATTTATATTGATACTGGTAGTCTGGAGTGTTAATTACTTCTGTCGGATTCGGAGAATAATCATCATTATTAGTTGCCGTACTATTTCATTAGTTATTCTTGATTTCGTCAGATTCCAAATTCTGTTTAGACTGAACGTTTCTTCTTTTAGGTGGAAATTGTCCGTATGTTCTTGGATCTCTATCGCCTCTCGTACCAGAAGGCTATGCTAACCCTGGTTGGGGGCAATCAGTTTAGCATTTTCAAGCAGAATCCTGCGGTCACCCTCACTCAGTGCGTGTTCCGCCACCGCCTATTTGTCAGTTTGCCCTAGCCTACAATTAGTAAGCCTCTGAAGAAGCTGACCACTCGCGCTAGCGAAACGTTAGGAAGAAATTTCAAAGAACAACGACCTTCAAGCCCGAAGAAAAGTAGTTATACTAATAACCTCGGCCGCGAAAGCCTCAACTAGCTTATCCGATATTTCATATCGAACATTTTCGAAACACAGCAACGACAATATATCTATAAAAATTCCTTATTCTCTCCAGTAAATTCAATGTTGGGTTAAGAGGTTCAGTTTCGTACACCTGCTTCAACTAGCCTCATAAAGAAAGTCTAAAGGTGTCAAATCTGGCAAGCGGGCTGGCCATTCCTCGTTGATAATCCGTCGACTATGGAAATGATTATCCTAATAGTTTCTTGTCTGGAGTTATGCGGAGGTGCTCCATCTTGTTAGAATAATAATATACATATAGAATTCATTAGGATACACTTCGACGATTTCGGTGATTAGAGGATCAACTGTAGTTACCAGCATAGTCAAATACAATTGATTCCCTTGTTGAATTTTGTTCAATTGACCATTTGGAGATAGTAAACGTGGTAACTTTCTACTTATAAAATCGGAAATTAAATGAGAATATTTGAGCTGAATAATGGTGTTTGTTGTAATAATATTTTTATCTTTTTTTATGAACAAAACAGAACCTATTAAACCTTATCGGGTTGTTGGGATTGCCTTATGACCCAGACAACCGGATATTTCAAGAAATATCGATATTAATGTGTTTGTTTTCAGGTAATTATTGAATGTTCCGCCATTTTGTAGTGGTGAAGATATTGACTTTGTATTCTGGGATTGTAAAGTATTTATCAAGAGCTTCAAAATGATTTGTCACAAACCCCCTTTCTATTTATTTTGTTTCAGATGTCGCCCAGTCGCCATCTTGAAATTTTCATGTGTCAATTTTACTCCAAAATCAAGTATTCATGCATCAATTTCATTATCCCAAGTTTAAATTTTTTGAGTTGACCAGTTCAAAAAATAAAAGATGAGGACATTAAAGAAATGCACTGTATAATAAATGTATGAGAATATTAGGTACGATTGAACTCAACATTGAACGAGCGCTGAAACATCCCTACTGTAGGTTCAATCGTGACAGCTTGTATTAAAAAAATGGCTGGAAAATCAACAACATCATTTCAATTTTCAGGCAGTATTTTTCCGAACCGTAACGCAGTTGCAAAGGTGAAATATTCAGTTCGAGTAATGTCCCTGCACTCGTTTTATTGCTATCTGTTCGGCCGGCATTCCGTGCTAGTTTCGTGCCAACACCCGAATTAGAATTTATTCGTCGATGTTTAACAGAATTCACATGTGTGCGCATTCAATGCAGGAACAAGGCAGGTCGGCAATAAAACTTGTAATTTTTTAGCGGCAACTCGGCATTTTTACTTGTTCGCAAAGTTGTAGCGACTCGCGTTAGTTTCGATGCGCAACTTTTTGCATTTTTATTCGATTCGGGACGCTTCGCCCGTATATTTACGTGCTCGACTGAAAAATGTCGCCGTTACAGAAGTTCTCGCGGAGGAAATTGTACGCCTGATGGCGTGATGCATGGCGAAGACGTGGTGTCGAAAACAAAAGCGCAGCGTTCTTGTTTTCGTTCGGCTCCAGAGAGAAATTGTACTCCTATATATCTCAGAAATCTAAAAACAAACTATCTCTCTTTATATTTAGAAATCATAGTTGAACTCGTGACGTGACCCTCTGTAATATGGTGGGATGCACAATTAGTTGTTTTCTCATTCTGAAAACTAGTTCTATGTTCTCTTTTACGTGTGCTGAATGATTTTTTCGTTTGACCTATATAAAACACCGTACATGATCTGCATGACAATTCCTAATCTCCTGACCACTGCGACACTATATTGTTGTCTTCATTATTTCCGTGTTGATCTCCTCAAATTTTTAAAATCTTGAAATATTAATGCTTGGTTGCCCTTAATACGTCAAAGTTTTGGCTCCGTTTTCGATACCGAATTAACCATCCTGAGGGCTAAACTATACAATTTCTTCTTCAATAATGAGTCGATCTTTCGACCGTCATAGCCATTATTGTCAGTCACAATCTGTTTTATTATGTTGAGTTCCTGAACATGATTTATATCAAATTGACTTCAATTCGAACAGGGTACAGGGCAGGTTGGAAGACGATAAAGTTCTTCATTCCGGAAAATGAAATAAAATGTAACTAAAAATAGCCTCCCATTAATATCGGTGTGAAAACAGCCACGGTTTTTTTCAGCCACGCTTTTTATCTGGCAACATTGCACGTTAGACGTCGATCGCCTCTACCACCAGTTCCTATAGCAAAATCGAAAGAGAATAGAATCTTCACTACACTCAGTTGAGGTTACAAAAAAAATCAATAATTTGTGATTATAAGATAATGAAAGGTACTGGGTATAACTGAATAATATATCGTTTGAGAATATTTGATTGAAAATTATGAACATATTCACAGAGTGATTGGTATTTCTATGTGGTGATTCGACAGTTTTTTTCATCTGAAATGCACCCACACATTTCAAAAGTCATTGTCGGGTACAGAGAGGTTTGAAATATCGAAAATTTTCCCCCAAGTTATTTGACCGTGGCACACTTTCTAGATAGGTGAGAAACATTCGTTTCGGTTCTAATTACACTCCCACACTTTCAAAAGTCATTGTCGGGGCTCCAGGTCGGGTACAGAGGGGTTTGAAGAATTTGAAAATTCTTTCCCAAGTTATTCGGCCGTGGCACGCTTTCTAGATAGGTGAAAAACATTCTTTCGATTCCAATTATACTCCCACACTTTCGAAAGTCATTGTCGGGGTTCCAGGTCGGGTACAGAGTGGTTTGAAAATTTCGAAAAAAAATCCCAAGTTATTCGACCGTGGCACGCTTCCTAGATAGGTGAAAAAAATTCGTTTCGGTTCTAATTATACTTCCACACTTTCAAAAGTCATTGTCGGGGCTCCAGGTCGGGTACAGAGGGGTTTGAAAGATTCGAAAATTTTTCTTCAAGTTATTCGACCGTGGCACGCGTTATACCGAGGTGGAAAACACTCGTTATGGTTGTAATTATACTCCCACACTTTCAAAAGTCATTGTCGGGGCTCCAGGTCGGGTACAGAAGGGTTTGAAAAATTCGAAAATTTTTCCCCAAGTTATTCGACCGTGGCATGCGTTCAAGTTACGTGAAAAACAATCGTTTCGGTTCTAATTATACTCCTACACCTTCAAAAGTCATTGTCGGGGCTCCAGGTCGGGTAGAGGAGTTCGAAAATAAATATCAAGAGAATCGGAAAAATCAGCAAAACTGCAAATCCGACACTGCCACCTGATCGAAGTCCTTCAGCAAGTCGACCTTGTTACTAGCTCTCTGCGCCATACCTCAGGAGCAGCATGGTTATTCGCGAACTTGCCAATCATGAAGGTGGATCGAACACACGACCTCTCAATCACGAGTGAGTCGCAAAGCCACCTCAAAAACAAGAAACTTGTACGTCATTTATTATCATCTGTTAATGCACCCTAAAGGTAGGAATATGTGTGGGTGAGAGACGGCTACTACATTCATTTGCTAGAAAACGGTGACCAACTGACACCTAATTAGTGCATTTACTGTTTCAGTTGGTCTCGTTAGTGTAGAGGATAGCACGTCCACCTTTCAAGCGGAAGACCGGGGTTCAAATCTCCGCCAGGCCACCGTGCTGGGTAATCGCACGTAAGAAGGCAGAATCTTGTTGATCAATTGCTCGCATAAGTTTCGACTTCTGAGGGTTGACCTTCGTCAGCTGGTTAACGGAACGAACAATTTTAGAACAACGAGAGATACAACAAATCCTTGAGGGAGGTATCACAGACAAGACGAATCCATTTTTTTTTTCAACTAAAATAAATATCCATTTCATGTGGCAGAGATTTAACGACAAATTTCTCGTCTATTGAAATAAATAATGAAAAAACATTTACATGAATTGAAAGATTCCCAGTTTTCAATACTGAAATATAAAAAAGTATATTTCTGACCGGTAAATGGTTCACTGTGTGAGCAACAATTGAAGATAAATTGGGAGCTCACTTTCTGCAACC
Source organism: Zygogramma bicolorata (assembly GCA_032362365.1). Taxonomy (NCBI): domain Eukaryota; kingdom Metazoa; phylum Arthropoda; class Insecta; order Coleoptera; family Chrysomelidae; genus Zygogramma; species Zygogramma bicolorata. The sequence goes on from JAVJAQ010003522.1 coordinate 726,970, forward strand.
TGAATATAATTCAAAATTTTTATTTTCATTATGAAAACACAGCAATGAGTTTCTTTAGATGTGGATTTTGCTGAAAACCCACAACCATCCTCCAGCTAAATAAATCTACTGAGTACAAAAAACGACATTCAATTGTATAACGATGCTCCTGAGGAAATATGTAGAAAGTCAGGACCAATATACAGATAATGGCTTGCACAAGCCTCTTGAAATCTCCTCGTAGGGAGGGAGAAGTTGCCGATAAAATTTGAAAAAAAAAGTATCGAAACCTTTGAAAATATAATCAAAAAATGCATACTTATTCGAAATCACTGAGTCAATGTTTCCAAATTGTTTCGAAGTTTTGAAACTCGTTTTTTCAGCCATAATATATTTCAACAATCGTTATATCCTTTGTATCGAACACTCTTGATGTATTGATAACATTGGCCTGATCAATAATTTCATACTAAAATCATCTATTTATCGAAGCTCTGAAGAGCTTTTCAATATATGTGCGGATAACTGGAATCGAAACGAATGTTATTCACATCGCTAGAACGCGTGCCACGGTCAAATACCTTGAGAACATTTTTTGAATTTTCCAATCTCTACCCGACCTGGAGCCCCGACAATGACTTTTGAAAGTGTGGGAGTATAATTAGAACCGAAACTAATGTTTTTCACCTATCTAGAAAGCGTGCCACGGTCGAATAACTTGGGGAAAATTTTTCGAATTTTTCAAACCACTCTGTACCCGACCTGAAGCTCCGACAATGACTTTTGAAAGTGTGCGACTATAATTAGAACGTAAACGAATATTTCTCACCTAACTAGAACGCGTGCCACGGTACCCGACCTGGAGCCCCGACAATGACTTCTGAAAGTGTGGGAGTATAATTAGAACCTAAACGAACATTTTACACCTCGCTAGGCTAGAACGTGTGCCTTGGTCGAATAACTTGGGAATTTTTTTTCGAATTTTTCAAACCCCTCTGTACCTGACCTGGAGCCCCGACAATGACTTTTGAAGGTGTAGGAGTATAATTAAACAGAAACGAATGTTTTCCACTTCGCTAGAACGCGTGCCACGGTCAAATATTTTAGGGAATTTTTTTTAATTTTTGAATCTCTACCCGACCTGGAGCCCCGACAATGACTTCTGAAGGTGTAGGAGTATAATTGGAGCCTAAACGAATATTTTTCACCTAACTTGAACGCGTGCCACAGTCAAGTAACTTGTGGAAACATTTTCGAATTTTTCAAACCCCTCTGTACCCGACATGAAGCCCCGACATGAAGCCCCGACAATGACTTTTGAAATGTGTGGGTGCATTTCAGATGAAAAAAACTGTCGAATCATCACATAGAGATATGATTCACTCGGTGAAAATATTCATAATTTTTTAAATCTAATATCCCCAAACAATATATTATTCAATCCTTCCTTTATCTAATAATCCACAAAATTATTGATGTTATTTGTAACCTCAAATGAATGTAGTGAAGATTCTATTCTCTTTGGATTTTGCTGAAGGAACTGTTGTTAGAGGCGTTCGACGTCTAACGTGCAATGTTGCCAGATGAAAAGCGTGGCTGGAAAAAACCGTGGCTGATTTCACACCCGTCCCATTAATTTTTTGTTTATATATTTTTTATGTTATTGTCTTCTTGTTTGTTGCAATGATATTCAGCAGAATCTTGAAATTGTTTTTTTTTCAATAGAAATCATTACACCTGTTCCTTGGGTATTTTTTCCATTACCACTCGCAATAGTTTCATCATTCTCATAAAAATTTTGAATGAACAATTTATACTTCAATTCAGAATTTGTTACTTCGGATTTGAGCACAACTCTCAAATATAAACGACTTTTGTTATTTTCATTGTACACAACAATACAAAATGAAGGTACCTTAATTCTCCAATGACTTCATTATCTCAATATGGTTATCTTGCTCGAATGTTTCTTGAGGAGGTAGGCATGTCCTGAAATTGCGGATACCAGCAATCTAAACGTCGTGAGTAAACTTAACTTGGAACTTGACTTTAACATTTATTCATAATATTTCATTTATTTCAAAGTTTTTTAACTAGTATTTCACATTAGATTCCTCAATTTTCTTGTCACAATATTATTTCATTTATTTCTTTATTTACATTCTCTTCATATTTATTTCATTTTCGATATCTCATTTTTTTATCACAACATTATTTTTCCTGTTCAATCTAACGTTGAATTTTATTTTTTGACCAAGAAATCCTTTTCAACCTTTTGTTTGGGATATAATAATCTCACTCGATTTGTATTTTTATCCTTTCCTTCTTAGCAATAGGTTTCAGTAGAGTTGATAATATGGGATATTTCGTATGTTAAAAGTCCCATATGAAGCGGGACATTTTCGATCAATTACAGCGATAAATTCCCGGCGGGAAATTTTCGGGCTGGTAAATACCCGGTAGGTATCGAAAAATACCCGCTCGGTCCGTGTATCTATAGTAACGATTGTTAAAATGTACATTTGTCATCTTGACAGGCATAAATACTCGTGCATCAAAATAAACCTGATAATTTTCCATTCAAGCATGTTGTCAGTAAAAAAACTGCATTCGGTTATTTTCATATTTTGCTAAAAGAGCCCTCCTTCGGAGTCCGTCTCTTTCGACAAAATATGAAGATAAATTCATGCAGTTTTTAGACAACATGCTTCCATGGAAAATTATCGGTAATTACCATTCAGCAACGACCATTGTCAACCACATTCAAGCAAACAAATTAAATCAGTAATGTCAATTTGAAAAATGTACAGAAAAAACAAGGCTATTTGTACTGTACAATTTCTGTTGATAATTCGTGTGAAGAGTAGATGTAACTCCTTCAAATGCTCAGAAAAAACGTCAATTGTGACATTTCAAACTTGACTGAATCAATTAGAAAATATTTCAGATTTATGTACATTTATTTATGCTTAGAGAAACAACTTGGATTTCGTGTTTATAGGTAGACATATCAGAAATGTGACGTTTCTACAAGGTTGTCCCCGGTAACCAAGTATTTTGATCTTTGATAATGGTGGAATTCATATCCCACCTGCTGTGCCTATGAAACCATAATGACTCAGTTGACAGGAATCGCCTTCTCATCCTTTATTGACCTATAAAGGGATGAATATATTTACTGGTGGAAGTAGAAAATATAATTTTTCACTCATCGTTGGGTTCATGATCGAAACTCGACCGGGTCGTTTCGTCAATGCTCTTTCACGAAAGTAAAATGTTTTTTCCTCCTTTTCAGGACCTCGAGGGCGACACGCCGCTACACGACGCCATATCGAAGAAACGTGACGACATGCTAACCCTTTTACTGGATCACAATGCCGACATAACGTTAACCAACAACAATGGCTTCAACGCGCTGCATCACGCCGCTCTACGTGGAAATCCAAGGTATGTTTTGTGCGAGCTCCAAAAGCCGATGTCGTCGAAGAAAAAGTGGCAAAATGCGGACAATGTTCACGTTGACCCTTTCAGTCACCGTGTCCCTCTGGAGGGACACACGATTTTGCAGAACTGTATTATCAATTGTATGAGTTCTAAGATCGAACTACTCATGCCCCGGAGTGGGCACACATTTGAACTTGTCACTGGTGCAGTGGTTTCTCTTGAGGAAAACTCTAGGTTTCTATAAAAACTTTCAAATGAAACGCTGACGAACTACAATTCGACAAGTGTTTCGTTAAGGCGGGTGATAGCTGTTACAAATTACTGTGAATCATCTCTGAATACTTGAAAACGTATCAAAATTTATGGTTTCGTGATACATGTCGTTACATACCAATGTGCCTGTTGAGGAACAAGCCCTAATCTCATAATAGTAACAATTTTGGCAAAATGAACCACAACGAAAAATTGTAAAGAATGTATTTTTCACCTGTGCCAAAAATGAGATTTTTTTAAAAACGTTACCGGGTGACTTGGTGAAAATAACGATTGGGTATAGAACTCGGTATAGAATTACCTTCCATATATCACAATCATACTCTCAATTCATAATCTGCTGATATAGTTCATATCTCATGAATATTACTTTTTGTATTTCCCTCGTAACGAAACATCTCCATGAATGTATGAATAAATGTATGAAAATTGAATAATATCATGTCATATCATAAGTCATGGCAAAACTTTTCAGACAATATTTTTTATCCAGATTAGCTGTTTCTGAAATGAAATGTTTCTTCATATTTCAACACCAAGTCTATCATTTCTCAAATGCTCAGTAATTTTTGAATTTGGTGAGAAACTCCAATAGATATTGAAATACAAAACATGGATTGTACTGGAGTTTATAACTAACTTTAAAAAATTTTATGCAAGCATTCAAGAAATGATAGACTTGTTGAAATATGGAGAAAAATTTAATTTTAAACGTAGCTAGCTGATTTGCATAAAAAATATTATGTGAAAAGTTCGGTCATGAATTGTTGTTACTCACACGATATCGTTCAATATTCCATAGCATACTTCTATAGCAACATTTTTCGTGACGAGGGGATTACATAAAGTATTTTTTTTATAAATTCTCAATCATACCAGCAGATTGTGAATTGGAAAATGGTTATGATATATCATTGGTAAATCTATACCGATATAAGTGTCATATATAGATGGATAATTGCGAAATTGTACACCCTTCGCTTCAAATCGAAGTACCGAATATGGAATATCCATAAAAAATTACAAGGTAGATACAGGGGGGTAAATTGGTTCCGGGTCATCCGGTATATTATGGAATACAATTTTTGGATTTTCTTCAAATTCTTATATTATCTGTTTCCAAATTGATATATTTGCCCCGATACATAACTGTAAATTTTATTGGCTATTTCGTCAATTACCTACGTATCGTAATTCAATTAAAATATATCAAATATAATATTCACTTTTCCTTGGCGACGTTTCAGGATGTGGTTTGCTTTCTTTTTCAAGCCTTTGTTGAAAAGAGGGTCCAGTTTTCTTGTGAATAGTGACACTGGTATGGCTAATTCATCATTACTTCTATCAAGTATTTGTTTTGAATCTTGACAGTTCAACTTCCCTTATCAGAAAAGTCATCCAAAACGGATCTATATTCAATGAATAACCAGCAATCTCTTGATTTCCGTTCAACAAAATGCAAGTAGCTTCTTTGAGTTTCGTTTTCATTCCATTCTGTCTTCTCGAGTTGATTTTATGTTCAGCTCTTCGTATTCTTAATGATCTTGATGTTTCACCAATATAAACACTGCCACACGCATGTGGAACAATATAAACATTGTTTTTGAATATGTTCTTTGTTCCAAGTTTCATTTCGACTCAATAAGAATCTTGTCGTGTTCTCTGCTTTGAAAATCGAACTTTTATTGAATTTATTAGTTATGCGTTCTTCAATCTGAGACTTATTGATTACGTTCATGATACTAGGCAGCTAAATGTCTAGAAATTGCAAAATAATAAAATGGTATTAATGGGGACGAAGGACCTATCTCTTCTACTCGGCTATCTAGGTAATTGTCGAGGAATAAATCAGAATTATTAACAAAGGAAATCCATAACGGACCAAGGAAAACCTCTGCAGGTGGGTCTTCAACTACCATAGATTGTAAAATAATAAAAAACTCACCTAGTCTTACTTTTCAGTATCCAGTTTCTTACCATGAAAATTTTAATTCAGTGCAAATAATGTCGGTTTGGTGTTAGGGTAACTGGTTTCTACAGTTTCAACTTTTACACCAGATATTCTAATCTCATCGTTTCATTATAACCCGTATATTTCTGTCTGTATTTGGGAGGACTGCAGCCTTACAGCATCCCCCTTGTATGCGATGATGGCTATAGTATCGTATGCAACGGATACAAAATGCATAAAAATCCTGGTTGATTACTGATATGCTTTTGTTTAGTCAATTTCTCTCGATCTGAGCGAAAGCTTACATTTTTTGACGGTAGGTGAATATTGCGTTAACCAATAAAATCATCAGTACATAAAACTGTTGTTGACAAGCCACCTTATAGAAAGCTAACCCTCTACAGACAAGTTTGATCGTTTGATACTTCGATTTGAAGTATCTGAAATTTGAATGCGTTTGAGAGTTCCGATAAACTCAGTATTCAATTCTTATCAAATTAGTTTTGTTCGTTTCATTTTACGTTTTACTACTCACGTTTTTATTATTACCATTGCTACTGTTGGGTGAATTTTTTACCTCTAACTACTTTCATAATGAAAAATTTGGCATTGTTTGTGGTTGTGATGTTATAAGTGCCGAATCTAATATCCATCCCTATAATATATTAAGTAGCTACCGCAGGTAAATGATATCTTAGTGTTAGAAAATATATCATAGTTTCAACACATATTTCGAGAATAGAAGAATGTTTTGAAAATCCCGTAATCAAAATTGATGTCAATTGATGAAATCTTCCAGTTTAACATATTTATTTTTTCCAGCATTAGTGACAATGGTTGTTACGTGTCTAGTAAAAAAGGATCCAGGAACGATAATTTAAAATCATGGAATAATAGTATATTACTTTATGAGGCGGAGAAGCATGACTTTTCTTGACGCGCCCGATATCGGCGGCGTAATAGAGGGCAAGTCAAGAAAAGTCGCTTCTTTGCCGAATAAAGTATACTATTTTTTCTTCAAACGTAGCAATTTTCAACCATAAATAGTACAATTCATACACTATTTTTACTCGAAATTAACTGTGACAACTATCAAAGTCGTCTAGATGTTAGAAATCAAAATAATTAAGTCGTCGGTGGGATTTGCGTCTCCCTGGTTACAGTTGTTTGACAGTTATTTTATGTTATTAAAGACAGCTGATTGTTGTTGCAACCGCAAGCGCAAATTTAGTGCGAAAATGGAAAACCTAAACGAAATTGAGTACGCGGCTAATGATGCAGTAGCACGTTTGGGGCCCTCCAAGTCCGGAATAAAGTATCGGTTAGCGTACAAGCACTTCCAAGAGTGGTGCGATACAAGAGGAGTACGGCAAGTTACCGAAGACGTTTTACTGGCATATTTTAATATAATGGAAAATGAAAATAAATGGAAATCTTCTACAATGTGGTCACGATACTCTATGATAAAATCCGAGTTAGTTATTAGAAAAAATGTGGATATAAGCAAATTTTTTAAGTTACGTGCCTTTCTGAAAAAGACAAGCGAAGGATATACCTACTGAAAAGAAGTCTAAAGTTTTCACTAAAGACGAGTTTGATAAATGTTTGTTTAAAGCGCCAGATAAGTTGTATTTAGGATTAAAGGTAAAAAAAATATATTGCAAAGCATGTAGTATACTCTACTAAATTATAAAAATATTTCAGATTGTTTTGTTAATTGGGGTTACCGGCGCCTGTCGATGCGACGAATTGGTAAAAATGAAGACTGTGGACATTGAGGATAAAGAAAATGTAATAATTATCAAAATCCCAGACAGTAAAACACGACAAATTAGATCTTTTACGATAATTGGTCAAAACTACATTAAACTGTATAAAAAGTATGCATCAATGCGGCCTGAAAATTTCACAGAAAACCGATTTTTTATAAAGTACCAAAATGGAAAGTGTTATCGAAGCGTCATGGGAATACATTCGATCAGCGCAGTAGCCCAAAAAGTAGCTAGTTTTTTAAATTTAAACGATGCAAGCGCATATACGGGTCACTGTTTACGACGAACTTTAGCAACACTTTTAATTGATGGAGGCGGAAATCTAGAGTGCCTTAAACGACATGGGGGCTGGAAATCAAGCACAGTTGCCGAAGGATATATAGAGGATTCAATAAGAAATAAGAACGATAATGCTCAAAAAATTTTAAACCCTCATGATTCGCCAACATCGGGAATGATTGCTGAAAGTTGTGCTCGACCATCAGTATCATCAACAATTACCAATGCGTATCAAGAGTCGGGAACATTTTTGCACGGTTTCAATTTTGAAAATGCTTCATTGACTAATTGTACTTTTAATATTAGTATGAATAAAAATGATGTTTAATTGTTGTTAATGACATTTGTATTGTTGCTTTGTGACATGTTTCATATTGTTGCTATGACAACATTTTTCCCTCCGCCGTAAAGAAATGGTAAAAAAAACTGCTGCCGGCGGAGACATCAAACTTTGACAGGATCAAGTTAGATAAGTAATGTCATCATTATTGAACGTTTGAAGAAAAAAGTTCTTTCAGGCGAATGTTCTCAAATGCCTATAACCTACAAAACTGCCGTCGGACGTGCAGGAAATTTGGCGTTACGTTACCAGATTCATAAATTGCGCCCCTATTCTCAATCTCTCGAAGGGATTTCTTCAGCTTGAATTATTCAAAATAAATATTGCGATATATCGATAATTTCGACTTACGATTTTTTTTGCTATAAGTTAACGCACTAGGGTTTTTATCCATCTTGAACGGAACCAACAATTATCTAGGTCGACGTAAGGAAGCCATGTCGTTACGAATATAACGCCATCAACATTATCCGGCGATCTGGAGCCACCCTATCTCGAAGGACGTAAAACGAATTGCCTCAACAAACTTATGTTGCGTAATTCTTCAGGCACCTCGTGGAATCACGTTTCCCCCTGGGATTCCTCTATTCTGATTACGGTTATCAGTTCGTCAGTGCCCCCACTCTCTCCGTATAATCCGTCGACTTTACGAATTCATGCGAAAGCTTAGTGTGGAAGATTCACTTTCGGCCTATGAATTGTTTAGGGGCGTTTCGGAAATGAACCCACGGCCATTTTATATCTGAAAGGGAGAATTCGCAAGTTATTTTTAGTTTTCATTTGCGCCCAGCCTTGGCTTCTCAAGGATAAAATAGTAGTCGGTACAACAAGAGTGAATATGGCCAATCGAGTTGTACATTTGATTCTTTCTTCGATCGGGTGAATATTTCAGAACTCTCTTTTAAGTTTCATAGTGATAATCAATCGTAGACAAAGTATTCTTTCGATATTTATGAAAAAGTCAAAGGGAAGCAACTTTATTCATTTATTAAACGATATTAAATTAGTGATGTCAGATTGAAAAAAGCCCAAATAAGTCGGTTTTGGGTGAGACTCAAACCCACGACAATACGAAAAACTTCAATTATGACAATTCAAACTTGACTCAATAAAACAGTGAATATTTCAAATATAAGTACATTTATTTATATTCGAATGAAACATTTGAATTTCGTGTACAAGGTTGTCCCTGGTAACCAGGTATGTTGTTCTCTGTGATGGATGGAATTCATATCCTACCTTGTGTGGATATGAAATCATATCCATTCACGTGACTGGAATTGACTACTTATCCGTTTATACTCATACTACTAAAAAAAAAACAGCATATTTACAGGTGGGAGTAGAAAAAATGGTTGTTGTGGTTTATCCCTAAGAGATAACTATCTATCTATCTCGTAGGGTTCAGCCAGCGTATGCATGTAAGTGCATATGATTTGAACCTTCGGAAGGGCATATATATCTCTATAAGTTCCCTATTGGAAAACTGAAAAAGTACTTTTTCATGGATGAATTTTATGAATTTCCATATTTTAATCAATTCGAAGGTATAAACGTAAAGAAGGTTTGTGAAACTTTTGGATTCTCCTTCCACATTCAAGACTTCACTATGGCTTTTATCCAAAATTCTATAACAATTCGGCTACAGTGTATTTCAAAATTTACCCAAGCCTATGACGACGTGCAACAGTTTTTGAATTGTATCAGCTAGATCTCTATGAGCAGTATTATATCTATCAATATATAGCACAATAAATTCACGAATCAATTGATGAATTTATTGAAAAGGGATGACACTTTACACTCTTCAATTCATTCCAGCATGTATATAATGTTGGTATGGACAACATAAAACAAAAATTCCTAAAATACGTGAGTTTATTGACAATAGACAGAGAACAATGCCTATTGTAATCAATAAATTGCTGATGATATTTATGGATTTATCGCTAAATGTAAAATAGCAAAATTGATGGCAATTGTCGCCTTGAAGAAATTCATGAATTTATTGTGCAATAAATTGTAAGGTGTAATACTGCTTCATAAACAATAGCCGAATTCAATTCTCACACCATTCTTCACAATGGTATAAATCGTGTCCATAGTCAATTCACGTCAAAGATAGAGTGCGAGTAAACAATGGATTTAGCACAGCCATACTCAACATGCGGCCTGCCTGGCCTTTGTGATTGGCCCACCTGGAGTTATTACAGTAAAAGTTTTTAAATTTTGTTCCCGCCAGAGCTATGTGAAGTTACGTACTTTAAAGGAACGTCTTCGAAGAATATGTGTACCAGGGCATCTGGAGAAAGAACTGGAACATCTTCAAGTGACCTTGAGGTCGAGTGGATACTGTGTATCCGAGATCATCAGTGCCATGGAACTGAAGAGTTCCACGGTTGATAACAGGGAGGCCGCTCAGATAGTTGCACGTGCTTATCTACCATATATCCCGATGGTCACAGATAGAATTGAAAAACTCTTGGGGAAACACAACATTAAAACGGTCCTCAAACTCACCAAGAAGTTTTAACATAGCCACAGGCCGACTAAGGACAAATGAGACCCACTCTCAGCAGCAGGGGTTTATCGCATAACGTGCACCTTTTGGAAGGTATACATCGGTACCACCAAAAGATCTATGGAACTAGGCTAAAAGAGCAAGAAAGAAACTGCAGACTGGGAAAAACTGACAACTCAGCTGTGGCGCAACACGCACTCAGTTAGGGAAACCACAGGATTCGGTTTGAAAATGCAAAACTCATTGCCCCCAACCAGGGATATAGATAGTTGACTGATACGTGAGACGATAGAGATCCACAAATATACGGATGATTCCAACTGGAAAGAAAAAACTGTGAACCTCAATCAGACATTGCATCCCATTTTAAGGAAATAAAAAAAAATATAATGACGACAGGTAGTGCGGCAATTGATACTAGTGATACTTCCCCGAATCCGGATAAACTAAATACGACAATTAATATTAATGAAAATTCTCTCAATCCAGAAAAAGTGATTAGCACTCCAAACTACCTGATTCCATATAAATATGCTTTACGAAGTCGTAACACCCAGTCATCGGAGTCTAACTCAAGTTGAATGAGCCTCTGGATGAGCTGGCCACTCGCGCCATCGAAACGTCAGGGAGAAATTCCAAAAAACAACGGTCTTGGAAAAAATTCCAAAAAAAAAGAAACGACAGCCTTCAAACCCGAAGAAAAGTATTGGTAATGAAAACCTCGGTCGCGAAAGCCTTGACCATTTTACCATTGCGTGTATTTGTTTACAAACACTCTATCTTTAACGTGAATACCCAGTAGAGTTTTCGACAAAACAATATCGAATCAGTGATTTCCTCAGGGATTTAATCCATCCCGTTCCGCATCGACCTCACGCAGGTCGCACATATCCCGTGTTCGTGACGAGTTTTTTCGCACCGGTCTCCGCGCTGTTGATTTGCATAATTTTTTTCGGCACGTGCGATACCGGAGGACGTGTTGCTTCTAACGGAAATTGGCGACGACGGCGGACGCCGAAGCTGCTGCTTCCTGACGCTTCAACGCCAGATCTTTCTCGACGTGCGTGTGAAGTGGGTTTTGTATGCGGCGTATGCGAGAGGAGAGCTGAAATGAGATGCTGCGATCTTGTATCCGGATATATTATGGATCTATGGAAAAAAGTCCTGTCGGAAATCGATCCGTACGGAAGAGTAGAGCGGACGTGCAATATTATTTTTCATAATTTTGAATTGAACTGAAAACATTCGACATAGAAGATGAGCATACTTGAAGACTGGCGTTAAATCAAATCGTCTTTCGAACACTTCGCTCAGGCCAGTCTCAAATCTACCTACACAGTAGGTTTTGGCTGACACCTGTCAGACAACATGTACTCTTCTGGCTAATACCTCGAAGACAAACCTACTGTGTAGGCAGATTTGAGACTGGCCTGAACGAATTGTTCGAAAGATGATTTGGTTTAACGCCAGTCTTCAAGTATGCCCATTGACTATGTCGAATGTTTTTACATTTTCCTCGCAGGAGGAATGGGCTAATTCGGTTTGTTTTTGGAATACCTCGTCCATTGGTAGATGGCGTAATAACTTCGTGTTGTTCGCATCAGCTTTGGTCGAGGCTTGATACCATTAAAGTTTTCGATTTTTAATCATGGGAAGTCATCGAGTTTATGTCGTAGACCAAGAGCCCGTGTCACTATTTTTGGTAGTGATAAGTTTACGCCCATCGACCACTGAAACTTGTATTATCGATGTCGACGATGCTACAGAGATTCTCGCCATACATTATTTCCGGGGCGAAGTTAGGGTAGGGGGCTGACCGATCTGTATAAA